>VZRQ01000298.1:552429-644772 GCA_013397975.1 Machaerirhynchus nigripectus | reverse complement strand
GCTGCTGCCCCGCGAGGGAAGGAGCCGGCCTGGTGCGGCCTGTGCCCTGTGAGGGAAGGAGCCGGCCTGGTGCGGCCTGTGCCCCGCGAGGGAAGGAGCGGCCTGCAGACCCTGCTGGAACGGCCGGGACGAGGTGCTGAGAGGGGACAGCACAGCGCAGCACAGGACAGCTGGGGGCTGACACTCCCAGCCAGGAATGCGACTCCCAGGAGCCTATCCTTGTGGGTTTCAAAGGCAAAACATGGACTCACGCTCCACCCTAGAATCACCACAAAGAGGAGTGACAGCCTTGCCTCATGGCAGTGTACCTCATTGGACCCCAGTGTGTTATTGCATCCCACCGAAGATCTCTGGGAAACAAAAGCATAATCAGAAAGAAGCTTAAATCACAGAACCACAGAGCAATTAAAAGTCATGTTCATACAGAGCCATTAGTGCTGATTCTCACACTCTTTACATAGGAGCAGCACATAATAATCATTTTCCAATTAAATTACGCTTCTCCAAGGTGCATTAACCACTTTTATCCATCCGATTAATTGGACGCATCTCTGCTGCATGGAGCAGTTACACAACTCCAGAGGGAAAGTAGACAGTTAATAACACCTGCTGCTGTGGTGCTAATGCAGGAACACTCTGCTGTCAAACCCAGGGGCACATTCACTGCAAATTGTCCACCCAAACACAGCTCTGTGGCTCCCTGCTCCTGCATTATCCTGTGCTCTCTTCACTCCTGCGGTGTGACAAGGGGATGCACCAGTGCCCAGGCTCCACATCACCACTTGGATTTTGTGTTCCCTTCCTCCCAGGACATGGCACCCGGCAGTTCTGTGGAAAGTAGCGGCTTCTGTGAGGAAATTGTGGAGGGCCCAATTTGCGCAGGAAGAGCTGACCTGCTGCCATGACCCAGGGGTGAGAGTTTAGTTACTTGAGAGGGATGTATGTTTCCATGCAAATTCTTCGGGCACTCAAGTCTTCAGACTCCTCGGTGAGAAATGAAGGCAGATTCCTTGCATGCAGCAAAAGTGATGTTTGTGCAACACAGCAGCAGGGCAGCATGTATCTGAAATACAGTGGGACACCCAGATGTGTGTGGTGGCCTGAGAGAGTCTGCAGAGCACACACAGACACGAGGGCAGCTGACCTGGGATGGAGCCCCAAGGTGCGTTCCCACCAAAGAGGTAAAAAGAGATCATTAAAAGAATTAATTGTCTGCTGACCTTGAGCTTTGGAAATCAGGTCAGTACAGTTCCATAAGCCCTACCCCTTTCTCATGATTGCAGTTCCTCTGTGGGAACAACCCCTTGGACATCCCTTGGGGGTTGAAGTATTTCCCCTGTGATAGGAGGCAGTGCAAACATGGAAACAGCCAGGTGCGCCCAGAGCAATGCACACATGGAGCCCAGGTAGTCACACTGGGGAACAGTGAAATTGGGTGGGCACTGGAACGTCACCAGGGTCCCTAAACCAGAAACATGTTGAAAGGAGCAGGAATGGGACAGAGACAGCCCATGTCTGAGAGGCAGAGGTCTTTTCCAGGAGGCCTGACGAGTCTGTGACCTGCGCTGGAGGGGAGGTGCTGGGATTCCAGAGGTATGTGTGTGCATACTCCCACGTGCCCGTGCCCATGCTGCAGGGATGGCAGCGTTCTCACTCGCTCTCTCTGCAGGCACAGATGACATACCCTCAGGAGCACGCAGTTATCAAAATGTTATAAATTGCTGCCTTTTAAATAGTGTGGTAATTTGCTAGTCCATTACAGGAGCAGTTGTAGGATACAAGGAGCACGCTATGAAAAATTAAGCCTTCTGCGTCACTGCTGACCTCCGCAGCTGAGGTGCTCTCAGAACTGCTCCATTATGTCAGCCTGCCCTGAGCAATTAGCCACCCGTCAGCACTCATCAGCGTGTCACCGTGCCTCAGGGGACAGCGGGCCTGGCAGTTCCCTTCCCCAGTCGTTCTCTTCGGAGGTTCCAGTCACCGCTGCATGCCCGCCAGTCACCAGGAGGTGGTCCCAGCAGGGAACCACAGCGGCTCCATAGCCACCTCTCCTGCTGTAATTAGCGCGTTTGTATAGCCATCACTGTGAGCTGCACCACCTAATTTTAGTTCAGCAGTTTCATTCTCTGAGTTCCTCAGAATTGGGAACAATCCTTTCTTGTGAGAAGCAGTGTTTTCAGTGGCAGTGCTGCTGTCCGTGCAGCCTGCTCCAGCATGGCAGCACTGATGCTTCCCAACGGGATATGTTGCTCTGGGGCAGGGGTAGTTGTGCTCCCCATTCAGTGTCTTGCTGGCAAATGCACAGGTCTCCTCTTCTGTTTTTCTCAAAATAGATACCTTTCAGGACAAAAATAAACACGTGAACACAGGGCGTGCTACTCCCAGGCTTTCTGCCCAGAGCCAAGGTGACAACCAGCAGTTTGGAGGAAACTTGCACACAAATTACGCTCAGCCAGCTCATTAAAAACACATCAGGGAACCTCCAGTACCCTGGGAACCCCCGAGGCAGTTTGAGATCCTATCACACACACAAAACACACGGGCTGCCCTGTTCTGCTCTAGCAAAACCCCTCAAAACAGGGAATGCAGGAAAGGGTGGCAGCAACAGGCACAGCCTGGCAGGGACCCCTCAGGCCCCCACCCACCACACCTGGGCACACAGTGCACCCGCTCTCCTCCCAAGGATGAGCCAACACTTCCACCATGGGTGACTGTCCTGGTCCCTGTTGGTGCAGGACAGCTGTGAGCCTGGGCAGGACCTCACTGGTTTGCATCCTCCACGTCACATTCCTCACAGGAACACCATCAGGGAGCTTTGTGGGATCGTGAATATGAATTGCTTTGACCTCACTTAGTCTGATATGGTAGAGTATTAAATCTCTATTTTTCAAGCATTAAGCCTGCGTAATAGAAGGATGCTGTGAGCAATTTGCAGTAAGATGAAGGGATATTACTGTCCTGGGAGACAGACAATCCAACCATATCCACAAATTGATAACAGAGATAGTGGCTTAGGTTCATGCTAGCTATTAATTAAGGGCATGTTTTATGTGGAAGACAATACCAGCTTACACTGGCAGGTACTTGCTGGCCTCCCCTCCCCTGCGGTGAGCGGCGCTCCTGGAGCTGGAGCGCAGCCAGGTGGGTTCATACCTTGCTGAACCACAGTTCACACACGTACATTTGAATCTCTGACAGGCAAAATTAATTTCTCAAGCCTTTAGCATGCGCAGCTTCAAGAGCGGCTGTTCTGGCTGAGGAGCGGCCGCGGCTGCTGGGAGCTGTGCCACCGGGAGCAGCGTGCGAGCCCTCCTTCCAGGGACAGTCAAAGGCTTGGCCAGCCCAAAGCACCAGGGTGCTGAGCTCTCTCACGTCTCTGGCTGCTAATGAGCGCTAACCATGTTCCAAGCTCTTCCTCTGCCCTCAGAACTCACTGCCTCGTTAGCTGGCTGATCCCCAGCTCTTAGCAAAGAAATCCAAAATCAGGTTTCACTCCTTCTCTCATCTTGGCTGTGGCAGCATCCCACTCAGCTGTTACCCCTCTCCCACTTGGTGCTCTCAGCAGGCTCACACTTCCAAGCCCCTGTGGCAGGACTCTCATCTCACATCCACTGATTAACTTAGGATGATTACACAGCCACTAATTTTCTTCAAATTACCAACAGAATATTATCCTTTTACAATCTTTTGCTTCTCGCCCTAGAATTTAGCAGCAAGCCTGCAACATGCCCTGACAGCTGACCCCCATGCTGGCACAAAAGACCCACCGCTGCTTCAGCTTCGCTCAGCAAACCCTCTCCCCAGCCTCAGATGGGTTCCCTGTGCAGGGCAAGCCTGTGCAGGCACACATACTCTTGAGAGTTCACAGGTGCCCATGGCACAAGGTGAAACATTACAGAGGGCAGGAGCCAAGAGACCCCAACCAGTACCCCCGGAGCCTGTCCAGCTGCTGGAGCCAAGGTACACGGTGGATCCAGAGCACCAGCAGTGCCACAGTGTCCAGGTGCTCTTCTGGAAGAGGGTCTTCCCAGCAGAAAGTTGCAAAGCCAAACAGTGCAGGTCAGCCATGGAGGTATGTATGTAATACTGGAGAAAGCAACAAGAAAGTCATGTGTCATGAATAAATTAAAGCATCCCTTTTTATGGACAGACATCTATGGAAAAGAACACAGATAAACCAGGGGGCTGGTCTGGGGAGACAGAAGAGGTTTACTTTTTTTCAGATGGGACTAGAGAACAACTGGAGAATTGATGAGGTGGCAAGGACAGGAGATGGCTCCAGGCTCCTGACGACATATTAGATCCCCTGTGCTGGTGTCTTGGGGTGACTTTATGATGTGTATCCCCTATCATCACTCTATGCCCAGACATGGTTCCTGTGCCTTTCTGTGCCTTTAAACTGAGACCGAGAGAGGGAAGAGAAAGAAAAAAAAGGCCAGATGAACTTTTCAAAGCAGTCTGTGCTTCAAGGTCACTACTCCTCTATGTTCTTCTGCTGTGGGGAGAAGAGCAGAGGAAGCACCGTTCCTGCTTTTCAGCAGGTTTTTTTTCTTCGGCTCTGTTTCTTTGGAGAGAGAGATGGAGAGTGGTTTTGCCAGGACTTTGGTTTCTTTTTTCTTCTCTTCTGGACTTGTTCAGAACACCAGAACATCAGAACCCCACCAGGGGACCTTCCACCGGCCTGGAGGGGGGCCCCCGTGCTGACCCAGCTCCGAGGAGGAGGAGAGAGACCACACCCACAGAAGGACTTTAACATCTTCCCAGGTTTCTCTCCACAGCGAGAGGTTTTGTTGTTTAGCATTATTATTCTTTTCCTGTGTGTTTGTTAAATAAATAGTTTTTATTTTCTCTTTCACATTCCTCTGAGGAATATTTCTTTCCCAAACCTGGTGGGGGAGAGGCAGCTGTACCCTGCCTTCCTTTGAGGAGGAGACCTTCCTTTTGGACATTTCCCTGAATTTGGCCCAAACCGGCACAGCTGGGCCACAGGCTGGTCACACACACCTTTCTGGAAAACTGTGCTCAGAGATGGGGGGAACTCTTGACAGGAAGCATCAACCCTTACAAACCATGACAGCTCCCTTCAGGCTCTCCTGCTAAAGTGTCTCCTGGCCACTGGTTCCTAGAGACATCTGTCAGACATAGGGAATGTCCATGAGCTGGACAGGAGCAGACCTGCATGGACATCCCTGGCTGAGCAGAGCAAGGACAGGCAGGCAGGGACCTGGGCAGGGGCTGTTGGAGAGGGGTATGCTGGTCAGTGGTGAGAAATGGAAAAATGAACAAAACAACGGGAAAGAAGGGTAAGTTGGAAGTCCACTGAGGATGAAAGGAACAGCCCTCATAGTGGGAGAGTTCACAGCTGCAGACATACCTGGCCACAGGCTCACCCTGTCTGCAGGGTCTCCATTAAAAGCCTTATGCAAACATGCTTATGAAGCCAAAACATGTCCTGGGCTGAAGTAACCCTTCACCCAGCACGTCTGGGAACCCGCGTGCCTTCGCACACCTGGCACCTGTAGCCACATCCCGATGCTCTCTGGAGCCGGTGTCTGTGCCGCGCCCAGCACGCTGCGGCTCCAGCATCCCAGGCTGCCTGCTGCAGCCCAGCTGTATGTCTGATCTTGGGTGAGAAATTTCTCTTTATACCAGGCTGTCTATTCAAGTCATAAAAATAGGCTTTTTTTCCTTCTGTAAGTGCAACACTTTTCATATTTTTACTTCCAGCTGTCTAGATAGTATTTCACTTTTTTCATTTCTAGTACTCGCTCTCAGTTATTTAATGTGAATTTCTAGGGCATGGTGCCCTTAGCAGACATCAGAGCAATATAACACAAAAAATCAGATATACACTGTTCTAGGAGAAGGCAGGAACAAAAAGACAAACTAGGCTCTTAATACATATGGTGCTTTTGATTCATGGAATATAGAAAATTGTATTTGATTATATCTGTAATGGATCCTCATAACTTTAGATTAGGGTTATGCTGATGGCCCAACTAATGGACAGTTTATTGCAGGAATAGATTTCATCCTATCATATTTTTTTCTGGTATCAATTACTTGGAATGTTTAAATGTCTTATTTCTGTGGATGTTTATTGCTTAATTTTCCTTTCTAAGAAAAGCCTACACGCACACAATACTCTGGTGCTCGTCTTCTAAGGGACAAGGAACTACAGGGCTGTGCTCCTGGAGCCCAGAAACCCCCATGGTCTCTGGCTGCAGGGGCCAGGAGATCCACACTGGAGGTTCACAGCTACCGGCACCATTGGGACACTAAGCTGTGAGGGAACACAGCCAAAGTTCCCTTAGCAGACATGTGATGCTATTGGGAAAAAAAAAAAAAAAAGTTAAGAATTAAAAGACTTATTAGATTAACCTGTCTCAAAAGCCAAAGGAATGTGTGGGACTACTGGGAAAAGTCAACAGCAGAGCTGATCGTAAGAGAAGCTGGAAGTGAAGACAGTTTGGTGGAGAGAATCTCATTTGCAGTCAACTGAAATGGTAATATTATTAATAACAACAGTAATAATAATAAAAATATTCTTTTAAAAACAGTTATTAAATAATAATAATATAAAGCCCCAAAGAGAAATGCTTGTTTCCCAGGAAAGAGTTTTGGAGGCTGGGGAGGCACCAGAGATGTTACCTATTGACCCCAGAGCCAGGGGGCAAACAGGCTAGCGGATTTTTAATTTTTTTTTTTACTTTGCTGTCACAGCCCCTGTTTCCTGGGGAAGAAGGAGCCTGGCAGCAGGGACACATGATGGCCCTGTCAGGAAGGGCAAGGTGGCATGCTGGCCACAGCAAGAGGTGGTTCCTGTTGTGAGGTGGGATCGTTGCATTCTGCTCCTGCCTTTTCCTGGAGCTTTTCCCCCATGCTTAGTGGCAGCCCCAGCCCGAGTTGCAGCCCCCACGCACGGAGCCAGCCTGAGCATGCAGGCTGCTCAAGGACACAGGGAGGGGAGGGGACGCTGCATGGGGACAGTCCCTCACAGGGCTGGGAGCTGGTGAATGCCAAGCCACCTCGGCTCGCTCGGGCACACTCATTCACATACAGGTGGCATGTTATCGCCACTTCAAGATGAGAACTGGCTCCACTTATTTTTTTCATTAAAATGCAAATTAATTTAATAAAAAGTGGAATTGTAAATTAATGAAGCGCTTTAAAATTCTACATAATACAAGGCTAATACTTACTCTATAGTATTTCCTCTGGTTAATACCACTACAAACTCCCCCGAGTGGCACCAGCTCCACCAGTCTCACCGACTGAGATGGGGTCAGAGCTTTCAGAAATGGGCACGGTGCCTTCTTACACCGGCCCAGCTTCTGGGGCAGTTCCCAGGCTCCCTCCTCCTGAGGAATCTCACCCTGCGGTACCTGCCTGCACCCTCAGGCCAAGGCACTTGAGGGCAGGGATGCTGCCTTTCCTCTATAAATATTAATGGATCCCTGTAAGTTACTGCAGCCCAACAGTTCACATGGAGATTGAAGGGGCTGCTGCCCAAACCAGCTCCGGGGACAAGCTTCCCTCCCAGCACGGCCAGCTGTAACAACAATCAGGGCTGCCTCAGGTGCTGAGCTCCCATGGAAACTGTAGGCATGCCTGAACTTAAGAGAGACTGTGGATCCACATGGGGTTTTTTTCTTTATTTTTACCCCAATACAAAAAGCTAGGTATTGACTCCAGAGTATTCAGGTATTGACTCCAAAGCCAACCCGCTCTGGGGGGCTGCTCTGCACACAGGGCTGCAGGCAGACAGCCCCACTGCGCTGCGTTCGCGGGCAGCTGAGCTGCTGCACCGACCCCCCCACATCTGGCTGGGCTCTCAGCAGCCCCTCCATCTCCACCACTGCTGCCCCTTCACTGCAGGAGGGAGCAGAGGGACAGGAGAAGGCACCTGGGCAAGGCTGGCAGGGGGAAATTACTGCTCAGGACCACCTGCCTTCAGGGCAAAGCTGGCTCAAGAAAACAAAACATTACTTTGAACATACATGTGGAAGGCTTGTTCTCTACCCCTTCCCTTTCTAAAGTTTTACTTGCATGGAAACACTGTTAGGAGATCCATCCTCAGAAAATTCATCCTTAAAATAAAGTAGAACCAGAGAAGCCCACTAGGAAAATATTGGGCAAAACGAATGAGGTATTTCCAACAGGATCCAGCCCTCCTGACTTACAGGTCCACATCTGAGCTCATCACCTTCTGCTTTTTTTTTTTTTTATAGCAAAAGGAGAGAAAAGGCAATTCTGAAAATAATTCAATTCATCCTGAAGTAAGCATCTCAAGTAGGTCGGTAAAACACCACAAACCTGCCCTTCCCTCTCTGCTGGTGATACAGTGTCCAGGAAGACTGCTCCTGGAGACGTGGCACTGGTACCTCCAGAGCTGGGCGACACGAGGCCCTCCTCTCACCTCTCCTGATGGGACCCTGCTCACCGGCGTACGGCTCCCCCGCGCTCCCAGCAGAGCCCATGGCTGCACAAGGTCCTTTTCCTCTGGCCACGCAGCAGGGGCCACACAGGCTCTGTGCCGGTGTTAATCACCCACCACACTCCTTTACTGCCGTGTGTACACCAGACATTATCCTTTAAATAAAGCTCGCCCACCCCATTATTGTAATGTCAAGCCTGAACCTGAGATAAGCCCTACAGACAATTTATAATTACACAGCAATAGCTCTTCTACGCTGCACGGAGGGGCCATCGAGAGAGGATTTAGGTCTTTCACGGAGCCAGCGTTTGACAGGTCTCTGCTGTTATTTCATCCTGACAGCTCCTTGCCACCCGACTCCTCCTGCAACGCCACACTCGGGCTTTGTAGTGTGATCTCAGGTGAAGAGAGCGCGTAATGTGCAATAATTGCGGGTGATTACTGTTTACTTGTTAACTCTGCTTGGCAGAGCAGCTGTGATGGACACAGGGACTGGAATATTCCCTTTTATCGCCTGTAGCACTGAGAGTGAACTGGTGCTTAATTCAAAGGCTGAAATCTATAAAAAAATAAGACGAAACCCATCATTAAATTTCTCTTAGTGGCTATGTGCATAATTCATCCAAACACCATCAAATATAAATGGCCTCGTGTCAGGCTGAGCAGTGCAGGCACAGCACACCCCGCTGCTCCAGGAGACAGCCGCTGCCAGGCAGCTGCTCACCTCGCTGAGATGGGCACCGTGGGCACTGAAGTGTGCCCAGGGGCTCTCTGGCAGGACACGGTCACCGGACTGAGCCCCTGCTCCTGCCAGCCCTTGGTCCCGGGAGGGCAGGCAGAGGGGACCACATCCTGCCCACAGAGCCCTGTGCCAGGAGCCCATGCCAAGGCTCGTCCTGATCCCCTCTCCTGCTGGCATGCTGTTTACTAACATTTTCTTTCCCCCTAAAGTTTAAAAAGGCTTGCATAAATTACAGTATCCAAATTCTTTATTACTCCCTGCTAGGGTCTGAACTTTGATGAGGAGCTGAATGCCCTCGATTTCAGCAGCCACAGCCACATCTCAGTACACAGCCCTCATTCCACACCACAGATGTCAATCTGCAGCAGTTTAGTGAATGCTTGCAACAAGTGTTCTAGAAAGTTTTTTCCAATCATTTGAAAAACACCAAGTTATTTAATAAATCAGGAAGTTGTTTTGCAAAAGTATCCTTTGAACCATTAGATATTATTTTGAATGCCAATTTTTCTTCACACCTTATGGCAGGATAAAGATACCCCACTCAATTTTCATCAAAAGCACATGAAAGCAATCAAGGCTCCTGTAGTTTCTATGGAAATAAGGGATGCAAATTGGGATGGTGTGGTGCCTTTTTTCTTGAATTTATCCATAAAAATGCAAATATTCTTCAACAGATACTGAAATGTTTGCCTTGTTCTAAAGGAGCAGAATACACAGACGAGGCTCTTTTGTCCACTGGCTCTTCTGGCAGAGGTTTGACGGCCTGTGGAGCACAAGCCTGTAAAAGCTGAACGAGCACTGCCAGAGCACGAATGGCAGCAAAGCTGGCTCCAAAAGGCGTGTGCCCAGCCCAAAAGCCTGGACCTTCCCCTCACAGGTCCTTCAGCCACCAGCATTAGGAAATGGCTTCTGCCTTTCCCACAAGGCGACCCACCTCACCCACAGGTACTGCACTGATCCCTGCCCAGAGTGCCAGGTCGCCAGCCCTGTGGCACTGAGTTAGGATAGTATTGTCACCTCCTTGGTGTGGAAAACATAAGCCAAGGGAGCAGCACAAACAAACCACATTTGATTTGATGCATCTGCTTTACTTTCCTGCCAGACATTTCAGAGCAGAGCATCCAGTACAGAACATCCTGCTCTGTTGCTGGGACTCACCTTTTCCTGCATCAGGGATGGATCAAAACCCTGCAGCACAAGGTTTAATTAATTCCTTTTCAGACTGAAAGATACAGAAGAGTTAATACTAGTAAAGGTCTCTGGATTATTCCCCGAAGTGCTTTCCAGCTCTCTCCTCTCTCTGCAGGCTGGCTGTAGTGAGCATCACACAGCGTTCACCAATAAATAATCCAAGAGCCTGAGGAGCTGCCAATCTGCAGCTGGGCACCTCATGCCTGTCAGCTCCGGGTGCTAAGTGCCTCCCATGTAGGAGGCTGGGGCTCCTCCCCAGCGTGTACACTCTGCCTGTGGACTTACCTACGTTGAAAAGGTCAACGAATGCTATTTCAGATCACTCTTGTTTGCCAGAATTGATGACAAACCCTGGCAACTCAACTAGTAAAACTCCAAGCATGAACTAGAGCATGCTGCAGCTGCAATTATCAGCCTGCAGTTAATTAATTGTGCTGTCACCATATGCACCTGAGAACAACAGTGAGATCAAAGAACTGAACAGAGATCAAAATGATTTGTAGATCACCTTACTTACAGCTGAAAGTGCCAATTAGATACAGCAAAGACAGAGTCTGGCTTAGTTGCTTAACAGCTCTGGAAAAGAAAAGTCACTCAATTGACTGTAGGAAAAACCCCATGAAAGCTGGATTGCTTCCAGCCTGGGCAGAGGGGAGCTGTGATGGACTGTCCACTGACTTCTCCTCTCCAAGGATATAGGACATCTCTCTGTGCCTGTTACACTCTCCACCATTCACCCCTTGGGCTGTGCTGCAGTGAGCTGGGGAGTCCCACTGACTGTGTGGCTCTGGGACCCAAAGGCCCTTCCAGCAGGTCCAGGAGCCCCAGGGGAGCCAGGAGCCCCAGGGGAGCCAGCCCCAGGAGCCCAGCTGCTGGCACATCCTCTGCTGAAGACCCTAGGGTGTGATTGCCCACAACCATCACCTGCCCGCCGGAGGCCACAGCATTGTGGGGCTGAGCCATGCAGGCAGGTTGTAGAAGTGACTGTGGTGACAATGCCCAAGGTCTCGGTGTGCCAGTCACATTTCCTAAGGTGACAAGGGCCGACCCACAGCACCTCTCCTGCCAGCTCTGCAAGCTGCTCCACACTGACTGAGCCAAGCATGGCTGTAGTTATGGTGTTGATTTATAATTTTTTGTAAAGTTATTGGGAAGACACATTCCAGCTGCACCTTCCCAGCCTCCAGGAGGGACTTGTCCTGCCTGTAGACAGCCTCTCCCCTCTGACAGCAGACTGAGGGCAGCAGTGAGGAATCCTGCAGATTATCTTTCAGAGAGCAACACTGTAGCTCACTCAAACCTATGAGCTCCCTAGAGGAATTAGGAATTCGTTCCTGGCACATGTAAAGCTGGATGCCATGTTTGTCCCACACAGAGCAGCTCTGACTACAGGGCTGGTCTGTCTCATCTCTGAGCTCCAGGCTGAGATGATGCACTAGGCTGAGTTCGAGGGATGTTGCCCATCCAGAGCCGGCTCTGTGAGTCCTTCGAAGTCCCCACACTCCTCACCAAGCACCCAGCCCCTCAGGCCAGAAAACATCTGCCCAAGTGCCCAGAGGAAAGGGATTTGCTGGACTCTGGGGCTGGCACAGGAGAGGTGCCAGGAGGAGAGGCCCGACCAAGGAGGAGATATCTCCTAAGAAGGGGGCTCTGAGCAGTCTCAGGTGCCAGCCCCCATGAGACAGGTCCCACTCCGCAGTGCGGTGATTGCAGACCCGGGGAAGGCACCGCTGCACTGACACAGGCTGCTGTACACGTGGCTGCTGTGCTGGCTGTCCTTCCTTAGATGTGCCAGCTTTGTCTCCATTGTCTCCTGTTTATCACATTGTTTAATTTCTCTTTTTAATTGACTCAGACATTTTTTAATTTCTCTGTTTAATTGGTGCAGACTGAGAGGCTGCAGGCAATGTCATCTTCACATCATCTCTCAGAAACCTCGCCAGTGTGAGGGTGACATCATTGGCCATACACAGCAGGTTGTGCAGACTCTCCCAGCTGGGGCCGAGGAGCAGGGACAGGGAGCAGATTTAAATCATGGATGTCTGCAGGACAAAGGCGATTAGCAGGGAGCTGTCCTGGGCTGTATAGGAACTGCTTTCCTTTAACATACAAGTGGGACAGCAGGCACACAACTCAGCCTAGAACACAGATGACACAACTATTTACATCATTCAAATCCAGAAGTTCCTAGAGGAAGCTTCTGAGGCATCTCGCAGTGAGGTGAAAGCAGGTAAAGACAGTGAGCAACAAAATCCTGCCACGACGTGTGGTCTTGGAGCAGAGACTGCAAGGTCTATTTAAGCCACATGTTTTTCTTGAGCGATTCAGATTCAACAGATACCTGAAAAACTATTGAACAAATGTTCCTTTGTATTTTAAAATGCCTTACATCTCACGTCTTGTATTTTTCCAGTCACATGAATTACTTGATCAGATGCGTTTATCTCCCTGGGTTCAACAGGGACAAGCGAACGGCTGCTTCATCTGCCTTGTTTGACAAACCCAGGGGCTTCAGGAGGTGATTTTCCACACAGGTTTCTTTCAGTGGGTGCTGGACAGGACTAGAAGAGCTAGAGGTGAAAAATGCAAGTTCAGACTTTCCCTGGAGAGCTGTGAGTGTTTGGAGAGATGCAGCACTGCTCACTGAAAAGATTTTTAATAGCTTTGACCTTTGTGGGGTCTGTACAGTCTCCTTTTGTCAAAAAGTGTATGTGGAAGAATTGTGGGAAAGAGCTGAAGGTAATACACATGTTCTGTAGCCTGTGAGGGGATTACAGAGCACTCCTTGCTTGCTTGGATTACTGTCCCCAAGTTTAGACCACCAGCATCAGCTGCTGCAGGTGTATGGGGATTTATCATCAGAAAGGGCAAACCACTGCTGGTCAGGAAGCAATATAAATATTAGTTATTGCAGATGACTTATAAATAAATCATTTGAAATTACAAAATTAATCAGACAATTCATCTGACAAATAAGTATTTGATCAGCTCTGTCTGAACCACTGTGGCCAGCCAGGCGCTCTGTAAAGAATCCCTGAAATTTATGGGAAGCAATATCCCTTCCCCTCACGAGGTGCAGGCACAGAGAGCAATGGCCTGAACATAAATTGTGGGACTCAGGCGCTCCAGACAAGGCAGGTTCCAGAAGGTTCCTGGGGGCAGGGGCGAGAGCAGCCATGGGGCACAGCCCTGGACTCTGGCACCCACCAACCCCTGCGTGGACATGTCCATGTACAGGCCACTCACGAGTGGCCCTGGGGTTCTGGGCAGTGAGAGGACTGTTGCCAGCCAGGTGCTCACATCATTTTCTAACTGTGCCAAGCTAACCTGAGCAGGGGTTTACTTTTCTTCCAAACCTACAAAATGGGTGTGTGTCAGTCTAATAGCTCTGTGTATTCTAAGTCTCATCTGTATTCTGCACATCACCAAAATGAGAGGAAGAAAACAGCCTCTGAAAATAAAAGTGTGAGAGAGAGAAGGAGACATGAGCCATTAAAAAAGCAAACAGCTCCCTGCATGTGCTCTGCCAAAGGGGGGTGCTGGACACAAGTCCTTCCTGCTTACATTCCACATCTCCAGTGCCTTTATCAGAATCGTAAACACTGACCTTCCCTTGGGCTGGCACATTCTGAGGAGTGAGGATTCCTTGAAAAGGAAAGATTTCACATCCCATCTGCGTATTTTAGGAGGAAGCTTCCTATGAAATCACATACATCTAATTTTCCTACAGTCTCCAAATCCCCAGCTGCTTTTAGCTGATGTAAATAAAACCTGTTATCCATCTTACAACTCCTGCACCTCCTCCAGGATGGGGGGATTATCTGAAGCCATGAGGAGGAATTTGCAGGTCAAACCTCTCCTGATATCCAACACTTTCATGGTTGATTTTTATCAAGGAATTTTAATGTCACAAACAAAACAACAGCAACCCTGCCAATAGCACTGACACCACAGTACCCATGGCCTGTATGACGGGGACACAGCAGTGACTGTGCTGGGCAGCAGTGGCTCATGCTGGACAAGCCCCACAGCAATGAAGGGGGGGACCATGGCTGGCGAGACCCTGCCGGGCCAGAGCCACCCTCACCCAGGGGCTGCATCAGCCCAGCACTAATTTGGCCAAGGCCTGGTTTGGAGGTGTGTGTGCTACCCTGTACCCCACTCCTCTCCCTGGAAGGCCAGGGCTCATCCAGGCTGGATGTGGCAGAATTTTCAGGACTGATGTGGATATTTTCTACTCTGTCAACCTTTTATTTAAATGACATTTGGCTGCAGTGCTAGAAGTGTGATATTGAAAATCAATAGCTGGAAAGTGTTTGAAAGCCAATCTAAATCAAATATTACAATACGGTGAAGTTAATCATCTGAAATTAACCTTATAACTGCTTGAATCACTCTAATCTATAAGAAAAATCAATATAAGCATATCAAACCCTGCTGCTAGCTGCTGTCTGTTTGAGCTGACCATGCAAATGGAAAATAATAGCCAGTGGATGTTTATTGCTCCCGATATGTTAGCACTTCTTATGGGGCTGAGATGGGTAGATGGATTACCCAGCAAGGTGTGGTTGTGAGATGCAGGCAAAGGCTGCTGCTCCAAAGAGGCCCAGCAGCTGTGAAGACCCTCTGAGCCACCCTCCCAGCACTGGATTTCAGGAAGCTGTGAGTGACTAACAGGCTGTTTCATGAGGAGAATTGATTCTCCCTGAGTGAAAAACTGCCCATGCACAGCACCTTGCACCCCCCTGGCTCCAGCTCAGCTCCAGGTTACACCCACAGTGTCCCTGGCGTCCTGCTGGCGACTGGACTCAGCTCTGAGCACCAGGTGAGGAGGCAGGCACACGGGTCCCCACCAGCACAGCCAGCAATCACCCACCCAGCACACGGCACCCCAGCTGTGGCACCCCAGTTGTGCCAGCTGTGGCACCCCAGTTGTGCCAGCTGTGGCACCATGGCAATGCTCTGCTTGGGTGTCCTGGGCCATGTCACAGCAGTGGTCCCAAAGGTGACCAGCGCCACTGTGACAGAGAAGTCTGGGAGAACTCGCCCCTGTGGAGGCACTGCTGGCTGCACCACTGTCTCCCAGTGACCAGCTCCAAACCAAGGGTGATGCATACCCACCCTGGTGGGGGCTGCAGCCCCGTGGTGGGGGGCACAGGTGATGGCCCGCCCTGTCCAGCTGCATCTCTAGAGTGGCCATCAACAGGCATTTACTGGAGGCTCTGGGCTATGACAGTGATAAGTGCTTTAAAGCAGACAGAAATCTATAAATAACAACAGTTTCTCTCAAACCCCTCATTTTAAAATAATGAAGACATTTCATAAAGTGGCAAGTGTCTCAAACATTGAGAGTAAAAGCTCAAAGAGGCTCTTTTTGAAGTTTTGGGAACAGATGGGAGGAGTGAGATCGCAGCAGCAACTTGCACGGCCTCAAGAGCCTGGGACTAGTCAGAGCCAAGGAGATCAATCACAGGCTTTTCCAGGTGCTTTTCATGGGCACCGGATTTGAAGAAGGATGAAGGTTTCTGAGCAGGTGCCACAGTCCAGGGAGTGCAGCTGCTTCACACCACTCCTGCCTGTGCCAGAGTGAAGAGCAGTATATTCCTCTGCTTGCTGCAGAACTTCCTGAGCTGCCACAGACCCCAAGGTGAAATTATTTTCTGCATTACAATGAAAGAAGAAAATACTGCCAATTTTCCAGCTGTCAATCTGGCGTGTGCTGGCTCCCATCTCGGACTTGTGCTGGCGGTGTGGGCAGACACGCAGCCAGGTCTCAGCAGCAGCAGGCGTGTCCCAAGCAGAGGGGTGACAGCCGTACAGAGGTGCCGTGACACCAGTGACACACGTGCAGTCTGTGGTGCCCACGCAGCTCACGGCAGCGGCTTCCTCGCTGCTCATCATTTGCCTTTTGCTCAGTGGCCGTTCCTGAGGTATTTCCTGCATTCCAGAGGGAGATGTGAATGATGTGGATGATGCTGCCCTAGGGAGGGGCCGGAGAGCAAACATGGAAGTGGGCAGCAGCTGTCCCAGAAGTGAACACACCAGCTGGGAGGCTGGAGCTGCTGTTTGAAGCAGCAGGTCATCATGGATTAGGAATGGTCCTTTGATACTGGAAATGTGTTTTAATGAGTTTCCTGCAATACATGCATCATTTAGGTTCCTGTGGAAAGCTGCTGCACAATTCCCCCTTTTCCTCACCCAAAGGGACATCAAGACGTAAAAAATCCTTCATTTTTTCATACTGTTTTAAGCTGAACCAGCTTTAAAGAACTGGGAGCTTTCTCAGTTCTTAAAAATCTCTTGCTCTCTTTAAATTACAAGGACAAGCTGAATTTTCAGAGTCAATACTCAGAATGTACAAACAGCTCTCCAGGTGAGGAGGCTCAACAGCAGAGCTGGGCTCTCAGAGGTTGCTCAGTGGTGAAGCTTTCTGTCCAAGCTGTGGAACAGGGCAGCCACAGCCCTGACTCCAGCACAGCCAGGCTGTGACACTGGCGGAGGTCATGATTCCATCAGAACTCGGTTCTCCACAGCACAGGAGCCCCTTATTTTGCATTATAATTTATCTTAGAGTTTGAGCTTTCTGAGGAAGGGACTGAATCTAATTTAGTGTGGAGAGAGTACACACTGGCCAGGATAGAAAATCTGTGTCTGCTGAAGCCATGAGCTCCTGCACAACGCAGAGAGTGAAGTAATGGCAAACATTAATATTAACATTCATCCTGGGGTGTTGCAGCAAGAGCTCAGGGCAGGGTGGCACAGTGCCAGCAAGGAGGGGTGCCACCGTGGGGAGAAGGGGTTTGCTGCCCTCATCCTGACTCTGAGCCTTCACAGACCCTCCAAAGAGGAGCTGGGATAAAAGCCCCTGGACCTGGTACTGCTGTGAGCGCCTCCGCATCACCTGCAGAGTCTCCCAGTGACCCATGAGAGGGGTCAGGCTCAGCAGCCTCCCTCTGCCTCACCCAGTCGGTCCCTCCCACACCCCCGGGAGCATTCGGGGGGGGATGCAGGGATGCACCGGCAGGTCAGCAAGTGCAAAAATGTAACGCAGAAGGCAGGTTTTGCCGAATGTCACTAACACCATTTACAGCCTATTGGAGGGGACAACTGTCCCATTAAGAAACCCAAAGACATTCTGGATTTCTTCAGCCTCAGGGCTTGGAAGCAGGAAGCATTTACTGCCTAATTAAATTTTCATATACTGGCAGAGTACAGCTCTTCTAGTGAATCTGTACTGGACAGTGTGCCAGATTTTGCAGAAAAAGAGCAGGCTCGAGTCGCCTGGGGCTGCCGGCATCAGCTCCCGGCTGGTGTGGAGAGCCCCGAGCACAGCGGTCACGGCATCACCTCCCCGGAGCTGCCGTTCGCTGCCGCACAGGGATGCACCACCCATTCTCTGCTCCTGCTAACAGGCGGCGTCTGAAGCCAAGTGGCTTTCTCTCCCTAGCAGGACTCCTCTCGGGCTTCTCTGCTCGTTTCCAAGGGGCAGATAGCAGCCAAAAGGGCCGACCCTTCTCCAGGCAGAGGCGAACACCGTGCACCAGCTGGCAGTGTCCCGGGCATGTGCCAGGATCAAGGCAGTTGCTCTCCTTGTGCTCCCACTTTGGCCCCAGCAGCACCCACCGTACAGCACTTGGGCTCCCTGCACCTGTGACTCTCGGAGCCAGGGTGGTTCCTTGCCTGTCCCCACTATGCCAGGTCAGAGTTCCACACTGGGCTCAGCCTTCCTAAAAAACCTGCTCCTGACTCTCCTGGTGTCTGCTCAGCTGCTCTGCACACCAGGACACAGATGGAGAGACCAGCAGACAAGCTTAGTGCTCCTGGATGCCCCTTGTTACTTCTGCCACGGCCCCAGCCCTGGTTGAATGCTCTTGATTCCTTGTGACAGGATGGGGACGAGGAGCCCAGTGCCATCCCCACCTGGATACTGCCCACTGCATGGACACGCCATGGCCAGCATGGGCCATGCCACACCGCTGAAGGTGCCCAAGGGCTGTTGTCCCCAGCCCTTATTTCCCTGGTAAATCAGTGCCTGAAAAGCACCCAGTGGGGACCAGGGACAGGTCTTAGCACTGAACCCGTCGTGATCATTCTCAGGCTGACTCGTACATTCTCCTGTGCCACAGCCCTGCCACCACGAGCTGCTGCAGGAAACATTCCCACAAGGCTTCCAGAGCACAGGGCTGAAACAAGGTGCTGTCAAAACAACCCAGATTTGTGCAGCTGCTGCCAGGAGCTGTTGCTATTTTATTGTTCTTTAACAGAGAGACAAGCACTGGAGCTCAGGCTGGGACAGGTGTTTGTGGCGGTGCTGGGGCAGCGTGAGGGAGCTGGGAGAGTCTCCAATGGCCAGAGCTGCCACAGGCACCAGGCAGGTGCCAAGGGCTGAGTTTAGCTCTCAAGCAGACTGAGGCAGAGCATTCCCGCTGACCAGGTCACAGCCAAACATCTGTGTGAATGCCCAGCTCTGCGTGGCAGCACAATCTCTCTGTGGGTATGGACTGCCAAGTTACAGACCCCCCAGCTCCCTGCTCCCCAACAGAGACCGCACGTCCTCTCCACACACATCCGTCTGCCCAGCCATGCCTCCCTCCCTCCCTCCTCCTGGCCCCACAGCGGGGTCCACCACTGCTGCCACCGGCCTTCAGCTGGGGCTGCGTGCAGGAGAAAACCTGCACTGTGCAAGGCATCAGCCACACACATACAGCTCCAGAAAAGCCACTGCTGGGAGTGCTGGAGGCTGAAACAGAGACAGCAGCAGCCCGTGTGTGCTGCCCCACCACGAAACACACGGGCACACACACGCCCACGCAAACACTCTCCAGAGCTGCTGCGCACAACACGAAATCCTGAGCAACTGAGTAGCTGAAATGCTCCGTTTCAGTCTAGCCAGGGAAAAGCCAGTGTTTGATCAATATTTTCCACAACAACCACTTCCATGTGATAAATGCAGTTATAGGGAAGAGGAACAAATTAACCTTCTGGTGCAGATGGCAGCTACTGCCTGGGAAAAAAGATGGCTCAATTCTGCAGGGAAGCAGGGAAGGCCCACACCAGACTTCCTGCAAAACTGACCAGTAGAGGCAGTATCTGGGGGGCATTAATGAAAATCAGCCCCAGGAGCACACACCCACCTACCTGTACAGGGGGAAGGCAAAACCAATCACTGAAAGTGGCACCTGCATGGCTTGGAAGAAGCTGAACCAGGAGAAAATACATTAACTTGGGGCAGCGGATAGATGAAGACAACTGAGGAACTGTGCTGCAGCACCATGAATGTGGGAAGATAAAAGGCATCTCAAAAAGTGCTTCCCAACATCAATCCTTCCAGTGACAAATTGTCTGAAGTCAGGGTAGTTCAGCAGCTGTCTGGATCAGAGATTCCATCACAGATTTCTCAGCCACGGGCAGCTGGATGCAAATGGCAGTGAGTGGAGTTGTGCAAAGTGTGCACTGTGTAAGGTGCCATGCACAGGAGCAGCGCAGCCCTGGGAAAACCAGGAGCCTGAAGAGTGGAAAGATGAAAAGGCAATTGCCCATGCAAGGAGAGGGAAGGCAAAACCAGCACATGGCGAGGCCCATCTTTGGGCTGGCCATCCATAAGCTGCTCCTTAGGCCTGGAGAAGGCAAGGCAGACTTCCCAAATTGAAAAAGAGGAAAAAAAAAAGCTAGTGAAAAAGATCAGAAACCTCATGGGGATGAAGACATCCATTTCTCTCTGACTATGTATCTCTGACCATTCAGGTTACATTTACTCTTCTCCCAGCTGCAAATGTGGGTGAAAATATGGTTCACTGCTCTGCAATCTATCTTGAACTTGATTTTGTCTGTATCTGAAAGTAACCTTGTGCTGCATCAGCCTCAGCATCAGAGCACAGCAAGCAGGATTCCATCCTTGAGCCTGGTCCATGAGCTCTCCAGGAGCTTTGTTTTCCTTCTGAACCCCATCCTGCTCCTCTGTCACTGCCAGGCTGTCTGGCTTTGTGCTGCTGCCACTCTTCTTGTGGGGACAACACCATGGGATGCTCAGGAGCTGGTCCTCTGCAACAGCCCCCTAGACTGGCAGGGGTTTTCCTATCAGATCTAAGCAGATTTTGGCTCCTGGAATGAGTGACAAATGCAGTTGCACGCTTGCATCCCCTAAATGCCTCTCTGCCATCAGCAGTGAGCAGCCCCAGGTGCTCCACAGAAAACCCAGAGCTGTTACTACAAAGCACTGCTGGGAGAAGGCCCAGAGCACCTGCACTGCACAGCATAACCCTGCTCTGCTCCGGGGCTGACACCCTGCCTCACTTGAGTCTGCCCTCCAGACAGGACATCCTGACCTGCGAGGTCTGAATCCTGCTCTGGAAAAGGTGCTCGAGGAAAAAAAGGATCACGTGTGACCTGGTAATGGTGAGTGGCAAGTCAGAGTGGTCATAAAATTTTGCTGAAAGAAGATGAAAGCCTGTTCGTGTTCTGGCTTCCCACTGAAACAAATACACAAGGCATGAATTCGCTGGAAATTCATTAATGTTCTGCGTATTTCGGGGAATTTAATTTATCAACTAGTAACTGCATAAATAGAACAGGCAAAAATGCTGAAAGTAGATTAAACATTGATGTAAGTATATATTGATTTGAACATTCCTGTGCCTTTGGTTGTGACACATCAATAAAATTAAATAATATCTTAATAAAATGTCTTGGTAATTATGTCTTTTCCCTTGCGTAAGTGTGCCCTCCAGCAATGTAATTAAAATCAAAATTACATTAACCCTCCAGTGACCATTTGACAAAAATTTAAGAGTCTGGAGATTTCTCTGAGCTCTCCCACCCAGCCAGATCACTCTTGGTCACACACTCCACACATTCCACTTCCATTCTGACAGTGCTGTGAACGGAGATCGTGCTCACTCACATGTGTTGAGTGATATCCAAGGAAGTCAGGGAGCTCTGTGTGGGGGAACAAAGATGGTTCAAAGGTTTGTTCTGGCTCTGGGAGGACCTGGCTCTGTGAGCCCTGGTGCTAGTCCCCTGCAAGAGCATTCCCGTGGTGCTCAAGCAGTGACGAGTCAAAGACAGGCCATGGTGCCTCTGTGGCACAGAGCAGGATCCACCTATGGGCTCTGCCACTGCCATGGGACCTCTGCTGTGAGGACACCCAACTGACTTCTCCCATCCTGGACCCAGAGAACTGTGGCAAAGCTAGAGCTGTCTGAGCTTGCCCACCTGTTCTGGTGGCAAGCCCATGCCTGGGATGCAGCAGAAGCCCCCTCCTACCCAGCACAGGGACACCTGCCACACCTCTGACCCAGAAGCAGCTCTTTGGAAATGTCACTAAGAAGCTTTGCCATTTCCAGGAGTGACTGGAGCAGGTGAGATCCCGTGGTCACCCCTGGAGGCAGTGAAACCCCCTGTCATTCCCATTCAGCAGGGGGGAACACTGCTGTCCCACTGTCAGACACACTGACAGTGTGGCCTTTCAGGAGCCACCAGTAATCTGTCTGCTCCAACTCCGCTGTGTCACACTGTCAGCTCGGCACCTCAACTTGCCATGTACATAACCTATTAGTTGTCCAATTTGTCTTTCTGTCATGGACCATGTGATGCTCAGCACAGTGACTCTGTGCATTTTTATTGCTCTTGTTAGTTAATAAAGCACCATTTTGGAATTTGGGGGAATTGAGAAGACATCTCTGTCACAGCATATCCCTGTCCTTGGCACCCAGCATGTCCCATCATGCTGTGGCATCTCACCAGAGCAACCCAACAGGACAGGAACACAACTGCCACAGCCTTGACAGGGCTGCCACACAAAAACATCTCCCATTCTGCTCAGGAAACCTGCTGAGGCTGGCACAAAGGTATCTGCTCTTGCCTCAGACAGAGCTGTGCATGGAGTCCACCACCTCCAGGGCAAAGCAAAAGGTCCAGCTTGGCTTTCATACCTTCTGCATCACTTCTGGGCTTCAGAGCAGGAGGGGATTGCAGTTGAGTCCTGCCTGAGGAACAGGCAGCTGCCGGCTGCGTGGATGGAGGGAGGCCAGGGGGAGACTGATCAGCTCCAGTGACACATTCAGCAGCAGATGCATACTGCAGACAGGGACTTGGGGTGTGAATTGTGTCAGACCAGAGGCTTCTCCTCCTGTACTGATGCTGTGATGGTGTTTGTGCCCTGTCCCAGACACTGTGTCCAGGACATCGGTGTGGTTCCATTAGGTTCTAGACCCACAGCTTCCAGACTGAAGGCCAAAACTTCCCCCATCCCCAGCAGATGATCACAGCTCTGTTTCTGAGCTGAATCCAGCACAGCAAAGCCTTCAGGTCCTGGCTGGCAGCACACAGCATCCTTCGAGAAGTGACTGCACCCTCCGCTGTGCTCCTGTGGGTATTTCATCTGAAGGACTTGCAGAGAACTTTGTAGCCATTCATTAGCACAGAACTTCCTGGCACCATCAGCTAATGAGAGAAGGCAGACAGATGAAAAAGCTGTTCCTAAAAACCAGTATCAATCCTGAATTCACAGCAAAGCTTTTTTTTTTCCTGCTTATTAGATTTGGAATTAAAACAATTTGGCCAACTATTCTGCTACTTTGCATATCTAATAAGCAGATATTTTTCTATTTAGATACAATTACAAAATACATTGAGTTGTACAACGAAGAGCTTGGAGTTTCTGCCCACTCACCTTTTCACTGAAACCCTTGTAACACTGTGTGCCATACTTCACCGGGGAGTCAAACACCACAGTTAAAGACCCAGGATGACATTTTACACCTGACTTAACCAGCACTAGATTATCGGCTGCTGGCACAAGAGTGCATTTTTTACAACTTGCTTGTTTCTGAACTTGTATTAAAGGGTCCTGGAAACCCAGTGGGACTGAGCAGGCTCAAGACAGCAGTGGTGTAACTTCACAGTTCTTGGCGTGCTCGCACAAACCATTAGCTGCAGATGTCCTTCTGAAGATCAAGAGCACTTCAAAGCCTTCTAGATGCCTTCCTAAGCTCAAGAGGCTTGGAACATTTGCACAGCTAACGCCAGCTGACCTCAATTCATGAGGCAGCACTCAGATCCAGACTAAGACTTCTCCTGAAAGTAGTTTAAATGTCTCCCATTCTCTGCAATGAAATAATCACTAGACCTCATTTGAACACATTTGAAAAGCTACATTTTCAGTAGTCTGCCTTGTCTGCTTCTTGCAGACAGTTGCCTCCCTGATAAACTCGGGGGAGACTCCCCCTTCACTCTGTCTAGGACAGCAATGGAGACATTCCTGTTGTTCCTGGCACTCTTGGAACCAGGCCACAGCTGGCATTAGTATTTGCAAGTTCACAAGAAACACTGAAAATAGTTACTGATTTCTGAGGACTATTGTTAGCTAATCTGCAAATATTCTAGTGAATGACAAGTGCTTTGGAATTTGAAGGGTCGCTGATGTCTCCTTTTGCTTACTGTTGTAGTATATGTAGCAAAATAATTCAAATTCACATAATGTAAATGCTTAATGAAAGAAAAAATTATGCCAGACAAAGATCCAGGGTTATGGACATTATCCAGGGAGGCAGACATTCAACCTCTGCCTGGAAATTTGGAAGAACAGGAATACCTGGCACACCAAGCTCATGCTCCCTCTTTCCACCGAGGACCTCCTGATTTACTGGCATGACAAGGATAATTCATTTCAATGTTTTTAAGAAAATGAACCAGGCATAGCCCAAGCAGGACAGTCCACAGCCTGGGAAGCAAACACCAGAGTGCTAACAGAGAGCAGATGGCCCACAGGCAGCAAGGGGCACAGCAGCATCTGCTCCAAAGGAGAAAAACCAGCACAAATAGCAGCAAGTTTCTGTGCCCTGGCAGCTCCTGCCAGGGACAAGTTCACAGTGGGAATCGATCAGGCAGGAGACCACTCAGCATCATCAGGGATGGTGCTATATGGGAAATTGATTTCTCCTTTAGCACTCTCTCCTCCAGTGGACACTGGCTCTTTCCATAGCAATGGGATGTGCTGATGGCTTAACAAGCTGCCAGTGGGATTATGCAGAATCATTTTATCGGGTTCAGGAGCTGTGTGAAATGGCATATGCTGGAAGCACAAGCCCTAACTGCACGGCCCTAACTGCAAAGACAATGAGATCTGAGCCCAAAGCCTTGTGATAAAGAAGAAAAGACATGCAGAGCCTGAACATCTTCAATATTTCAGAGCCAAAAAGTCCAATTCCTGCAGATGGTGGGCATCTGGGAGCTGCTGGGTTTTCTGGGACAGGCAGGGATTTCTGCAGCATGTGCAACAGAGACTGAGAGCACCACAGCGATGAACATCTCCTGCAGCAAGAGCACTGGAAGGCTGGTCAGCCCACCCAGGTCCAGCACCACTCCCTCCCACAGGACGGACACACCCAGAAAAAGCAAAGGATGGTCCCTTTGTGACCTCCTCTACTGTCAGGACCCTATAAAAAGAGCTCAGGCCCTCCTAGTAAAAGGTGAACACATTACCTAACTTCATTAAAAAAACAGCAACATTCATTATTTCAGCCTTCCAGGGCAGGCACAAAGATAGATGAAAGGAATAAAGGCAAGCTAGAAACATCAATAAATTACTGCATCTTCTTATTGGCTGCAGTATTCAATAGTTTCAAATGTTTTCTGGTGCCTTTGGCAAGCAGAAGGTTTGCAAAAATGCTGAGCCTGTCACCCATAGCATGTCATCATCACTTATCCCTGCTAGGCTGCATTTCCTCTCCCTTCCCAGGGAGTGCACATGACTCTGAATGGCTGCAGCAGTGAATGGGTGATGGTGGCTCTAAGCTAACAGGGCTTATTGGTAACAGAGGACAGTCCCAGATGCACGAAAGCAACAGAGCAGAGTGAGTGCAAGGTAAAAGACGTACTTCAGCTACAGTCACCAATTACCCTGAAAGAGTTGGGCATCTTCCTAGGTGAGGGGACCTGCCTGCCCACACACAGACCTCCCCAGCCTGCCCAGGGACAAGAAGGACACTGCTTCCCATGAAGACTCACATGTCCCCAAGCAATGATCTGCCCTGCAGCCAAGGACAGAGCTCCTTGTTCTGTAGCTGCCTGGGAAAGCAGAGGTGAAGGCTTGGGTCTTCTTTACTAACAAGCAGCTGACAACGAGTCACAGATCTCATTCTTATGACTTGACTTGCCCAGCTCAGCAGCTCCTGAGCAAGTTCAGGGATGCCCAGCCAAGGGCAACGGGGCCACGCTGCGGTGTTGGGGCACTGGGCTGGGGAGCATCCTCTGTCCAGTGCAGCGTCCCCAGCAGCCCTGACCCTTCTTCTGGGAAAGAGCTCTGCCTCCAGCTGTACACAGAGAGGCCATGGAGAGCCCACACACGGAGGGGATGGGATGTGAAGGACGTGGTCTGGCCCAAGGAGGCACACAGAGTGCGACAGGCCTGGAGCCACTCACAGGTACCCTCACAGCAGCCCATGGGGAACCAGTCCAGCTAAAAACAATCCTGGATGACCTGCTCCCTGACAGTGCCATGTACCTGCACCAAGGATTCTCACAAGTGTAGCAGACTACACCACGTGGCTTTGACTGCTGTTGAAAATATTTAATAAACTCTGGAATATGAATCACTATCAAGGACCCTGAACATTAATTTCAGTCACAGCTGGCCACACTCTATCACCCTATAAACACCTCTCCAGTTTCAATTAACATTTCGCTATCTCCTGTCTCACTGAATATTATATTTAACTAATTTAAGAGGATTGGTAAAGATAGTTTTCACACTTCACATGAAAGCATAATGAAATAATGATACCTGTACCCACAAAAAGCATGAGGATATTGCATAAAGAGCTTTAAAGTCATCTGAAGCAAAAACTTCTTCAGGAGACCTTCATTCTAGCCTTGGCTACCAAGACCCCCATGCAGGCGTGTGCCACCCCTGGCATGGTGTCCAACTCTGGACCCCAGCCCCGAGCAGCCACAGCCAGCTCAGCCGCAGTGTCCCTGCATTTGGGTTTCCCCATGTTGTAAAAAATGCCTTTGGAAGGAGCAAGTGTTTCCCGTGGCAGACTCAGAGAAGCTGATTATTGTTTGTCCTCATCTATAACCTCATTTGCAAAGAAACAGTACCACAGGTTTTCAAAATCATAGAAATTTAAGCCTATAAAGGACAGAACACAACTGAATGCTGTGTTTTGTGCAATAACCTTTCCTCTGTTTGAAGACTGTCACTTCCCCCCTTCTTATTTTCCCGTTTCAGGTCAACAACACTCAATTCTTCCAGCCTTTCCTCATGAGTCACATATTTTGGATCTCAGCATCTCTCTCAAAATTTTCCAGTACTTCACCAATGTCTCTGTATTTTTTCTTAGAAGAAAAATATATTTCATTATTTTTAAGAGATAAAATATTTTTATTCTCTGACATTACATGCAGGGGGAATGTTTATACCTGGGCCCATACAGGCAACACTCATGTTAATATATCCTAAAATAACGCTTTGCTTTTTGGCACAGTCACACCCACATCCTTTCCTGCAAAAATGTTGCCTTGCCAGATATTTCATATATCAAAAGCAGAATATATAAATACATAAGTATGTATTCCTGCTTTTTAGTTCTCCCTTCTCTGTGGAAGGTGGACTTTCTGTATCAGTGCAGGCTACTTTGCGATCCTAATTGTGCCCCGGGGACTGCTTAGACTCTCATCTACACGACTCAGGCCAGAGTTACAAGGTTTGTAAGCATGTAGGCTCTGCCCTCATCCCCAGCCAGGGTTTAGCAGACCTCCCAATTTCCTATATTAAACAAAACAGTTTGCCAATAATGTGCTTGCCTCATGTCCCTTCTGTGCAGAGCAGAAGCAGCTCCCTGTGGGAGCGTGGCTCTAGCTGGCTGCCACATGGCCGAGTCCTGTGCGAGATCCCAGGGTGGGAGGGAGATGAGGAGGACACCCCATGCAGCGACACTCGGTTAACAGCACTCACCAGCGACCCCGTGCAGCTCCCCTCCCAGTCACCTCTGGGCTCCAGCACCCCTGAAGCGCAGCCAGGCTCCGGCTGCAGTGGGACCACACGGTGCTGGAAGGCCCCGCACCTACCCCGATGAGGCTCCAGCCTGGGGTAATACCCCCACTCTGGGCAATCACACCACCACTTTTGCCCCAGGAGAAACCAGACTCCTGAGGACTTCTGTAGAGCTGAAGCACTGAGATGAGCCAAAAATTGTCACCATGTTCTTTGTTTTCACCACCGCAAGGTCATATTTCCCCTTGCAATGGTGGCAGTGGACATAGATTACGTACATCATCAATGCAGCTATTTTTATTGCCCAGAAATTAGCCCAGCAGGAATTCAATTCCATTAAATTCCATTATTCTGGGAGGGGAAACGCAACGCTGATTTCAGAGAACAGCAGCCACAAAATCTGCAGAAAGGCTCAGAAAGGCTAGAAAATGAAACACTGCAGGGGAGGGGTGGGAGGAAGACAGGAAAAAGGTGACATGCCACCCCAGCAGCCCGACACCTCTGCCCAGGAGAGCAGCTCCCTGTAGGGCTGCATCATTCCTGCTACCAGTACCTCACTGGTAGTGCCACAGCATTTTTGGGACACACAGCTTTGCTGGACTCACGCTGTACTCCGAACTTCTTCCCCCCACAAACTCCTCAAAGCAGTGGAAGTGCTTGCTCTGTTTACATTTGCTCATTCAGCACTGCTGTGAGTTTCCCATTTCGATGCATCATCCTTGAATGGGAGTCTATGGATTTCCACTCTTCACAGCTTGACACACTTTACGGTTGTCCCTAAAAACAGCTTCAGAGTGCCTGATAATGAGTACTAATTACATGGTGGTCACCTAGGAAACAAGGGGGATTCCCAAAAATCAGTGCCAGAAAATGTGATAATCCACAACTAATTAAGAAAAAAATTAATTAGATAAGCCCTGTGTGTTTGCAGTTGTGCAATTAACAGCACAGTCACCTGCCTGTGAGCTTCTGTGGGGTTTAAACACACAGGATAGCGATGTGGGATTCCAACAGCCCTGCCCTCACCCCAGCCCATCACAGGGAAAACACCTTCCTGACCAGAGCCAAGCTGTAGGCTCAGATTCAGATATGCAAGAGATGATTCTTGTTGATGAGTCTGAAGTTCAGTTACTTGGACCTACAATTTTGGTTTCTGTGCATTACACAGAACATTATTCACTGAGAGGAACTGTTGGAGCTGACGGAGCTCTTTAAAAGAGAGAAAGATTGCCCCCATCCTACCTGGGACACTTCCATCCTTACACAGCTCTGCTGATTGGAAGCCAAAGGCCCTGGAGCCAGGCTGGTGCACAGGTCCTTCAGCCAGTGCCACAGCATTGTTGTGCCAGCACAGCTCCCACCAGAGCTGGGGATGTTGCACTACTCCTTCAGCAATGGCAAACACCTGCAAGCCTTGGGGAAGATCTGTGGCTCAGAGGCCCTCAGCAGCTCAGATCACATGCATTAAAGAGATGAAAAAATATTTTCCTGGTTAGCTCCAACACTTTATTAAATAAAGTTTAAAATCCTCACCCTTACTCAATCCATCTGTTCAGGTCTCATTGTATTTCCTCATTTTTAGTTTGGAGAGGAAGAAAATGTAGGGTGAGCAGATAAAGGTTTGAATTTTACTTTTACCCCATAACTCTTTACAAAGGTCAAGGAGAAAATGACATGTGGAAAAATGTTTCTTGGAATCACCAACTGGAGGTTTAAGATTCATTCCCCAGTATGTCTCTGCAGACAGCAAGAGGAGAGGAGCAGGGCTTGGTGACTGAAGTGGCAGCGTGGGAGGTGAGCAGTGACCCCAGTCTGGCAGGACCAGGACGGTGCAGGGGCACAATCCTGCCACCAGTTGGAAACACTCCCTTCCAAACCTGATTTTAACAGTATGGAGAAAGCTCCATCTTGTCAGCCAAACAGACCAGCCCAGTGAGTAGTGCCCAAGGCAAACCTGAGCCCTGCAGCAGCCCAGGGCTCACCCCCTGCCCCTACAAACAGTCCACGTGCAGCCACACTGGGACCTGCTCCATAGCACCTGGGCAGAGGTGCTGGGGAGCTGCTCCAGGAGCACTCCCAGTATTGCCAGGCACCCAGCTGACAGTTGTTTTCTGTGTGAACAGAGCACCATTTTGCAGTTCAAGCTTCTGGGAACTGTAAATGAACTTAATTCACTTGACATCCATCCCAGAGATTTAACAAACTCAAAAGTTTAGTAATTAGATAAATTTCCTCCCTGCACAGGGCCCTGTATATTAATAGAGAACTTCCTCAAAATAAATGAGGAGTCACTGGAAGCATCGGAAAAGGAGGACAGCAGCAACCAGTAACTCCCCTACACCAACAGGCCTTGGGATTTACCTATGCAAACATATTGTCATGCTCTGCAGCCACAGGCTCCAAGTCAGGGAGCTGTGAGGGGTGCCGGTCTGGCTCAGGGAAGCAGGCGTGCATTTGCCCTCAGTTGCCCTGGAAGCTGTTCCAGCAGCAGCTCCCTTTGCTTGCTGCAGAAGCCAATACTCCCACAAGCTCTGGTGGGTTCCAGAGCTACAGCTCAGCACGCGCATCCTGTACTTGGTGGAGGACAGAATTCCTTTCACTCTCAGTGCTGCCGACCTGCTTACTCAGCCCCACCACCCACATGTCCCAGAGCCTCCCCAGGATTTAGAAGGAGCCTTCACAAGGTCTTGTCCTTTCTCTTCCTCCTGAAAACAGCTTCTCCAGACTGTGCATGCATATATTGATACACCTTGCTGGGGCAGTGTTGTGCCAAGGGTGTTTTGCATCTACTTCTAAGCACAGCCGTGACTCTGGCCCCATGACAGCTCCAACCCCTCTCCCCCAGCTCTGTGCAAAGCAGACTCCCACAGGCTGCAGTCGTGCTGCTGCTCCTGCTGAGCTGTCACCAAGTTGGGGTCACTGTGTCTGGGAGCACGGAAGGGAGGCGCTGCACAGGCAAATGGCTCTTCCAGCGGGGACAGGCACTTGCCTCCCAGCCACCCCACGTGCCATCACACCCTCTGATGTTTTCAGTCTGCTCTCAGACACTCCATGGCACTGCAAGGCCTTTCCTGATGGCACGTAACTGCACAGCTGCACCACTTACCATTGCATGTTTTAGCCAAAGGCAGGAACACATTTGGCTGCATGGACAGGTCAGGCCTCCACAGCTTTTTCAGGGCTGTAACACAGCATGCAGCCACAGCCACACACCCCAGGCACTGCTTCACCACCCCCTCCAGGACAGTTCAGGAGCACCCCATCCCACCCGGCTGAAAGCTCCTCAAACCCCCGGGGCCCCGTCCTCATGTGAGCACGTGCGCTGCAGCCGTGTGCCCCCACCCACGCACAGCCCACTGCCACCCTGTGCCGCTGGTCCAGCACCCCACCAGCACCTCTGCCTGCCCTTCTGCTGAAGCTTTCAGCCACTGAGCTCTCACTGGAGGGTGCATCTCTGCATTATCCCTGCTGACAAATCCCTCGTGCTCTGAGAGGTGCAGCAGCTGCACAGTTTGGGTCTTTGCAGAAAGTCTCCCACAGCACAGCTCAGCCTGTGAGGGGTTTCCTCCATCCTTCCCCAAGCACTGACTATAGAAGCCAATGGTTTAATGTTGTCATTTCCTTTATGCTCTCATTTTAGCACAGCAACTTATTTTTAATAGAGTTTGGAAAGGTTTTTTTTGTATGTCCTCACTTCTACTCCAAGCATGTTTGCTCTCAATTTATTTCTGCTCTTATCTTCTCAACAACTGCATCTCTTGTTCCAAGTCCTGCTCATTTTCTGCTCTGTATTGTGATTTTTCTTTAATTTCATCTTGTTCCCACACTTCCCAATCACACATTTCATCACTCCTGCTTCCCTATTGCCAACAATATGTGATTTCTTTATCTTAATTGTATCACCCAGTCATCTGGTTCCAGGATGGCATCTCTTTACCTCAGAGTGCAGTCCCTTTAATCATTACTGCTTCTGGCATGTATAATAATAGCTGAGACCAGCTGTTAGCTTTCACCTCCCAGTTACAGGCACAAGGGGTTTTTTTCTTCCATATAAGTCCTAATGACAACACAAACTGAAACTATCCAAACATCACTTCACACAGGCTGCAGAAATAAATCCACCGCTCCATGAGCTCCTCTTCCCTGCTCCCAGCTAAGCAGCAGGGAGCCGTCCAAGACCAGCCCTTGAGGAAACAAAATCTTTCTGAAGGATCAGACTCAAGCCCTTGCAAGGAGCCCATCTGCAGAAGTACCTGAGGCCCATCGGCTTGTCACAGACCCCATTTCTGCTGTTTGATCCCCATGTCACCCCCGGGGGTGTCTCTATCCCATGAAGCCTGAGCTCTACTCAGACCCCTGCCAGGGCTCTGGCAATGGGTGCCAGAAATGCAGCCTTCCCCCACAGCACATGGGACACCCTTTTTCCTCCCGCCTGCCAGGCTACACCTCTCTGATGCCCACCAATCCACCCACAAGTGACAAAGCTCCACATGGTCGGCAGCCAGCCCACTGCCCAGCAGAGTGGGCTCCCACCCACCTCCCTGTTAGAGGGTCCTTCTCCCACCAGGCTGGGGGGCTTGGCACCAAGTGTCTTCCTCAGTGCATAGCAGAAGTTACAGACCTATTGCACCATCTGGGGTGCTGTCCTTGTCTGTCTCCAAATGCGGCAGGTCCTGGCACTATGACGTGCCTGGCACCATGATGTTCTCTGTACAACTGGCTGCACAAGCTGCTCTAGGCAGTGCCCTCTGTGTCTCAGATCTCCATCCAGCTCCTCAGTCTATAGTACCCAGAGTCCCTCCCTCCCACAAATGAATTTCAAAAGGCTGATACATGTTCAAAGCACCTTCAGCATTTGGGGGGTGGTGCTCAGTGCAGGCAGTGACAGCTCCTTTTCAGGGAAGCAGAAGGGAACAGGAACCACCAGTCCAAGTTGGGAGGAGACACCTGAGCAGGGCTGTCAACAAGCCAGAGTGGAGGCACCACCACAGGGGTCCAGTAACTGTCCTTTCCAGACGAAAACTCTGCTGTCTGGATCCACTTGTCCAGCTCCAGGAAAAGGCAAAGAGCTGTGAATGCATCACAATTTATCAGCAATAAGAAGTTGTACATGGGGGTACAGGGAATAAAAGCTGATACTACAAGGTGCTTAAATGCCACTGCAAAAGGCAGCATGGCACAGGAGTCACTGTACGGGTCTGACTCAACACCTCTGTCTGTATCCTGATCCACACGTGCTGCTTGGAAGGTCAGCGAGAGCCGGGCTTCTGCACAGAGGAACATTTTACATCTCTCAGAGGGTGCCGTGGTGCCAGCCATGAATCAGCACAGGAGAGTGTCTGGTCATCTGATTTACACAAAGGTAGAACTCAATTGGAGCTTGAATAATACAGGTCAAACAAAGAACAGAGTGGGGGATTATACAGCAGGAAAATCTGACAAAAGGACTTATTCGGTCTGGAAAAAGGCCATTTACACAGGGCACCATACTTTGTCAGTGTAAAGCAATCCTCGCTGATCTGTCTCTAGACAGGCCCATGCTAAAAGTCAGCAGCTCTGGATGTGGAGAAGGAATGTGCCCCACCAGCACTCCGGCACTTGAGCTGTGTTCCAGCTCTGCGGAGTGAGGCCAGGGCCATGGCACGCATAGGTGGCCAACAAAATTAACTGCTCTAGCACAGCAGGAGAGTCAGTCAGAGAAGAACCATCCTGTCCCTTGACTTTGCTATGGGGATGATTTATCCCCTGGAGAACCGGTGCTTTCAGGGTTCAAACATTTACTACATCATAGGAGTCACCACTCACGAAACCTATGCAGAGACAGATTCACATGGAGCTGATCCTCCTCCTCCACCACACATTCTGTTCCTCCCCCTCCATCACACGTTCTGTTTTCCACAGCAAACATCAGCCACCACCCCACCTCATACCATGCACACCAGGACACCCAGCACCACTGACCCAAGAGCACTTCTGCTGAGATGGACTTTCCACCATCTTTGCCTCCCAATTCCTTCCAACAGCTTTCTGCCTAGAGGTTTTCCAGTGTAACGTTTCAGTTAACTTTCCCAGCAGGTCTCAGCCACAACAAATAGTTGAAAATGGACTCTCATGGAGGAGCAATTCTAAATCTCCTTGTGTATCAGCCAAGCTCCTGGCATTGACACACAGCAATTAAATAACTTTGTTAATGTATCCTTTCAAACTTCATACTGCACAGACAGGAATGCCTTAAGATCTTATCACCCGTGCTCAGAGGCAGGGATTTATATGCACGGGCAACAACTCAGATGAAGATAGACCAACTGGTGCATGAAATCATACCAAAGCTCTCCCCAGTCCGCTCACAACAAGCAATGCAGCCTTCGGGGTAAAAACTGCTGCTTCAGAGAGAACCTCTGCCCCTGGCTACATCTCTTTGAGAACCAAAGTTCCTTTCTAATCAAATTGTCATGCCAATGCCCGTCTTTACCATCAGTGCAATTAACCCCCTCACACATAAAACACAAATGATTGAAACATTTCTCTTCTCCAGGCTCTGTGTGACTCACACATCAGAGACGAGTGGTGCTGGTCCACCTCTCCAGAGGGGAGGTGCTGGGAGCTTCTGTGGCTTCTCCTGGCTCCAGCAGCATAGTCCTTCTGCATTCATCTCCTCTCAGTGTGCACTAAGCACTATCACCAACCCCATCTCTCTGCACTCCTCTTGTCTCTTCTTACGGAAGGAAAAAAGGAAGAAGACCCCTGAAGCCCACAAGACCTCATAAACAACTGGTCCCCTGCTCCTGTAAGAAGGGCATGACCCACACACTTGGTGCCACTGCTGCCACAATGTGAAGAAAATCAGATCTACCTAGTGAGAGCTGTTTGTCTCCCGGTGACATGTGCCTGGAGGTCAGCCACATTGTCAGCAATCCGTGCTGGCATCTGGAAAAGAAGACACACCAAATACTGGAGCTTTTCCCTGCACCTAGCAACAGTGCCCAGTGCCGAGGGAACCAGCCCCCAGCTCTGCAGGAAGTGCTGGGAGGGACAAGCCCTGGGGCTAATTTACATGGAATGAAAACACTTCATACATAGAATTCCTGACACTGTGGCAGCCATTTACTACACACAAAACAAATGCAAAATTGGTTGTTCTTTCAGCCAGTCTTTCCCTGCCCTAGAAAGAGCTCTGAAGTGCTCTTCAGCATCCACAGCACAGCTAAACTATTGCTGACTGCTGGAGCATCCCTTCCAGAGGGGCACTTCAGTGGAGGGCCCTGCTGGGCCCTGGCCAGGCTGTGCTGAGGTGCTGTCCCCACGGGGCCGTGCAGCACATGTTCATCTCCTGAGCCTCGGCAGCTGCTCCTGGCCCTGGCAAGCCCCAGTCAGCAGAGCCCTGGCACATGAATGCAGTGTCCAGCAAGGGCCACGGCCAGGCAGGTACAGGGCGCTGCTGGTTCCTTGGCCACATGGACATGGGGCAGCCAGGTGGGCAGAGAGCGCTGCTGGCTCTATGAGCAGGTGGACACAAGGCCACATCTGCAGGAGGCAGCTGCCTTGTAAAGCCCTAAGAGCTGCTGGAGTATCCATTCGTAGTCAGTACTGGTGATGTATTAAGAGAGGATAAAAAGCCTTTTCCTCACACACACACTGGCAGCAGTCACAGTGCAGCAGTCACCTGCACCAGGCTCAGTGCCGCGGCACAGCTCTCCCACCAGTCCGGCCCCACCACCACCACCTCCAGCCTCCCCCCGCTCACAGCCACTGACAGATCACTGTGCAGGTCTCCAAGGAGCAGGCACTCCCTGTACATCAGCAATTCCCAGACAGGGATATCAGAGGCTGCAGCCCAGTGCAGCGAGCTGACATCATGTGCCTGATGTTGCCAAACATGGAAGAGCTGTTGCTAGAACAATCAATTTTTAAATATCTCTCTGCTTGTTACCCTGAGCCTGCAGTAACTATAGTAACATGCTCCGGGCTCCCCTCTTCAAAGGCACCACAGCTGTGCCTGGGGCTAGGGGGGCTCCGGGGGCTGGGAAGGCCGGTGCCTCCTGGGCTGTGTCCCAGGATGCTCTGTGGGTCACTCTGGAGCATCCCATCTGTCCTGGGCTGGCAGCACCGGTCCAGGCACTGGCAGAAGGACTCTGCAGACACCAGGCAGCTCCAGTCTCGCTGACCACAGAGGAAGCATTCCTGTCAACACTCCCTGGGTCTGCCCCAACACCTTGGGAACAGGAATCCACTGGAAGGGGCCAAACTGCCCACCCACAAGGCTTTTGCAGGGCTCCTTCAGGGGGATCCAGCATGGTCCTGCAAAGCAGGTTTCCTCTGGCACATGTGGCTTTTGGCAACAACTGGAAGAGCCCTGACATCTTCGCAGAGCCTCAGTCCCTGCTTTGGAGCGGTGCTAACAGGCAGGTGCTGTGTGAGTGCCCTCCACCCCACACAGTACTGCCTTCAGCACCGGTGCTCACAGGGAGACCATGCATGCCATGAGGAATAATGAAGAGGAAACCAGACTTAGCTTGTTTGCTGAGCTGAATTAAAGGATCAAACAATAAATACCAGGCTCAGAAGTAGGAAAAGGCAGAACAGTGATGTGCACTGCCAGTATCGGACAGGCCCATAGCTGCCAGCTGACCTCTGGGCTCCCTCAGCATGCAGAGTGTTGCCATGTCCAGCACCAGTGCCACAGACCTCTTTCCAGAGTGGGTGCAGAGACACAGCTCTCAGGGTGCGCTCCTGTCCAGTATCAGTGCAGCTCAGGGGGATCCCATCCTCACCTCGCTGCACGCACACAGCCTGGTCCAGAGTGCAGCATCCCACCACCTGCAGCAGGATGGCATCTCCATGGCAGTCTGCAAGTGGGCTCTGAGACACCTACCCCATGTGTAGGGACACCTCATGCTGTGGTCTGGGCTGTCTGGGATGTTCGCCTTATTTTTCTCCCTACCTCTATTCAGCTCAGTAAAAATGCAAATGACGTGTTTTCACTCCGTTCACTCTCTCTGCAATGCAAATGCTGTGTGTTCCCTCTGTACCTGCTGCTTCCCAGATTGAGGGGGTGGAGAACAAGGAGGGAGGTGGGTTGGCTGAATTGCACCTTAATTGGACTCCTCCCCAGACAACCTGCATTGTGAATTTTTCAAAAACATATAAATCGTGCAATATCAATTATTCAATCATTCTGCTAATCTAAAGGCTTCCAGAAGACTTCTAGCTTTGTAGGAAAGCTATATGTGAAGTATCAATAATTGACAGCCTTCCCATCAGAGGATTAACTCCCCGAACATATCCCTTTGGAGCGCAAGTAGAGCATGCAGTGCTCCCTGGGGAGGTATTACCTCCACTAGTCAAAGTGCTCTTGGAGAGGTGTCATCACACCAAATTCCATCACTGCATTTTATAAATCCTATCCTATTAGATGCCTTTATCCTGCAAACATCTTTGCAGTATGATTCCTAGGTTTTCCCCTGACATTACTGAGGTTCACATAACCAAGGTACATAAGGGATTAACACAGAGAGCACATTTAACAATCACATTTGCAGACAGTTTCTTGAGTGTCCCATGGGATTGGCTTCTCTGCATGCACACACTGGATCAGGGAGGGTCACATCCTCCGCATACAGTGGAAGCTGAGAGGGGGTAGCCCGTGTCACACCTCAGGGTAACTGCATGCTTTGCCAGCCTCTGGTCATCGCCCCCAGCCCCAAATCGGACGGTTGCATCTTCCACCTGATGGGAGCGGGGTCACACTTTGATCTTTTCCCATAAAGCTGGGTTTTCCCCGCACAACCTTTCCCTGGCTGGCATCCAGCTCCCAGAGGGCACGTTCCCCACAGCCATCAGTCGGACTGGGACGCTCTCCGGGCCGGTGCCTTCCCGGCACAAGGCGTGTGGCAGCAAGAGGCTGAGACCGATGGTTTTCCCTGGCAGTTCTGGAAGCATTCGCTACAGAGCCTGCAGAAAGCCGCGAGCTTGCCAGCACCACGCAGAGCCTTTGGATGCCTCCTACAGGCAGGAGGGGCACAGAGAGTTAATTAAAATGCACTGAGCAAGTGTAAAGTTTCATTACAAGACACAAAGGTAGGCTGAGTTCCTCCTCCAGCAGACATATCTGCATAATCCGGCCAGGCCCTGCAGCTGCCGCTGCCGCTGTGCTCACTGCTGCTGCAGATACTGTTTTCTTCTGTTTTATTAGTAAACACTACCCCAGGTTGGAGCTGCATCCCCAGCCCTGCTGCGCAGTAATGCCTTTGCTTTCTTCCTACAAATCTAACCTAAGTGTCCGTCCTGCAGACAGGTGTGCCCAGCCTTTGCCACTGCCTTTCCTGCGACACTGGGGAACCTCAGGAACAGGCGCCATGAGGGCAGGAGGGGCATTTCAGCTTCATGCCATGCTGCAGTTACACCCCACGCTCCCACGCCGTGCTAGCACTGGGTTTGCTGAGCACACGAGAAGTAGCACGGGTACCGTGCTCCTGCACAGGTGATGGGATACGTGTATCCTGGTGGCAAGCACCAGTTCCCGAGGGGAGATGAGCTGCACTTGAGTCCCAGATGAGATGGAGCAGAGAAAACACATCAGCACCAGGAGGCCAAGCCCTGCTGCAGCCCTGACGGGCACAGGAGCTGGTGTGGTCCCGAGGCCTGTGGGGCAGCCCCTCAGTGCAGCAGGGCAGGCACCCGTCCCTCTGCCCCCTGGGGCAGGCACAGAGGTGTTTTCCAGCAGGAGGATTGAAGGGCATTGGCACAAACAAGGAGCAACTCGAGCTCTGGAAGCATAAGCAGTAGGAGCCTGGGGCCGTGCTCAGCCCTGAATGCTGCTGGTGCAGGGAGGACAGGAGCAGCAGGAGGCAGGACTGTGGATTCCACCCTGTCAGGACAGAGGATTGCAGAAAGGGGGAGGTGGTGCTGCCTCACTTATGATAAAGAGAGCCTGGCTTTCAGTATAGTAATTAACGAGCTCTTTAAATTTGGGCTGTAACATCCAAACTACCCTACTAGGCAAAGAGCAGTTCCAAGTGTCCTTTCCTGTGATGTCAGGGAGATGCATGGGGAGCTCTGGAGCTCAGGGCACAGATGGGCTTCTCCTGCAGTGCCAGACATGCACTGGGCCATGGCCTCAGCATGTCAGAGATTTAAAGCTTTACCTGGCAGGTCAACCATTCCGCTGGCCTGGAAGATGCCAGGGATACCCTGTGCGTGTCCACACTGAGCTGCCAGCCTGCCCTATCCTTCTGCAGAGGCTCTAGGAGTCGACACCTTGGGGCAGTGCCAGGCTGCAGTGACCAGAACAGCAGTGCTGGAGCAAGGGGGACAACTGTTGGCTCTGCTACTGGTCTCCAGTGGCTGCATCACTCTGAGGGAATGATGGGAGCCCTGTGTCTGAGCCCCAAGACAGGCATCTGGCACAGGGGACTGAGCATCCCCATGTTCAGTCTGCACATTGGCCACTGGCATGGCTGAGCCCAGGATACCTTCAAAACCTCAGGTGATGGCTGGGGTTGCAGCAGACTGGAGACTGTTCAGGGTCAGCAGGCCCACTGCAGTGCATTTTCCCAGGAAAACATCCACAAAATTATTGCTGGTTCCCTGGCTGGAACCCAGCTCAGCCTGCACTGTTCGGAGTATGAATATACTGTACATGTGAACTGCAGATTTGTTCCACATATTTTCCTCGAAGACTGTATGTCTTTTCTTTTTTTTAATAATGCCAGTCATAAATGTCACGTGTTGGAGCCCAGATCTCATTATTGTGAGCAGAGGAATGTATGCCAGGCAATAAATTCTTTTGTTGGAAATAACCCTGGTGACTAGAGAAATTTATGAATTTATTACTCTTTGTAGGAGCCTTTCCTCCTGTGACTTAAAGAGAGATCTATCATCCTACAGGAGACCTTGCTGGTTCTCTAGAAACCTTTGTAAGGTTTTATGTCGCATTCCCTGCCTTCCTGTCCTGAGGATTCATTCCACACGCATTGCTCAGTATAAACAAGGCATTCTGAAACTGGGCATCAGCACAGCAGCACTGCCGGCGCCTCCCATGCTGTCACCACTCCCACATGGACCAGCTGTCGTGGCCTTGGTGGAGAGAGAGTCACCAGTGCTCTTCCCCAGCACCCACGGGCAGTGCTGGGCATGCTGGGCCCTGCAGTGCTGGGGCTGCGCGGTTCCCGGGCACGGGCCCCCTTCTCAAGCCCCAGCATCAGACACTCTGCCAGCTTCGTGGCGAATGGCCGAGGGGCGAGGTGGGGCTGGCAGTTCAGGAAGATCAGAGGAGTAAATGGCATCAGTTCACCTCCAGACAGCGTGTCAGGGACCCCACTGCCAGCTGCAGAACATCCAGAGTGCAGGCATGGGTGTGCGATCACCTACTGACAGAGCCACTACAAAATTACGCCTTGTTATCTCACTGTCAATTATACTTTCATAGAGGTCTGAAATACTTTGAATACAAGCCTTTTCTGTAAGATTACAAACTGCTCAAGCGCTTCAGCAATTTGGATGGCAGGGGGTCAGTTATTTGGGCACGGGTTTGCATGTAATGGCCTGCAACAGATTGTAAAGTTTCTCTGTTAGTGAAGCAATTATGAACACTGAATCCAAACTGCGGCTGGAGGGTGGTGGAATGGGACCATCTGGACATGGAGACACATGCACAGCTGTGAGGGGACTCCCTCAGCCAAGGGCTGTAGGTACTGGAGTATGTGTATGGTCTCCACAGAGCCTGCTGGGGCAGAGAATATGTGGTGTAAGAGACAGTCCAATAACAAAAGTAAATACAAAAACAAATGTAAAAATAAGAAAGAGAAGTGTCAGAATTTTTTTTTTTGCCAAGAAAGAAGTTCAAACTTCACTTCCATGTGATTACTGTTTATTCCAGAAGACCAGATCACTTCATTCATTTAATGATTCAAAACATGTTATTTTCAAAAATCCTTAAAAGCTTTCACAAACAGACTCTCATCCAGCCAAAATCCAGCTGGCAAAGCTCCTGGGTGTGAGGATAGATTAATTTATCACTCCTCAGCAATGAATATTAGGGTTTATTTTGTTGAAAATGAAAACCAGTCAGGGTTTTGACCATCCAAAGTGGCAATCACTGCCTTTAAACACAGAACCCGGAGTGCCTGCCATGAAAGACTCCAGAAACCACCTCCATTACAGCACATTTCCAGCACCAGGCTCATTTGCACTGTTCCTGGGCTGTCTCCACAGCTAGTTTATCAGTTGTGGGCTCCTGTCCTGCTCCCCACCACCATGCCCCAGTGGGGCATCACGTCACCTGCTCTCCTCTAGTGGCACACAGACCCACCAGTCCTGTGCTTCCCTGTGGCATTTCACCACCGTCGTGTCACACCTGTGTCCTAGCCCTGCAAGGCTGAAGCCTTGTCACAGCCAGGCACTGCCTGGCTCCCAGCCACCTGCAAAGCTGCCTGTTCCACACCCAAGCCACGCACCTCAGAGCTACGGCCTTGATTTCCTGCGTTTTTCCATCCCTTCATAAAAAATGGATGTTGGATGAAAGGTTTTACACAGCAAACAGAACTGAGATTTAGGGCTACAAATGTCAGATTTCACAACACTCTACCCATAAAACTGAAAGTCACGTCACCAGTAGCATGAACCAGGGGATGGGATCACAGATTTCCTAAAAGTAAATGAAAACGACATCTGAAGTTATTTTTCTCCTACTCTTAAAAATCAGCCTAACAGGAACATCAAAGTAATCCATGAGCCTGGTCATTCCTGTAACACACTGGCATAAATCAAATACAAAACCATGGTTGAGTCGGGTAGAAAATCATCTTCCAGAGACATCCAACTGAGCTCAGCAAAGGAGAACAGGCTGACACAACATCTTTAAACATTTTTAATTACCCTGTCAAAGTGACAATTATGGAGCTAATTATTAGAAAGACAATACCAGATATACTGAATAGCACATCAACAGTGTTTTTATGTAATTATGCAATTTAATGAATTGAAGGCTACAGTAATGGACTATATCTGGTTAATTAGGGACTCCCTTTCTGCTAATAATGCCATTTATTTTCAATTCACTAATTTTTTTTTCTGTAAAACCAGGCACATTTCCACAGACAGTGAAGGATCCTTCAGAGCAGCTCATACACCCCTTCCTGTATGGGTGGGACAGTTTTTCATGGGGTGGACAATGAACTCCAGCTGTTACTCTTTCATTTCCAACTTTGCCATGTTCCCTAGGGGTTAGCTACATCCCAGGGCTGGGCTCCTTGTGTTGGCACTCAGCCTGCCCAAAGCCACCCACCAGCCTGGGGACGGCTCCCTCCTCCCTGACCTTCTGGCCCAGTCCTGCACCCCAAACCCAGCGCTGTGCCCGGGCACTGGGACAGGGGGTCCTCAGTGGCACACAGATGGGTTGAGGTCTCTGGAGCTCTCGCAGGACGTGTGGGGCCTGTAGAGCCCATTCCCAGGTGGACCCTGCCCAGCAGCACCCACATCTGCATCAGGGCCCACACCTCTGCCAGCCCCCAGCCCTGCTCCTGAGCCACAGGGCAACGTGCACAGGCCTGGGGCTGGCTGGTAGTGCTGCTCCTCTAGCATCAGTCACAGGAAGGAAAAGAAATAATTTAAACATTTTCCCCAGCAGATAATATTTTGGGAAGTTTCAAGCCTCCTAATTTCTTATTGTTGAACAAAAATTCTCTGATAAATTATTGATTGTATTCTAAATGTACCCACAGAAGCCATTTTAATTCTTCTTTTTGGAAATAATTAACCTGTTTAAATTTTTTAATCACTTGAAGACATTTCCCAATTGTTGTTACCTCGTGGGGAGTGGCCCTGCCTGCCACACAAACCCACTGGCTTGGGGAGACTTGAGAGGGAGGAATGGGCCGTGGGAAGCCTCATGGCCATACTGCACTGCTAAACCAGATCCCACATCCCAGCTTCCCACAGCATTCCCAGGGTGGGATCTGCCTCGTCAGCCTGTCCCTGAGGAGAAGAGGTTCTACAGGAAAGGTGTCAGCTTGTGCCCATGTGTCTTCCTCCTTCACAGTCCATCTCACAGAGACAGAAAAGATCCATCTGGGACTGCAGCTCTTAAGGGACAGAAAACAGCTGAAAAACTGCACTTGGCCCCTCAGTTCTGCAAAGAGGGTTGTCGAGCTGCACCTGCTGCCCCGTGTTTTCCCACAGATGCACAGTGAAAGCCACAGCTGGCACAGAACCCATTGCAAAGGGGGATTTGGGATGCAGAGAAGAGACACCTGTCACGGCAGAGGGGCCCCAAATGGTAACACAGGCACAAGCTCAATTTGATGCCCACTTTGACTCAGTGGGCAGTAGAAAGCAGCTCAGTTGAGGGGTTGCATAAAGCTGCCAGTGAAGGGCATGCTTGGACCATTGCCTGCACAGGGCACAGCAACCTGCCAAGGTGGGTATGAAAATGTGGCTGGTGAAGCTTCTGCTGAGTCAGGTGGAGCCACTGTCACCACAGGCTCCTGCAGGCACTGCTTTATGTGCTGTCTGCCTCTGAGGGACAGCTCAGATCCCGGCCTTTCTCCCCTCCTTGAGGCAGAAGTATCCACAGCTGCAATCCTGCCAGCATCCCCCACACCATCTGCCAGCCAAAAACACCCCTGCCCTGCTGCTTTGGTCTCTGCAGCTCATTTAACTGTTGTTATGGGGGGGGTTGACAGCTCCCAAAACATAGATAAAAATAGAGGTATTTCACTCCAGAAGCAGTGAGAAGTATCATAGTAATAGATCAGCTTTTTCAGGTTCTGATGACAACTGGGTCCTTTCAAAGGAGGTGCCAGTGCGTATTTATGCCAGAAATACCGAGAACTTAAATAAAATGTGTTGGAGGAAGAGCCTGTGTTTGCACCAAGTGCTGCTGGAACTTGCAGGCTGTGCAAGAGCCACATGCCCCACCAGCCAGGTGACACAGTCAGCTCTGCTCCAGGGCCTCCCATGGCATGGGGGTGACTGGCAGTCTCTTCTTTCAGCAAAGAACTGCAATACCTGCAAAATGAAAGCACCAAATTCCCCTTTTCACATTTGAAGGTTACCAGCATTAATGGCACAAATATTTGGCAGGGGACCCCTTGCAGAATTTTACTGGCTTTGCGGCCCAAACACACTAAAGGACTTCCCATCTAAGTGGAAGGTGCTGTTAGGAAGGAAGAAATGCAATAATATACTTGTAAATTAATAAAATCCTGTCAATTGTGAAAACATCCTGGGCTTTTGTTAGCCTGAAGATTTATTCAGTCCTTCTGGCTTCCTATCTGAGGCAGAAAAGATCATAAACCTGCTAAGAGAAATGCTGCTGCAAAATGTTCCAGGCTCAGCTATAACATACCTCCTCCTTCTGGCACAGCAGCCAAGGTGCCCCAAAAAAGCCAAGACCTGACCTTGCAAACCCTGTCCCATCTGTCCTTGCCAGCGGCTGCTCAGGAGCGCTAATGCTGACAACAGCTAACTGTTCTGCAGCTGGAATTTGGTTTGGGGGGATCTTTCAAAGCTTCCTTCTTTCTAGGAGTGTAATAAGCCTTGAGCTGTGTTATGTGCCCATCAAAATTCCACGAGGGAGTGCTGGGAGGGGGTTATGGGTGTCTGGACTGTGCACAATCCCTGCTGTCAGCTCAGGCTGAAGAAGAACCTCTGCTGAGCTGCAATGGGAATGGTCAGGGATAAGCCACATGCCTGGTTCAGAGCAGAGCACCCAAGTCAGGGAGACCAGGCTGACCTACAGCGCAGGGAGCTCATGGCAAGGGCGGCAGGAAAGGGACCAGTCGAGTGGTGCAAGGCACAGCAGCAGCAGGAGCAGCTGTCTGGAGTGATAGTCACGTTCCTGCTCCTGCCTGTTAAACAGGGTAGACACAGCTCCCCGGCCCTCGCTCCCCCAGCGATGCTCTGAGACAGCGAAACATTTTGCTCCTGCTGTACAAGTCAAACGCATTAACTCCAGCCCTCTGGGGAGTCTCTGAGCACTGTACCGAGCCCTGCCACTTCCCCAGGGTCAGCAGCTGATCCAGCCATCTTCCTGACTATCTGTCAGGGCAGCAGAATTCACCACATATTGCTTGGATTCATAAACACTCCGAGTCCCCGAGTCCAGGTGCAGGAGATACGTGCTCTCTATGAGTAGCATCGTCACAGGACAGACCCCAAGGACACAAGGCTGCTGACGGGAGCTCTGCCCTGTGCTCTTGCAGCCCAGATCCCAGTGGATGATGAGAACCTGCTTGCATGGGATAAGCCTTCTTAAGTGCAGGAGCAGGATGACATCCAGGGTATGGAAAGGGCTGAGCAGTGAGGACACCAGGGCTTCAGTCAGACTTCACCAAATATTTAACAGAGAAATGATCCAGAACCAGCACTTCTGAGGCACAGCAGCATTTCATTTTCATCAGGGAATACTCAGCTAGCTGATTTTATGACAGTATGTCTTTCTTATGTATATAAAATTTGTGAATTAATGTAGTGCTTGTAAAACCAAAGGAGTAATCGCACTGGCACGGGCCATGGATAAGGTGGAAAGACCAGCCAGCATCTTGGGTCATGAGGTAGCACAGCAACATGTGCCAAGCCGCTTGTACCACACCAGGAAGGCAGCTGCCCTCCTATTCCAAGCACTCTGGATCAGACACTGGCAGCTTCCTGGGACTCGAGTACTCAGCACTTCAGGAGGAAAATCTCCACCAGCCTCGGTGCAATACTCATGAAAACAGAAGCTGGTTGCACCAGTCCTTGTGTGGTGTAAGTGATGCCAAGGAAGCCTCATGCGTCTCTGCCAGTTGAAGATTCAAATGAGTTGTCTCCAGAGTGGTTACCCAAAATGTCCCAAGAGGCAACAAAAGAGAAAGGCACAACTGTTTAATCTACCTCCAAGCTGGCAGAAGAATAACTGAGCTTCTCCTTCTCCTGCACCCCAGAGTACCTGCCCTGTTGCAGTCTCTGTTCTCTTACCACTCCTCATTTCCAGGGGAAACCAGTACTGGGGAGCCCTGGAAAGAATCTCAGGCACACCACTCCTTTCACAGCCTCATTCCTGCTTCCAGCCCTGTCCTCAGCCTCCCCTGTCTGGATGCATTAATGCCAAATTGCCTGCAACACTGTCCAGGCCTTTGGCAGCGTCTCACTGCCTGCAGAGCCAGCAGTGACCATGGTGATATCACACATGCTCTCCTGTGCCTCAGTCCCGTGCCTTCACTGGTGCTCCCACCCCTCTGGCTTCTCTTTCATTCCTCCACAGGCTTATCAACTGTGCTGTCACTGTGGGTTTGGTCTTTCTTCTTCTCACCTCCATACAATGACACAGGCAGACTTTTTTTCAGTCATTTACAAATGTTTTCTACTTTACCGTCTAAGATTTTCTGGCTGATAACAGAAGGATCATCAGGATGGACATCCCCACCACTTTGCTCAATTGACTGCCTCTTCCACCTGCTGGGCTTTCAAACATCCAGGGTGCCTTGGATGTTTTAGCTTTCCCTTCTAGCTCTTTTGCTTCAGATCCTTCTGGGCAGCTGCTTCCTCTCACCCCTCCTGCTCTGGCATGTCATTGGCAATAGGTCAGGTTGGAGAAGCAGAGTCATCTTCTCTGGTCTGGGACCTGCGAAATGCCAGATTATGTACCTGAGCTCAAATTCCATCTCGTGCTCAACCATCCACTAGCCAGAGGTTCAGACTGAGCCTTCACAGAGCCCCGGAGAAGGTGAGGGGCTGGCAGAGCTGTGGGCTGAGGGCAGGAGGGATGATCAGAGCACAGTCAAAACTGCTCAGGCACAAAGGCAGCACCACTCCCAGCAAACAAGTGTTCTTCTGATGCCATCATTCCAGGAGCAAAGCCATCTGATGCCAGAGCCTGGTATGCCAGGGGCACTCACAGAAATAACAAGGGGGGCTCTGATGCCAAGGAGCTCACCCTGTACAAAGCAAATGCTGATCCTCCTGCTCTGTCTGCAGGCCCAGAGGAGGGAGAAGGCAGCACTGGGCGTTTCAGGGAAACAGCCCTGGAACTGAGGAGTGGCCCAAAATCCCCCAGGGCCAGAGCAGAGGGAGCAGCACTGGCCACATGGTTGCTCTGCTGGCAGAGCACAACCCAACCCGGCCATTGCCAGTGCCGGACTCCCTTTGCTGAAGCTGCTCAGCCATCACCCATGGGGTGGCCACTCCGGAGCACCCACCTGCTCTCACCCCACTGAGGGTGCCCCATCCCACTCCTGCCTGCAGATCATGGGATTGGCTCCTGCCCGCAGACCATGGGATTGGCTCCTGCCCACCCCAGCACAAAGATCAAACCCAAGATTTTCCTAATGACCAGTCCACGGGGACTGCAGGGTAAGCGGAGAGTTCCATTTCCTGGTTTCCAAATGTTTTTGTAGAGCTCCATCTAGGGGGGATGATGCTGGACCAGGCTGCAGATCAAGACAGGTACTAGTAAACAACACAATGGCTCCTTCCCCTGGCCTGAGGCCTCTCATCACACACTTACGGTGCTAATTGAAAAGGAAGGGAATAGCCTATAAATTTTATAGTTTATTCTAATTTCAGTTGCAGCTGATTTCAAAAGAGCTGATGAAGGTAAGTGCACCTGTGCAGATCAGTGGTGCATCACGGACAGAAAGCCAGAGTGCTTAATTAAATGTTATTCTAGGAATAGCCCTCATTGGACAAGACTGAGTATTAAAGCATCAATTTTCTGAAGGAGTGTGAGTGTAATCAGTCTCCTGCTATAGGAAAGCAAAACTAATCCCAGCTCCTGACACCAACGTTCCTCAGAGAGTGGCAGAGGAAAGTAGCACAGCCCTGGAAGCGTCCAGCATTGCCAGAGTGGCCTACAGAGAGAGAAGCCCCTGGGAGGTCTCAGAGGTCTGCTCTGCTCACAGCTGGCCCAGCCCAGGGTGCTGGGTCCCAGACCACCCTGAGAGCTGACCAGCCATAGCAGCACAAGTGCTGAAAACAAACAGGCACCTCCCCAGCCCCACTGCACGCAGAGCTGATGGATGCTGCGCTGGGGGAAGTGTCACAGCTGTGGCAGCAAACAGCAGGTTGGGTCACTGACAGTCCCCTCAGAGGGGATAGAACAGATCTAGCCTCATCCTCTATATGTTTTTATTTTCAGGTGGATCATGGTGTCTTATTTTTTGGCCTCAGCTCGAGATGAAAGAACAGCATTAAACTTCACAAATCCTCTAATACTGCTGTGCCTAGAGTTGGAGGCCTCACATATGCAGATATTACTTCTCTGTTGCTCTGAGGTCTCTTTCTAATTTAATACTTTAACAATATTGCAAAATTCATAATGTGGGCTTCTCCAGAGGAAAACAGCTTATCTCCCAGTAAAGGGTCTGCCACTGCAGTGGATTCTCTGCTGTTCCACCCTGTCCCCATGTCTGGATGGCGAGGCGATGGCTGGGATGCCAGCGCATACCTCTGCATCCAGCCAGGCACTTGGTGCCCTCGCCAGCCTCGATGAAGCTGCAGGAAGCACAGGGCAAAGGCTGTGTCTGTGGGTCCTTTCCATCCCACGGTGGTCTCCACATCTGCCTGGAGCCCTGACACAAGTGGGAGGAGAGGGAGGGAGAGGGACAGAGGGACTGGCAGCCAGATCTGCCCTTTGCTGTTACTGTCAGATCAAATAGCTGCTAATTGACCACTGTGTCTCCTTTTGCTGAGCTATTAGCCACGGCACCATGGCAGCTTCCTGACATTAATTATCTGTGAGTTAGCAGGATCTGAAAGCATAAATAACAATTTGCCATGATGGCAGGGTGAGCTCAGTGCTGCAGGCACTGATGTGGCCACGGTGCCCTGGTGTGGTGGGTGCCGTCGCTGGGCCCGCAGCCAGCAGGATGTCAAGCACCACTCAGAGCAGCCAGTTCTTCCCAAAAGCACTCGGAATTTGGTTGGACTTTCATGGTCCAGCCATGCCCTGCTTCTCAGGCCACTTCATTGGTGACAACAGTACCAGAGACCTCAGCACCAGACAGTGGTACCAGCGGGACCACAGCACGCTGCTGTGAGCCAGACTGGCTGGGCTTTGCCCTGGTTTGGAAGCGCTGTCTTACGGCCAACACAAACATGAAATGCAGTGTGAGGGTCATTCCTCCAGCAGACCATCACCACAGAGAGGAAAGGATCAAATACAGCAAACCTTGGCATATGTTTCCTTTGCTGGCAGCTCTAAGAAGTTCCCATTAGCCCCCTTGGTTAGAGGGGCTCTGACTGTTCCCTCAGGAGCCACCTCTGAGACCAGTAGAGCTTAGCAGTCAGCAAAGGAGCTGCTGCAAAGCAAACAGGCTCTTGGCACTGCACTGAAGGAGTGAGGAGACTCTGAACCTTCTTTGCCTCAGTGCAACACAGCTCTGCACAGACCCCCAGCCTGGGCCTCCTGGGCCCACACAGGGGCTGGGACACTTGTGACACTGCCCTGAGGCCATGCCAGACCACCGGGAGAGGGAATGGGAGTGGCCCCAATCAGTGCTTCCTGATGCAGAATCCCACAGTCTGGGGGATGCAGACCAAGCCCCCACATCTGGAGCAGCACCAGCAAGTCCTGACACCTAGACTGGGGACCAGCTGGGGAGTGGCACTGGTGCGGGGTGATGAGGGACAGGGCTCTGAGAGCAGATCCACAGCTGGGAGGAGCCAGATCACCTCCCTCCCTCCCACCAGGAGTGACTTACTTGAGGCTATGTCATTATACCCTTTTAGAATAATATAACTGATGTGTGATATAAGGCTGCAGTTCGGAATGATTAATTAATTGATTTTCATCAGTTAATCCAAAGGTTGGGCCCCAAATTGCAATACTTTCTGTGGACATCGTGCAAGAGCCAGCCAGAGGACTCCAGAAATGTGCTTAATGGAGCCTTTCTGTCACTCAGAAGCTTGTTTGTGTAACACCAGCTCAGAACCAGATGACATTTATGCCAAAGTCGATGGTTTATCTAATAAGACAGAGCCACACAGGACACTCTCACCTAAGTGGGGAGTGTGCCACCTGCCCTGTTTCACCAGAGTGTCTCCACTAATCCTGAAGTCCCAACCAAAACTCCTGGCTGCGACTGTCAGCACTGTCACACTGTGCCCCCCTCCTCTGCCTTGAGCCAGCTCAGACTGTGCCCACCATTGCTGCCAGACAGGCCTGATGATGCCCCTCATTCTCGTTCCTCGTCCCTGCTCTCTGTGCCAAGCCACATGGCAGGCACTCAGGGAAGTCACATCAAGGAGGAAATGGAAGCAGTCTCCAGCCTACACTTCACTCTTGACGGTGCCAAGCTCACACATGGCAGGGATCTGGCTGTCACCCAGCCCCTCCTCTTCGCCTGCATCTGCTGTCCCAGGGAGCCTGGGGCCACCTCATGGGTCTGAGGACAGGCAGGGCTGTCTGCAGTACCCCACGGCACTTCTGAGTGTTCTTCCTCTGGTGCTCCCGAGCTCTGTTCCTGGCAGCTTTTCTCGAGCAGTTTTGCCTAATTCCTGCAGTGCTGAACCTGGGTGTCCCTGCCCATGGGGCTGGCTCTGACCGTGGGTGACACACAGGCAGGGAAGCACAGCCCCTTGCCATGTACCCTGTCACCTGCCATCCTGCCCATGGCTCCGTTCCTGACCTGTTTCCGTGGGCTTCTTTCCTTGTCTATTTAACCCTGTCCTTACGAACAATTAAATTCCTGCTCTCTTGAAATAGCCAGTGGGTTCAGTGGTGAGAACGTGGAGTGTGGTGAGTTTCTGTCCCCTCAGGGCAGTTGACACCCACCAGCCAGTGGCCAGATCCACGGCACACAACATCCCCCTGGCATTTCCCCAGTTACCACGCAGGCAAGGTGCACAGCAGGTTCAGCCAGCTGGGCTCGCCTCCTGCTGGAGGGGGGCTGCTCCCAGGGAATCCAGACCTTTAGCCAAAGGGAGATGGATATGATCTGGGGTGTTATTGTAACAATCTCGCCATTTTTATTCCCTGGTAGTTAAAATATTTCACAAAGTGAATGACTCGAGGTCATTAAACTTTCTAAAGAGATTACTGCAGGTATTTCCAGACATCTGTCAGAAACCAAGTCACCATGACTGCCGATGACTAGAGGAGAGCACAGGTTGGCAAACAGTAAATTGTCCTGCTTTATATCCCTTCAAAATTTTTGCTGAGGTTTCCTTGTTCTTCATGTCCAATTTGATGACCATATTAATTAAAATTAGAGTTGAATAAGAGGTACCCTTATCCTTTTATTACCCTATCTGATATGAAGAATGAGTCTAACTTTTGAGAAATATCAGGAAGATAGATAACTGTATAACTCAGGTTCTTTAAAGCAGTTTCTGATTTAAGGATTGTTACTTTTGGGGAGTACTTTCGCTGGCCGGTAATATTCAAGAGACATGAAAAGATTATTTAAAAGTTGCAGAAGTACAACATTGCCCATGACTCCATGCAGGGGCACTACAGAGCATCCTTGCCACTCCCCTGGACAGCAGCATCATCAGTGGTGTGCCCTAAGCGATGGGCACCGTGTGGGCAATGACAGCCTTGCTGGCCGAGGGCCTCACGGGGTTCTCCAGGCAAGCAGCCCCAGTGCTGTAGGACAGGGACAGCACATCCACTGCCAGAGCGAGCACCTGTTCCCAGGAGGACCTTGTCTTTAGAGGCAGCTGAAGGAGTGGCTGCTCGTGGCAGAAGTATGACACAAACTGATACAGCAGGATTAGATTGGAATTTTTTTTGGTCATTCTTTTTGCTTTGTTTTAGTGTGGGAGAAAAGAAAACATCAAGCCAGAGCTAACATGATCAAGGTGTGAACGTGAGCAGCCCAGAATGCTGTGAATCACATAAAAGATTTCATCGCAGTCAATATCAGCTGCTGAGCTACAATAGCTTTTGTGATTCTCCTAACAGGATTTTAATTTTATGTTTATTGTTTAGGGACCAGCAAAGCACAGGAAATGCCCGTGTGGTGGTGCAGGCCCCCTTCCCTCTGTTCTCTGGAAGGCTGGGAAGACTCAAGTGCAAAGCAAGCTGACTTTCAGCATTTTCAATTTTTGCTTGTGTTCCCTGGGCTTGGCAGGAGAGAGTGAACTTAATTAAAATCAATGGAGAAACAGAACGGAATAAATCACAATATGAATATTCTTGGTGCCTGCATTGAAGCGCAGCACATGTCTCTGCCAGCACTCAGTGACTCCTTCAAGGCTGGAGGAGCCTCCGGCCCTCTGTTGTCTCCAACAGCATCAGCTCTTGGAGCACAGCAGCCCCACTGCAGAGGCTATGCCCTCCATCCCTCGCTCCCTCTGCCAGGATGGGAGATGGGAAGCAGCCAGGAGGCGTTGCCGTGGCCAGCCTGTGTGTGCTGTCCCAGCACACAGTGTGTTCTCCAGCACCCTTGGCCACAGAACCAGCCCTGCCCCGCTGGCCAGCACAGCCCCTGTGCAGAGAGTCTGCCACCCCCAGCTTGACAGACCCCAGGTCTGTTTCCAGGGGTGAAGAGGAGTTGTGTGATACTTTTCCTCAGTCAGAAAGCTTGGTGTTTTCCACGGCCACACACAGCATCATCCTCCCCATGCTGGCAGTACCTGGGACACTGTAGACCCAGAGCTGGAGACAGGCCTGGGACACAGCTGGCAGGGGCAGGAGGGGGGGTTGCTCCTCATGGTGATTCCACTTCTGAGCCCCACCACAGATCATGAACAGGTCAGGAAATGAGAGCAAAAGAAGAGGGGAGAGGGGTAGCAGGAGATGGGGATACTGCGAGGGAAACACCAGCCCCAGCCCCTGCTTATTCCCAAATAGGCTGTTTAAGGGCAATCTTGGGTTGCTTTTCAAAAGCAAATAACAGCTTTTTAGAGTCACCTGCCAGCAGGTGTATGTACTTCAAAGCTTTTCCGCATCTGTCAGAATAGAACTGCCATGTATAGTGTGCTGAGTGGTTAGCACCAGCAGGTCAGAGTGCCAGGAGCACCTCACTCCAGGCTGGCCCCACATCGGAGGTCTCAGCAATTGCCATCCACATGCCCACAGGAGATGTGCTCGGGGCATCCAGGTGTGTGCCCCAGACAAGAGCAAATACGCCATCACTGTCCTGCAGCCTCCTCAAAAGCCATTTTTCCAAGCCTTTCTGACTCTTACGAGCACTATATAGTGCCACAAAGCCAAGCAGCAAACAGCTTGTACCCCTGCAGCATGGGAGAACCCTTGGCTCAGTGAGGACCATGAGAAACCCCACAGCCTTAGGCAGGCCCAGGCAGCCTGTCTGCCTCACCAGCCCCAGCTCTGTCCTGATCTGCCTCCTCCTCACTCTGGGAACCTGCAACCAGCACCATACCAGGGCTCAGTCCTGCCACCACATTTAGCTGCTGCCATAGCCAGAATGCAAGAGCAACGGGGCTTCCTCTCTCCATGCAGCCAAGGGTTCAGCCTTCATGAAAAAAACCATTATACTATTGTTTAACACCACATGCCAATCCCTTCCAGATGAATTAATTTGTTAATCACACTTTTAATGGTGGAGACTGTTAGAGCCCATGAGGGAGAGGTTAATATTAGTACCATTTAACTGTTGAAAGCTTTTCATATCGTAAAGCAGGCACGCGGTCGAACAATAAAGCCGCGGTGTAATTGGCGGGTAACAGGCCTCCCGGCGCTCGTAGCTCCTGGCGCTGACAGCAGCCGCCGTGTGCCAGGCCAGGACAGCCTGCGACCGAGAGGGTTCTGCCACGGCCCCGCCCCGGCAGCCCCCGGCCCGGCTCGGTGCGGCAGGGTGACCCCAGAGCGAGTGTGGGGGCAATCACCCCCCTCCAGGCTGGCTTGCTGCCAGCGGCAGGGATGTGTGAGTGGGTGCGAGGCAAGAGAGAGCATTCAGCAAGTACGTGGGCTGTTCATGACTGTATTTTTCTTCCAGTCAATCTTTCACAGATTTATGATGGAGAAATGGGAACATTAAATATCCCCTTGCTGTAATTCAGCATGCCGCAAGAGATACAGATTTAAATATTTAGTAGCACATAACTGGCTAAAAGCCTCGGCAACATTTTAAAAAATCACTTTTTAATAAAACTGGACTGAAATATTCCCCAAAGTTAGAATTTATGGTTTGTAATCTGTGTTCTTGTGATAAATAGGAGTGAATATATATTTATGAACAACAAATATTAATGAAGAAATAATGTGGGAGCCCACCTTCAGGCTGTGCAGCTGCTAGTGCTCTGCAACATTCCCCGAGGAATGCTGACGTTAAGCAAACACAAAGGCCAGATCAACAGTGCTATTAGACTGAAAAATCCGGGAGGAAAGGAGCATGGCCTGGGCACAGAGGCCAGCTCAGAGGCGGCTGCACTCAGTGGGAGCCTCCGCACGCGACTGCAAAGGCACGGCTGCACTCGCTCCTTGCCTGCGCATCAGGGACATCGCGTGTCTGAATCGCAGCCCGCGAGCGCTCCGGCACGACTGATTTGTATCGGGGTGAGCCATTAATTTGCATGTGTTTCCCCATGATAATAAACCTGGCGGCGAAGCCCACAGTAACTGCTTCCCTCTCCTGTCCGATGGCAGGAAGAGATTTATCTCGGGGTGGTGATCTCGATTACTGCCTGGGCGCAGCGCAGGCGGGAGCAGCATGCTGATTTCTCCGCAACTCGCACCCAGCAGGAGCAGTTTGGGTTTCAGTGCTGGCCATCTTCCGCACCAAAAGCTCGAATTAAGCCAGACTGAGGAATGCCAGAGAGTGCAGGGGATCCCTCCCCTCACACAGCAGCATCTGCACCTGTGGGGGCTCTCTCTGCACCCCAGCCTGGACCGAGCAGAGGGAGCCGTTGGGCTCCCCAAGGTTTGTGGAGGATACCACAGCCCATGGACTTTGAAGGCTGAAACACAGTCCGAACACCATCCCAGGGGACCAACTTCAGGGAGTCAGATCCACAACAGGAGCACTTGGAGCAGCCATCACATCTCTCTGCCCCACGGGGAGGCTGGCACTCGCCCCCACACTAGCAGCGCTGAAGAGCTACAGCAGCCAAAGGAAACATTTCCAACATTAAATAAAACAGACATGTTTATTGTACAATAGAAGCTCTGTGATCTTGGAACACAATTTGCATAAACAGACAATTTGGCTATAAACAATTTCAACATTAACTGGTATTTACATATAGAACAACTCACTCAAAATACAATTAAAGGCCTTGATGGATTGTAAAATGTCAAAATATTTAAAAGGCTACAATACATGCTCGGTTTATGTCTCCTTGGTCAGACATAAAGCTGGAGTTTGTTTACATTTTCTCGGCCAGAGCCCAGAGCGCGTGGGGCTTCTGGCTCCCTGCGTCAGCACGTGCAGGGATCAATTTGCTGGTTATTCCTCCACACAGGGAATCATCTCTGTTTTCTCTAAGAACAGATTAAAATAGGAAGCCTGTGGTTCACCTCACAGCTCCACTTACTCAGTACCCCTAAAAGAACCTGCAAGGCCACTGTTTTCCATATTGTCCAGGAAACAGAGGCTGGTAGGATGGCATTCATTCAAGACTGAGCTATTGCAGCAGAAAACAAGACCTGGATCTCACCCCAGGCTGCCTGGAAACAGAAGACTCCCAAATCAGCAGCAGCGTTTTCCAGTTTGGGCCAGAACCTCTAGCTGTCCAGAGAAAGCATCTGACTCCTCAGCATTTACCAGAACAAAACCCAAAACCCACCTCTCCCCACTCCCCACAGAGTCTCCTGCTCACAAGCTCTTTACTTCACCCCACCAAAAAGCTAAAAGTACCCAAGACAAAGGGGAACAGCTCCAGTATCAGCAGAAAGTCCTCCCCACTTCGAAGAGGCTGCTGCACTGCCATGAGATGTGGGAGATACCCGTCCAACCACTCTTGGAGAAGAGGTACAGCACAGCTCAGGCCCCCACATCCTGAAAGATGCTGTAGCAGGAGGAGGGTGCAGGCAGGAGCTTTGCTGGCACGGCAGACCCGCACAGCTCCGCTCACCAGGCAGGAGCTTTGCAGCACACGGCAGCCAAGCGAGGTGGCGAGAACCGGGCTGCGCACTTCTGTCTGGTTCAGCTTCACACCCTCAGAGCTTGGCTGTCAGAACCAGCACGCAAGTCACCCAGCCAAGACTGTCCCAACTGCCAGAAGTGACACATCCCTGGAAATCTCACCAGACACTTGGCAATTTTACCCTCAAGTTCTCTGCCTCTGACTGCACACTGAGGTTACCTGAGAGGAAGAGGAGGCTGGAGCTCAAGTTGCTTCCCAAATTGCACCAGCCAAACGCACCACCTACTGCTGAAATAATAAGCAAGAGCAATTGTCCTGTCTGATCATTCTCAGAACATTTTGAAAGCTGCTTGCAGCATTTCTTCTCTTCAAGGTCAGATTCTTCAGGGGCTGAACAATTCTCATTCATCCTAAAAACACAAAGCTTATTTATAAACTGCCTGATATATTTTAAAGGGCAGACACTCCACATTTTACTTTTTATTGCCACTTATCTTCCATCTCTGCCGTGGTTTTTATCCTCTGCTATGCCAAGGCACATCTCCGCAGCCCTGCTGCTGCGTGGCTGACACAGTGGAATACTGGGAACTCAGTCAAGTGCAGCCCTTGTAATCTGTCAGAGCTCAGGGAGGGGATCCGGATGCTTTCCCAAATACCACTGAGCTTATAAAGCAAAGCAAAAACCCATAAGCAATCATTGACCGTGGAGCTCAAAGGAAGACTAAGAGCTATACTCACGAAGCCCACAACATCAGCCCGGGAATGTGGTGGAGCAGCAGCTCCCAAAGCAAACAGGCTTTGCTCCTGGCAGAGCAGCACCCCTGTTGGGAGTCTCTTCCACTCACAGGGAGCCATTTGCCTCCCTCCCTCCCTGTCTCTCTGCTCTGCCAAGCTGCAGGTGCCTTCCTCCATATCTTGACCAAGCTGGACATCCACATGGGGAAACTGAGGCAATGCTGTTCAGAAAAGCTGTCAGCTCCTGGCAAGCTGCAGATGGGGGAGAGGCAACAGGTCTTGCATAAGCAGCAACTGCAGCAACCCCAGCCACACTCCAGTCATCACCATAACCACAGTCCATGTCAGCCTCTCACAGCAGGCCTCGCAGTGGGTTCATTTAAAAGGTTTCAGTTTGCTGATTGAATCCTGTTTGCCTTGAACCACTGTCAGGATGCTGTGGCAGAGCAGTAGCTTGTTCCTGGCAGCCTCCTCTCACTTCACCAGATGGCTGCCTTGGCAATTGTCCTCAGCTGAAGAGGCTCTGGGCACAGGGTGGCCCAGATGGGCCCAAGCGCTGGCACGGCACTCCTATCCTCCCCATCTGAAGCTGGTCTGTATGGAGGGAGCTGGAGAGCCCCAAGCAGTGCCTCAGCCCCCTGATGAGGGGCTGTGAAGTCAGGTTTTCTGCAGGAATCAGTGGCAGGTGTCTGTTTGGGATTTGAGGTAATTTTGGAGAGCCCTGAGAAGGGGGCTCTCATGAGCAAGGACACAGGGTCCCAGCCATGCCACCGCTCCCTGATGGGAAGGGAAGGGAAGGGAAGGAAGACAGGCACTGTGCTCCGCGTGTTGTCACCTCGCTGGTGCTGAAGCACAGCATCCCCGAGAGTCGTGTACCACCCCACCAACAGCTTCAACACCTATAATTACAGAAAGGATGAAGTCTGAGAGACAAATTACTTGTGACACACACAGCATGTGACACAGACACCAGCACATTTGGACTGGGTCTACATCATGGGATGATCAGTACAGAGATGGAAACCCACACAGTTTTCAATTCCTGAAAGAAAGCACATGTTTTCCTTTATAGATTCTTGATAATTAACCTACTCAATGCTTTTTATTTGCATTGATCACATTTTATAGTATGATTAAATTTGTATGGAAGCAAACCAATTAGTTTTGTTTTATACTTATTGAATTCACTTTATGGTCAGACAAATTAACTCTCAGTTAGTTAGTTTGATTTATCTAGCAGCATAAAGCTTGACAATCTGGACTCTCAGATAAACAGTTTTAAAAGAATTATCTTTTTTGTTAGTTTTCCAGCTTGGGAAAAACCATTAAACCTGGAGGCAGGTATGAAGAAGAAACAAACACTCGTCGCAGACTGGTCCTTCCTGGAGATTTCAACCTGACTGTTTGCCTCCTGCCAAAGCCTCTGTTGAAAGGCACCACCATATTCTGCACAGAGACTGTCTCCTGGCAGAGAGTGAGTGCCAGCAGAGTGACCCTGTCCCGAGGAGCGAGTGCCAGGCTGTTTTAGGAAGGTCACTTTACCCACTGTTTGGGAACAGCACGTAGGCACAGAACCCACGGGTGCAGTGGGTGTCCAAGATGCTCCCTTAGGGAGCAACTGGAAATGCTGAGCCAAGAGGGTGTACCCAGGGAAAATTACCAATGGAAGAGCTAGAGGAAGAGCTCAGGAAAGTGAGCAGCCTGGGCAACCCATCAAGCCCCACAAGGATGGAAACCTGCCAAAAGATGCCCCTGCTCCCTCAGTCTCCACCTGGCTGGCCCTTGGCCTGTCCTGAGGGCAGGAGCTCCCGCTGCTGCGGCAGGCAGTGGATGGGATGGCCCTTGGCAGAAGTCTGAGCAAGAGGGGCGAGCCTTGCTGTAACCCCCCCCAGCTCTCAGAACATCATTCTTTCCATTGCTGTGTCACTACAGGGGTGTGTGTCAGGATGGGCCACAGGCCGTGGCTGATGGCTGCCCTTTGGAGGTGGCCTGCTCCAAGGCTGTCCCCTCTCTCTTTGTCACTTGGGCAGGGCACACAGTTTGGAGGAAATGATTGCTGGGGGTGTGTTCCTCTGCAGTAGAACAGACCCCTTGCAGCTCAGCACCAGAGACAGGTCTCTGAGCCTGGTCTTCCTCCTGTGTGAGCATTCCTTAGCCTGAGGCTCAGCAACCCTCTCGTGTATAACAGGGCCCATCAGAAGAGAAGTTTTTTACTGGCAGAGAGAAACTGCCATTGACACAAGGACAAATGGGCCAAGGAAGCTTCCTGGCACCTGGGCAGCTCTGAAGCCCAACCTCATTTGTATTCAGCAGGTACAAGTAAAAAGAATTTGTTCCCAGTTAGTAAATGAGATTTAGTTAATAAATTGGCACATGTGAGCAAGCTGCCAGTTGTTCCCATGCAATGCAATAAATGAAGAGATGAAAGCTTATTATTTTATGAGAACGATCTGTTTTGTTACAGGATGAGGTGCAGGCGAAATGTTATTTTTTGGCAGGCAGTGGCCATGATCATTCATGTTTGATGATCATTCATTTCACGGATCTTCACGCAGCAGTCAGAATGCTGCCAAGTCTGCTGAACTGTGCAGGGGAGCCCCTTCCTGACAGCTCCATCACCACCAGACCCTCCCACTTCCCTGGCTCCTCAGACATGGGGAGCTCCTGTCCCTGATGCAAGCCCCAGTACAACATCTACAGAAGCAGCCACATCAGGTTATCCTGTACAGCAGCTAGACAGCAAAACCTGTTATGTTAAACTGGAAAACTGTCCCAGGAAGAAGGAGATCTGGAAATCCTGGGAGCAAATCCATTATCAGACCTATCATATGGGGCCCCATTCCTTTGCTCCTTTTTGATCCTGTAACATAAAATTCAAAAGTAGCATCTCTTACTGTATAAAACACTAGTTGTTCTCTAAAATATCAAGCCTAAATATGGTACTGAGACTATATCAGCAACAGACATCTAAGCTGGGGAACAGAAGTGTTTAGAGGACTGCATCCAACAAACAAAAGCATCTCAGCACTCCTCTGAAGCGGGTATAACTTTGCAGGGTCCTTAGAGGACACAGTTGCTCCTCTCCCTTGCAAGGGTCTCCTTGAGAGGCTTCATGTGTGCAGATTCCACGACTGCCATTTGGCCAAGCCATGAAGCACTATGAAAGTCAAACCTTGGACTGGGAGCAGCACACCATCTGTTCAGGCCTGAAAGACAGCAAATCACTGTCACAACTACAATCTAATCATGGTCAGCTGGCTGGCAGCTGACAAGAACACACGCTGTCTGGTGAAGAGCAAAAATGCCTATCAGCTGAGCACTGCAAGAGAGAAATGAAGTGACTGATGGACTGAGGGAGAAGTACAACAGGAGTGGGTAGCTAAAACAAGGCTAATGAAAGAGGAGAGTGATGTGGTCCAGTGAAAACCAGGGAGTATCTATACAAGGTTCCTCCACTTGCACCTATACACCTCTGGTTAAATTTACATCCTCTATGACACAGTGGCCAGGAAGTGGTCAAATATGTCTTCAGGAACAAAACTAAAGCCTACAGCAGAGATGGGAACCAAGCACTACATGTGAACCCTGGAGCTCAGGAACTAAAACATGCACTGGATAGAGAAACTTAATTTCTGGGAAAGTATGGAAGACATTCTGTGAAAAGGACACTGACAGTAGATCCCTGAAGAGGCCACAGTCTGCTCTATTGAACTCCAGGGCAGAAGTAGCAATATTTTACTTTATTTTAATTATTGAACTGTTCTTATTTCACTCTACAGAAAAATATACTTTTTTCTGTTTCTCCTTCCCATCCCTCCAAGGGGGGAGGGTGAGCAAACAGTTGTGTGGGACTGAGTTGTTGGCTGGGGTTAAGCCATGACAACATATCCTGTTCAAACACATTTGCTGTGTTTATCTCCTTCCAGAACCTTGTTATCCCAGGAGTGTCTGATCATCCACGGCCGTTATGGATCTAGATACTCCAGACATCCTGGGGAACTGACCCCAGGACAGTTCTCTGTGAAAAGACTTAAATCCATAATGAATTTGTCACTTCCTTACTGGGCTAACTAGTGAATGCCAAGGAACACACTACTGCTAGTTACTGTGACATCCTACTTGGGGTCATAGAATCACAGAATCACTGACGTTGGAAAAGCCCTCTAAAACCATCAGGTCCAACCATTCCCCTGGCACTGCCAAGACCATCACTAACCCTTGTCCCCAGGAGCCACATCCACACATCTTTGACTCACCACTGCCCTGGGCAGTCTGTGTCAGGACTGAACAACCCTCTCCAGAAAGAAATTGGTGCTAATTTCCTATTCCCATCTAAACCTACCCTGGCACAACGTGAGGCCGTTTTCTCTTGTCCTGTCACTTGTTACCTGGGAGAAGAGCCCAACAGCTACCTGGCTCTTCCCTTCTATCAGGGCATTGCAGAGAGCAAGAGGGTCCCCCCTGAGCCTCCTCTCCTCCAGGCTGAGCTCCCCCAGCTCCCTCAGCTGCTTCTCATCAGACTTGTTCTCCAGCCCCTTCCCCAGCTCCATTCCATTCTCTGGACCTGGCCTGCTGCAAAACTGTCATATTTCAACACCTTTTTGAAAGCCACACCTAAATAACATGAAATTGAATTTTGGGCAAACTGGAAGATTAAAAAGGTGAAAAACTTAACAGAGACATTATTTGCTGTAATGGTATAACAACTATTCCTTGAGCAGCACAAAACACAGCCTTGCCTGTGCTCAGCTCTGCACAGGAAATGTAGAATTTGCCCATCATTGTTGTTTCCTTATTGATGACATCTGGGATCTGTAACAGACATAGATGGTCCTGAAACATCTCTTCCACTTTTCATTTCGAGCTTGCAGTTTGAATCAAAGGACTTGCTTAAAAGGTATTTCGAGGATTTTACTGCATTTCTGTTGTGTATGTAAGAAACTTTGATTGTTTCCAAAACAGCCTAGTTTCAGACAGCTTCAGCACCCAGGATAGCACAGAAACACAGGTGCCATAAAACACACGGAGTTGGATCACACCTACAGCCTTCCTCCAGCAAACATGAATCTTGTGTGCTGATCTTGGCCAAGACACAGTCAATACAGACAGTACTTACGGCAACAGAAAGCACGTTGCATTTGAGTAAGATGAATGGCTAACTCCAGGAACACAGAACACCCTCATGGATCACAGCAAAAGGGAAAGAGTACCAGGGAGGACAGGAAGGAGAAGTCCCTCTTTCACCAGCTCAGCCCCACGGCCCATTAGAGCTGCTGCTTAGGGAGAATCTGACACTCAGGACAACGCTGACCGCCCTGTCCCTTGTTCACAGACACAGCTCCATGAGCTGGGGGCAGCAGGGCGCAGGCCAGGCCGGCTGCAGGGACGGGGACGAGCACGGTGTCTGTGCCATGCAGGGACAGGGCTCTGGTCTGGAGGCTGGGGGCAGGGCAGTCTGGTCCTCATCTCCTGTGGGTGGATGGAAGAGAGCCCAGGCCAGGAGGGTCTCTGCAGAGACAGCGGTGACGATGGGACAGCCCTGTTTTCATGTCAGATGGAGGGAATGGGCAGCACCTCCCAGAAAAACAGAGGGTCTTTCTTCAAGAGTTGTGGCTACAAAATCGCTTCTCTGAGGTAGAAGTGATTCAGGACGTGCATCTCTAATAGTGAAGGACTGCAGCAGGAGCAGCTCAGAGCCCTGGCCCGGAGGAGGCTCCTGCAGGATCGATGCTCTCAGAGGAGGCAGCACAGAGTCTGAGGGACAGTGCATCCCCCCAGTTTGGGAGACCCTCCTCCAGGGCAGAGAACCCACTTCACTAAAGAAACTGAACTGGAAGTTTTCAGGCTGCTATGATACATCCAATTTTGCTATTTAACATTTGTTTTTCTTTTTCTTCTGTCTTTGGTTTTTCATTTCTTTCTGGAACAATAACAAGAGCAGATAAGCATTCTTTAATCTGCTCCCAGGGAAAGGTGGAATGCTGATTGCTTGCTCTGCCTCTTTTGGTCAAAAACTTTTATCCTGAATTGCTGTGGGGAAAGGTCTTGGCTCTTCAGGCACCAGCTTTTGTCTTTTTGTGAGCTGATGGTTTTTCCCAAAGAGAGTACTGAAATGCTTCAATGATCTTTAAAAAAATGTTGTGCAGATTCTGTGAGATTTCAGGCTGTCGTAAAAGCAAAATTTAACATGCTGAATGTCATTTTTTTTAAGGAGTTAAGCAAAAGGCTACTGGAGCTGTCAGAGTTTAAGCTTCAACCTTTATGTTTACAAAGCAAAAAGGGCAATTAGATGTGGAAAAATAAATTTTTCCAGGACTCTGTCAGCAATTGTGGTTTGTACTCAGACTGCTGAATGACAGGCTAGTTTAGAGCCGTAGGCAGAGACTCAGTGTAGAGCAGCCCTGACATTTCTTTGATGCTAAGCAGCGTACCCTAATAAAGATGTTCTTTGAAGTCACTCCCTCTTGCCTGGCATGCAGGCATTGCAGAGCACTCCCAGGGCAGCAGGACTGGGATTGCCTGCATGCTCCAGGCCTCCCACGCCTGGCATTCTGCTTCCCTCCTTGCTTCAGTCTTCCTCCACACCTCCATCCACTGAACCTGAGGAAGAAAGTTTTGGAATAAATCAAAGATACAGCTGATAGGCAAGTTCTGTGCTTTCACCTCCTGACCATTTCACAAAGCCTGTTTTCACCAAGGAGTTGATGACAGAAAACTTCATGGTCCTGCAAGCAGAGTCCAGGAACAAATGCAGCCCAGCATGTGGCAAGGACGGCTGCCCAAACTTGCAACCAGTCACAGTCCTCCAAGCACCTGCACGAGCAGCTGAAGAAAGACCTGCTTTCTCAGCAGATGAAGTGAGCTCCTCTTGGCTATTTCCTCTGCACCCTGTCAGTCAGTTTTGAGCCTGTGGCCAGGCCAGCACAGCTCGCTGTGAAGGCAGGGCATGGACTGCAGACAGCAGCTCCCCAGTGCCAGCTGTGAGGTCCCGGCTGCCACTGAGGGAAGGGCTGTACTCCCTTCCCGTTCCCTTCCTCTCGGTCTCCCTTTCTTCGTGCATTTCTTCTCTCTGCAAAGACCAAAACGCAAAAAGAGAGAAGAACAGAAGTGGGGGGAGGCACTGGGAAGCCCATCTCCAAGTGTGAAGTGACAGCAGATGGCAGAGGCGCCGCTCTATGGCAGAAGAAGAACCTGTCAAAGGCAGAGATTACAGCAGCCTGCCTGACTGCCTGAGCTCCCAGCTGCCAGCACCCGTTGGACTTGGATCTCCCAGGGACACAGCACATTCTTGAGCCTCCTCCCACAAAGCTACAGACACAGGCACTGGAACAGCTCCTCAACCCTTCAGGAAGGATGCGGCAATGCAAGGTCAGACCGTGGCCCTGCAGCACAAATTTGCTCGGCACTGCCTGGGTATGAAATGCTCCTCACGTGCTCGGCAAAGTAACATTGTTCCCTCTGCCATTTACGACCCAGGGCATCAGCAGCTCACGCCAGGCACGGCCCTTGGCACACCTCCATGCACAGCCTCATGCCTGGGCACACAGGGCCGGGAGGGAGAGGCCAGAGCAACAGCAGCACACAGCTGCCAGGGGACAGAAGACCACGGTCCTACCTCAGAACTGAAGCAGGGCATCCCAGAGTGAAAACTTAATTAATTATAACACTAAGCACTGACGTGGTGCCTTTACATTTACAAAGCACTGGGTAAACATTAACTAATTATCTACTGTACTTAGCAATTATGTAGTTCTTTATATTTTCCAGGTCCTGTGCAAACATTAGCTAATTAATCTACTTAATTATTTCCGTGTTTTATATTCCAGAGCACTGCACACTGGCAGCACAAGGAGGAGGTCTTAGCAGGGATAGTCACAAGCACACTCAGCTTTCAGGTGCCTGAAACATTTTGGGGAGATGTGTCGAGAAGGTGCCAGCAGTCCTGGACAGTCCTGCCAAAAAAAGTAGACAAGTCAAAACTAAAGAAATATGAAGCACTTTCCATCAGAAAGATCCTAAAAGAACTGAGTCTGCCAATCAAACACTCTCCAAACAAGGATTAATGTGCACCCCCTCATGCAGAGCCACAGCTCTCTGTTTATTGCATTTTAACATTGTCAACAGCGCTTGCTGAGGCACTTGCCGTGCTCTGCTGACCTCCACTATTTGGGATGGCATGTGAATTGATTGCAGTTGAAAGATTCTTACTGAAATAAAATGAGCTTCTCAATTATTGCCATCCAAATAAATCCCTGTGTTCCAGTGATCTTCACCAGGGAGCACTTCCAAAACCCCAAGTTCATGACAAGAGGGATCTCCAGCTCGCAAAATACAGGTAACTGTATTTTTAAGGAGTTGTTGTTGTCATCACTGTTGAGGTGCAGGACAGGAGAGGTCAGGGGATGCTCTGTACGACACAGGGAGGGGAGGCTGTGGGACAGTGTAGGGCTTACTGGTGTGTCTGATGGGTAAATGAACTCTCTAGCAAAGCAAGCTGTGATCATTTTTGATACCTTTTGTCAAACACAGTGCAGAAGATACACAGGAAGTATTAATGGGATGATGAATAGGTGAACAAGATGAACCAGCCTGTCCTTGGACACGTTACAGTAATTTAGGAACTAGTTGTTTCTTTACTGTGCTTCTTTATGGCACTCTCACACAGGCACATATGCACAATTATTAGAAAGTATAATTTGGCCTTGAAAAAAATGTGGGGTGGGGAGCAGGCCCCTAAGCACCACAAGCTTGACTTTTGTAGGCTCCTAGACCAAGCATCCAGTCTAGTCCATAACCAGTGTGTTATATCTCCATTCAATAGCAAAACATTTGTAATAGTCCTGTTCTCACCTGAAGCCTGGCAGCATGCATGCCCCTTTGTCCCAAAGCCTGCCCAAGAGGGCTGGCCCTCCCTCCCTGCAGGTCACAGATGGTGCTGCCAGCCAGCTCCATCACCACACTGTGCCACCCTGTCCTGGCAGCCTGGCTCTTCCATCACCAGTCCTCCAGGAACACTGGAAGTATCTCATTGTGACATGGAGAAGATCCACATGCAGCACAGCCATGGTGACCTTGAGGCCCCATGGAGAGCAGGAGTTGCTCTGACACTTGTGGTGAGGGGAAAGGAGCGAGGGTCTGCTGGAAGCGCTGGCTCCAGCCTGGGCACATACCCCGAGCGTGCTGTGCCAAGGACAGGCCTGGGCACATGTCCAGACAGTGTAGCAGCAGCCCCTCTCTATTCTGGCCTTAGTCTGAAGGGACCATGCACCATAACCATCATATAAATCATGGAAAGTCACCTCAGGTGCAGGTGAAATGCTCCCACATCCATAGGACGAGCTGCATGTCCAGCATGGAGTGTCTGGCTCACCAGTGAAGTTGTCATGGACCAAAGAAGGAAATCCTTCCCTTCTCATAGCTGCTTTTTTAATATGCCCTTCTGTTCAGTCTTGATTAATTCAGCTTCATGTCTATGTGTCTTGCAAATTAATTGGCAGAAAAATGGAAACCATTAAAAACATTAGTTACTTCCATGTTCCCCTGAAGCAAAACACTGCAATGCTGCCCAAGCCTGCTGTGCTCCTACTGAGCAGGATTTGCAAGCCTTGGGGTGGAGTCCTGGGCGGACACCGCTGTGGCAAACCTATCCACGACCTGCCAGGTACCATGAGAGAAGCTACAGCAGCAGTGTCACTATTAAAGTTGGTTTCATTCCCATGTATCTCCTGGGACTGCACTTCCTTTGCCTGTTTTGTACTTGACAGAGAAGCTCATGCCTGCAAAAGGCAAGTACCTCGCCCATAGATGTGGCAATTATTTACAGTTACATTAACAAACAGATCAAGCAGACTGCTTAATAGACACATAATATTTAATTTTTTATTATAATTATTGTAATAAAAATGTATTCTATTAAAGATGGATTCTCTCAAGTTGCCATAATAGAAGAAAGCTTTCTGAAAAGCTGATTTAAATACAGCTACTCACAGGGACAAACATCAGGCAGCTGTTTTTGTGTACCTGAAAATATTTTTGTTCTGACTGATACAGTGAGCACTGCCTATGGGCACTGGTAATTGGAGTTCTGAGAGACTTGGCACTGGCATTATAACACTAATTAGTAACTAGTTTTTAAATTTGAATTAATTAGAGGACTATGCATCTGTGGTTAAAAAAATCCAGCCAAAGCCCTAAAATGTTCATAAAACATTTATCAATGCTTGAACTTGCATGCCCCAGCCTGATTCTGAAGAACAGCAAGTATTCACTCACATCCTGGCTCTGCCCCTCAGGCGACAGCAGTGCTGCTCCCAGAGCAGCGTTTGACCCAGGCAGACGGGCACCCAGAGGCCTGACTCCTCCAACAGCTGCATTCACAGCCATTCCTGGGGAACTGGGGCATGGGAACTATGCAGAAGGGAGCTAGTGGGGCAAGGGGGAGCTGGGACAAGGAACCAGGTAGCAGTGCTACAGACCCTCCAAGAGCATCTCGGCATTGTCCTCCCCATGGCAGGAAAAAGCACTCAAGGGTCAGAATAAGTGGACAGATTTTCTTCCTACAGGAAAGACCTAAGAGAAAATTGTAACCAGCAGATGTAAACAGATAACAAAAGGGATGCTGACATGGCCAAGCAGCAGTGCAGAGCAGCAACAACCACTGAAGCCTCTGCTCCCTGGCATGCACAGCCTTCCCAGCAGCAGCATTCCCACCATTCCATGTCACTTCCCCTGCAGCATCCTCTCACACTGGGTGAAGATGCTGTACAAACCGGCAGGGAGATGAGGAGCAAGAAACAGCATGGCTGCAAGCAGCAGCACTTCTCAGTCCCACTCTAGAATACCAGGACAGAGGAGCCCTGTTTTGCACACCAAGGATGTCTAACAGAGGAGAGAGGAACTGTGTTGGGGGAGGGTTAGTATCCAAATGAGGACAAGGCCAGAGGAGGAAGGCGGACATCCAGGGCTTCTCTGTGACTGCTCAGTGGGGAGCAGGGAGATTTTCACGATCCACCATGGCCCCTTGGTAAGATCAAATCAGACAGGGAGGCAAGCAAGAGGCAAAGAGACACGCTCTTTCCCAAGGCCTCCTGAGCCTTCAATTGCAGCCAGATACAATCAGCATGAGATTTGAAGGGTTCCACATGTCCTCTGCAATAAGCAGCACCAGCATGAGCAGCAGCTGTGACATGCCACAGCAGAGAACAACTGCATGGTCCGAGGGACAAAGGCCAGAAGCTGGGATGCAGCACCTGCCAAGGAACAATGCTCACAGCAGCCTGGATTTCAGCAGCACTCCACAGCTGAATCGGCCACACCCTCCCCAGCCTTCCCCGACCAGCACCCTACAAACCTGCACAGTCGTGCAGCCCCGCTGCTGGCTCAGGCAGCAAGCCCAGGGTTAAATCTATGCTCAGCAGCTGCTTCCTGCCCTCTGCTCTTGGGGCATCCCCTCCGCACATGCCAGGTGGAAAGGAAGGCAAGGCTGAGCACCTGGATGAGAGATAAGCAAGCCGTGGTGCTGTGCCTGCTGCTATTGGGGGAGTCAGGGGTGAATCATAACTTCATCAGCCTACAAGGAAAAGAACCAATTATCTGGCAATTGTATGCAGTCCATTTCAGTGAGAGGCTCATAACCTAACCAGCCCTTGTAGTCAGGGGGAATAAAATATATGCTGACATCAGTAAACAGAGGTTCCCATTGGAAGCAACTTTCACTGCAGTGTCGTGAATCTTTTCAGAAGCAGCTTGAAAAGATTCACTCAGTGTATCAATCTTCCTGGGGAGCAGAGCTGACGATGGTTGTACATAATAATGCTTAAGCCAATTCACATGCACTGTTAGTGGCTGCCTACAAGTCCTGGCCCTAATCAGTGCATTAAATACAAACATATGACTAATAACTCTGAAAGGGCCTCTCCAGGGGCAGTGAAATCCTCTGCCTTGGCCACTGTCAACTCCTCAGGCTTCTTCTATAGTGGCACAATCTCCCCCTGACTCCAAGAGGGAGAACGGAAAACTGTAACTCTTCTCTTTGTTCAGGTGACACATTTTTTATGAGCCAAATTCTTTACTTTAGGTTTTGATGGTGATTATGTGTCTTTGTCTGTCCTGTAATCACAGCACTTCTCTGAAGCAGGAGCAGGGCCCATAACTGCTGCTGCCTTAGTCAGCTTGTGCTGGAGGGGAAGAAGCTCCCCACTGCAGCCCCCTGAAACAACCCTGGCTGCCCACTGCTGGGGTACCATGGGTGTGTGGGTGCCCAGCTCTCCACCATGAGAGCTCCCCTCTGGCAGCCAGCCAGCCTGGACAGGTGGACACACTCTCCCACTCTGATGCCACGAGAAACGCAGGAGCTGTAAGCTGAACAGCAGCTAATGGAGCAGGTGATTTGGAGCTCTCTGGCTCAGGACCTCCCGTTCAGTTGGGATTTCTTGAGCAGTTTTTCTATTGCCATACCTGTTATCACACATAACCCGTGGGGGTGGCACATAGGCAAGGATGGAATAACCCTAAATGCCACATCTTCTGCAGAAAGCCTCTGATGCATCCTTACCAGGCACCCATGTGCTCCAATACTGCTGAAAGCACTCACTCAATATGCAGGAAAATCCCTCTGGAAGCAACAATAATGCTGTTGTAGTTTTTCCCATGTAATCGACTGTGTGTGTCTTTTTCTTTCTTTTTTGATTCTTGTGGGGTTTTTTAACAGGTAGTAGACCACGTTAAAACTTCCCCTTTCATCATTACACAAACAAAATCTGACCATTAATCCCCTGTTTACCCCTGTGCACATACACCTCTGGTTGCTGCAGCTGTGGGAGTCCCCCATTTAATCAATGAAGTAAGCAAGCACCTAGTTTGTGCTGCCAGAGGAATGTGGCATCTGAGGAAGAACACAGTATTCCCCCTTCCTTACCTTGGTGTGTGCTTTACTGCTGGCTCACAGGTACGCCCTGCACTCGGGGCCGCTGAGGAGGTAACGCAGGACACTCCAGAGGAGGCAGCACCTGAGCACGCCGTGCCTCGACGCGGGGGACACTGCCATCGCTCGTCACAGGTTTGTAGGAATGAAGTGTCATCCTAGATCAGAGTCTTGTGAGTGACTTCCTAGGAAGAAAGGAGAAAAGAAAGCATCTTACAAAGCAGATTATAGCTGACTTCACCTTCCCCACCTCTCTGTGACTGAGGTGCAGCTCCTGATACTGCCCTCATTGTGTGGGCAGCAGCTCTGAGCTGGGAGCCTCTGTGCCATCCTCCGTAACAACCACACTGAGAGTAGCAGAGCTCAGAAGGGGTGTCCAGGCCAGACTAACTCCAAATCCAGTGTTAAGAGCCCTCTGTATGTTGTTTTCTACAGCAGCTGAATCACAGATGCTGCTTCATTAAGCTCGAGATTCGACAGCCATTGTTAGTGTTTCACACAGTAACAAAATAATATTTTAAAGAAAATAGGCATCAGAAGAAAGCAAGTCCACTGGCTGCTGGGTCTGCCATCCCCCACTGAAGCCTGGCAGCCTGCCTGCTGCCAGGTCTGACAGCCAGGCAGAGATGGGAAAACCCCTCATGGCTCTTTTTATTGTGATAGCCCTATATGAAGCTGCAAACATATCTGTCACCTTCCAACACATTGTTTACCAGCTCTCCTCAACATTCCCCAAACAATATTTTCTAGAGACTGTAATTCAATACCTCACACCCCAGAGCTGTAGCATCAGCCCAGAGAGCAGCATGATGAATGTATCGTGTTTCTCCAGGGCTTGGGCTTGGGAACTGGTTTGTGCTGTTCCAGCTGTTAATTATCCCTCTGCTTTTTCCTATTCTCATCCCAGCTGTGCCTCTGTATTTATCATATGGATCTACATGCACTAAAAACATCCTTACTCTTTAAAGTATAAGGAGTAATTTATCCCTTTTGTGCCACACAAGGCAGCTCAGGGGACCAAGTGGCAGGACTTGATCAATAAGGCACTCACTAGATTAGAGGCACCGGGGCTCAGACCTCAAAGTGCTTGTTTAGAAGAAATGCAAGAGAAGAAACTGAGAATGTTAAGCACAGACACAAATACAACTTCCACCACTCTCCCTTCCCCACCCCTTCCCCAACCTGCATCCCAGAGACATCCTCACACTAATCACTGCTGAGGACACCCTCCAGAGCCAGGCCAGGCCAGCCCAGGCTGCTCACTGGGAAGAGCTGTTCCTGCTCTCCCAGCCATGGCCGTGCTGTCTCTGCAAGCAGCCAGTGCAAGGACGAGCATCCCCACTCTGCTGGGAAGCAGCACACCAGCCTCCATCTGTTCAGCCCCCAGCACTGGCTCAGCACAGAGCACTGCTCTCAGGTGGTTGTTACCCTGGTCTCACCCAGGGAGCCTCAGCCGTTCCCCAGAACACTCCTGCTCACTCCAGAGTCCCACCATGGCTCACTCACTCTCCAAAACCTTGTGTTAGTGGGGAGTATAAATGTTGGAGGCTGCACACATTCACAGCATGCCATCCAGAGGACCAACCAGCAATACTGACAGGTAACTGACAGGTGCCAACACCTCCTTTATGTGTTTCGAGTGAGTATATCTTAGACTTTTGTCCACACTGTACTGCACCCTCCCTTTCTCAGCATTCCAGTACTGCTGCAGGGCTTTCTCACACCTGTTCTGAAGTCTTGTTCTTTGCTTATACTGACAGCTTGGATTTCTTAGGAAACCTGCAGCCTTATGAAACAGCCATGATATACCCAGCTCAGCATCCCTGGTGGGATTGCTGTCCTGCTTTCCACCAGTGGCCAAGAGGCTTCCTCCCACTGAGGCACCACACATCTCACTCCTTACAAAAGTTAGGGGTAGTTGCTGACCACAAAAGCACTTTGGTTCTAAGGACCTCATACAGGTAATTAAGACAGGCAATTAAGACCCATGCTGCCACTTCTTGTGCTGGGAATTGCTGATACTTAATGACATTTCCCAAATATTTTTAATAGAAATTTCAGGTCTTGTTTCTAATACAACATTTATCTTCTATGAGCATGAAAACAAATAGAAAAGCCTGAAAATCATTGCCTATATTATAAATGACTTTATTGTCGGTTATATTACCTTCTCCATTAAGCTGTCACCATCTGTGCCTCTTCCCATTTTTGTGATGGCCAGCCACTGAAATCCATCATGTTTTCCATGTGATTTATACAGGACCCTAGTGATAACTTTATTCACCAGGAGGATAATTATCGGCTATATTATTAAGGCTGCTCAGTTGCCCTAGGGGATAATGTGTCAGAAAGGTTAAAATATTGACAAGCAATAAAGTATGTATTATAATTACCCCGGTGCCAGCATAGATAACTGGCTGTGAGCAAGGAACTGAGCTACATCTTTGCATTTGCCCAGTAAAGACAGCAATGCCATGGTCACACTGCACACATCCCTACAGGACTGCAGCAGTCCGGGCCCATCACCTGGAGGGGACCCCAGCAAAGGGCGTGCCCCAACCCATCCATATGGACCCCAGCAAAGGGCATGCCCCATCTCATTCACATATATTGACCATTTAAGCCCTGACAACTGTGCCCTCAATGAGCTCTTCATGATTCATAATTGAACAGGATTCATAGCTGAAGTAGAGGAGGTTTTTCCACAATCCTTCTGTATTTCTTCCCGTGTCCCCTAGAAAAGCTTGTCCTCATAAGAATGGCAGAAGGAGGGAGAGCAAAGAACTGGCATCTCTGAAATGAAACATTGATTTCTTCTGGGACTGGAGCAGCCAGGTGCATGCCTTATTGGTAAAATGGTATATAGGTATAATCTGAAGGATGTTGCTGAGATAAATTGCTTTTTGGTTCAGGCACTAACAAAACGAAGCGCTGAATAACTTGGCACTACATCTGAAGTGAGACCATAAAACCAACCTTGGTCATTTCTCCAGATCTACTATTGTTACATCAAGAAGACTAGACCAGGGATGGAGGAGCTCATAAATAATTTCTCATGGAAAGCACGTACACCAGCCAGACAAAATCTCTCTGTGAGAAAATGTGGAAAAGTAGTAGATTTAACCTACTTCAAAATGTCATTTTTTGAAGGAAAAAAAAAGCCAATCCATGTCTCTTTCTTGATGCTTAAAGGATGTGTCTGTACCGCAGCAGCATGTTAAGCACCAAGCCCTAGACCTGGCTCTGAGCAGCTGAAAGAACTTGCTGCATCAGACTCTGCCACTTCCCTCCAGTATAATCATATTGGAAATAGATGGTCACCTGTGGATAAACACGACTGAACAAGAACTGTAAGACATTTAATAAACTACATTTGTTAACTGTCTTCCGCTAAGGAAGTGCCAAGGACTATAGCAACTGCATTTGTCTCAGGTTCATTTACATCTCACTGGATTTGTCCAGGGGAACATAACTAACGTAACTGTGGTCCTAGAGATGAGGGTCAGAGCTCTAGCCCAGCCAGCCTGAGACACCCTGCAGCATTTCTCTGGAATATGAGCTCATGCTATCCTTTCACTGGCCCTTTGAATGAGTCATGGATGCTGGAGAATTAGAGGTAATTCTACAAAATATCATTTCTCCGTTCACCACAAGTACAAAAGTAAGAGCATATGGCTTTCTTCTCTTACTCAGAACGAAGAAGCCTGGTGCTATAGGTGCAGCCTTGTGCTCATGAGCAACAGTCTTTCAACCCAAGAGGTGCAAGACAGACCCCTGGGGCAATAAGCAGATTCAAGAGCCCTACAGTAATTACAAATCATGCCAAAAATTAGCTATAGTGAGCCCACGAGGCACTCCAGCTCCCCTCTGCAGGCTCTCTGGAGTCCCACAGGAGATGCTTAATGCAGTTCCAGAGGAGAAGCTCCTTGGGTACTCACAACCACATCTGTCTCCAGGCTTAACATTTACCTTAGAGCTGGACAACTTATTTCTGCAGCACACTGCTCTGGGCTTTGAAGGACAAGACCTCTGCAAGGGCCACCAGGGAGCTTGCCTTCCTATCTGCTCCCCAAGTTTTTCCTCCTCCATCCAAGGAGTTGGCTGGCACTCAGCAAAGTATCAGAGCCAAGCCTGACTTAAGGACCTACTTGTGTCACCCCCAACGCAAGCTCCAGCACAAACACACCGAAGTCCTCAGAGCATGCCATCTGCTCCCCGTGCAAGGGGGTTTCCACAAAGAGGCATCACTGCAGTCAGTGCTCCCCTCACACAGGAAGGTAGGCTGAACCCCCAGAAAGGCTCCTTTTCTCTGGAAATTTGTTGTTAACTTCCCTGGTGACCCATACCATGCGCTGCAGGAAGTGTTAAAACATGGAGAGATAACCAGAAGTCTCATGAGATAACAGGTCTGTGGGACTGATCTGGAATGTCTGGCTCAGCCTGGCCACAGCTGGTGCTGCCCAACACCCTGTGACAGGATGAGCAAGACACGAGCAGCACGAGCTGCAACAGAAGCTCATTTGGTCCACAGGCACCTTGGGAACTGAGCGTGTTTTACAGTGTCACACAAGCACACAGGGAACAGATGACATAAATGGAGGTGAATTAAAACTCACATCTCATGAGGGCAATGGCTGTGCATGCAGCATCTGCTCAGCCTGCAGCTTCAAAGCAGCAGAAATTTTAAGTGCTACCATTTACAAAAGGCTCATCTTCACCTTTTGTTTGACTGTAAATCTCTGAAGCTCACCTTGTTAAGGAAAACTGTGGAACAGCAGGAGTACTGTACCTGTGCCACACCTCCCCCTCTCTGTGTGTTCCTCTCTGATGCATAACAGATCATCTCCAGGAGAGATACATCTGCATTACAAAGCATGAATACTCCTTTCAATAACAGATGTGTCCACTACACGCCTGACAGCAGGAGACAGAGTACTTCATTTGCAGTCACCTGCTCCCATCCCCAGCTCAGCCTGCTCAGGGCAGCTACCCTGGGAGGTGTTTCCCAAGTGTGCCACAGGGAGCAAGAGCACTTGGCTACTTGGTAGAAGTTTTCTTGTGCTTGCCTTTGCTCCATTATTAAAATGTCCAGACAAAATCACGGAGTGAGAGGGGCTGGTGTCAGCCTGGGGAAGGCACAGGGAGACGGTCACTGTATCTTCTCTCCTACCAGAAGCACTGAAGGCTGAACTCCCTCCTCATTTGAAAGAAACACTTCATATTTACTGACAGAGAGTTAGACAACACAGACTCTTAGAGGAAAGCATGATTAAATAACAAACCATCCTTTGCACAATGCATACAAATGCCTACTTTGGCTCTCTGCATGCAATCATCTAGCATTATAATACTTTGCAGAGCACCAGAAGACGATCTCTACAGGACTATTACCTCTGACTCCTGATAAAACCTCCCCTGAAGTATTTTCTTCCCATTGTGCCTTGCAGATGTTTCCCTTTTTAATTTGTCAGAGACAAGTAACTGCATCTCTGAAAATAACATTCTTCAATAACACTCTGTCCACTGCCAGATCTCCTTTCTCAGCTAGTACTGGTTATGATTATCTTTGTTTATCAGATGGGAAAACTGCAGCCCAGGCCCATGGTTTAGGTTAATATCACAAATATGTTAAAATAAAAATCAACTTTATATTATTGAAAGCTCTATGGCTATGAAAAGATGGCAAACACGAAGCCTTTTTACAGCACAAGGGTCTCTGGCACTGGGCTACAACAGAAGACTGGAGAGCACTGATGGTATAAAGCCACTTCCCCACCCAGCTTCTGCCACAGAACCTGCAGCCAGAATGTACCTGACTGCATGCAGGTCACAGGCCTCTGTCGTTACTGGGTTACAGCTGCTGGGAACACACAAATCACTCTGTGCATCTTCAGGGAACCCAGCGCCACAGGGCTGGGAAATTCCTCCTACCAGTTGCTGTCCATTTGTGCTACAGTCAGCATAGATCCAGGAATCAATATTACTGCTTGTAGGAATTACAAGCATTAGGGATGTTAGATAGAAGGTGAACTTGTCCTTTCCTGGAGCTAATTGTCTCTTCATGGCACTTGAGCAACCTAGCAGTAATCTGCCCTTGCTGGATGTACAATCACAGGGGCTCTGCCAGCACTATAAACAGTTGTGGAGAGCAGAACCAGCACCTCAGAGGACAGTACAGCAGCAGGGCAAATGCCAATGTGACCAAAGAAAGTCTGAGAAAAGGACCTCCTTCTCCAGGGAGATGGTGCAGAAAGGTGCCAGAGTCTCCTCCCTTCCTTATGGGATACCATCAGACTGAAATAAAAAACACTGAGCAAAGGTGTCCCATGTTCTTAAGGGAGACAGAAATTTCAGGATTCACCTACCCTGGACCCAGAAGCACTCCTGTTGGAATCTCCAGTCTTAACAGCCCACAGACTCCTACCTCTACAGAAAGTCCTGTTCCACTAAGACATATATAATGAGGCATTTTGCCCAGCCAAGCTCACCTGTAAGAAGAAACAAAATGACTTGTCCCTGTTTCCTTCAGGGAGCTGTGAACACACCTCTGATACAGCCCTTTGACAACGGCATCCTTGTTGCACCTGAGACTGGCAAATCTGTGTTAGTGACCTCACACTGTCCCCCTGGGTGAGTACAGGGCAGGTTTCCAACTCGGCAGGCTGTTAACCTTGTAGAGTTGTGTAGGCCAAGTAGAAAATATAGGAGGGATTCTTCCTCCTAAAATTAAATAAGCCTTATGTGAAAAATGCCATTTTGAGTGTCTTGAGCTGTCAGTTGCAGGAGAAAGTGATATTGATTTCTACAGAAACTTTATTTGAGTAACCTATTAAATGAAACTTGTTTGACACCAGATGACTCCTGCAATTTAATTCCCGAGTGAAGTAATGTCTCCCAGGCTTTGTGATGTTCTTTAACCTGAATGATGAAAGGCATTTTCCTTACAGCCATTTGCTGATAGATCCCAGGGTCTTTGCAAATAAAGTCCTCCAAAGAATCCAGAACATGCTTCCACTGGCAAAGTGCAGCTGATACCCCAGACAGCCCAGAACATACCAGCCCTTAGGAGCAAAGCTAAAGATGCAAAGAGTCTGAGAAAAACCCCCAGACTCTGCAGCTTCCACCTGAACAGAAGTGCTGAGAAAAGCCCCAGGATCCAGGAGCTCAGCGGCCGGAGGTGTCGCAGTCCTGCCCCAGCCAACACTCCTGCCAGGGCAGCCCAGTTCAGGGCTGGGGTATGCTCAGACCTCAAAACCTCCTCCCCTTCCTCCCGCACATTTCTATCCCCAAGTGCCTCAAGGCAAAGCTAGAGCTGCAGAGGCATTTGCTTTTCAGTCCAGCCCCCTCTGCATTGCGCCTTGAAGACTTGTTAGCTGCCTGTGAACACGAAGCTGCCTGTCATGCTTCAGAGGCCACTCGCTTCTGCTCAGCAATGCTTTTCCACAGTTTGTTCTTTCAAAAGAAGCCAATTTATTTTTATTTGAAATTTACGAGAAACAATTAAATAGCGAAAGTGTCAGATTCCATTTCTTTCATCAAAATGGCTTAGTCATGTCTGGAGTGTCAGCACTAACAACCCTGGTTCTTTGGTGCTCACAGCCCTAAGAGCTCATGCTGCAGCACCAGACCAGCTGTGCAGAGCCCTGTGCCTGGCACACACCCTGCAAGGGCTGCTTGTGCTGAGAGCTGCGTGTCAGGGGTCCTGCTCTCTCAGACGTCCCTCCCAAGGGCCCTGCATGGGCAGAGACACACAGTAGCCTATTCACCTTAATCCCTCTGTTCCCTAAGAAACAGGACCTGAGACTGCCTCAAGTTTCAGGAAGACTTTCCCAGCTGTGTGCTGCAGGACAGGGAGGAAGAGCATTGCACCTGTGTACAGGAGTGCTCTGAACAATGTGTAGGTTAGTCATGGTGCTCTGAACAATGTGTAGGTCAGTCAAAGCCACAGCTTGGTTGTAAATGTGCTCATGGGAGTTCCACAAAGTTCTGGAGCTCAGCAAACACCTCAGGCAAGACTAAGGAGGGGGACAAAAGCAATGCCCGCATTTCTGGGTGAGATGCCAAAGTCTCTCACCAGGAGGCCTCAGACCACAGCACTGAATGCTGAGCAGACCTGGGCAGGTAAAGTTGCCATCAACAAAACAACACCACATCTAAAATGAGACCCCCCCTCTGAGCAAGAAGCTGCCTGAGGAGCTGCTCCCTCCCTCCCTCCCAGTCACTCTCAGCAAGCATCCTGGGGCATGGACAGCAGGCAGAGGCCACTGGGCACTCAGGTTCCCCAGGACCATCAGTGCAGCACCGTGGCCACAAGAGCATGCCTTGTTGTGTCCTCCCTGCTGCTGTCCCATCTCTAACCTGTTCAAGAGACAGCAGAGCCCAGACACAAAATGCCTCCTCCTGCAGCCATCCATCCAAACAGCTTCTATAAAACTGCTTTGTACATTTCCCCTAATTTCAGGTCAGTCGTGGCAGAGCAGCCCACAGGATTTGAATGCAATTTTCTCATTGAGTTATACTAAGTCCTTCAGGGAAGGAGCCAAAACTATGTAGAATCCTTAAAAATTAGAGTAACATTTCTATTCTGCATTTTAACATTTTATTGTTATTTAAAGTTGACCTTTTCTATTTCAAAATCATTAACTAATTTTACATCCGACTGTCAGATATGGGTCTTAAGTGACAGGAAAATGAGATCACTGTTTGTTTCATACATATGTGAGCTAAAATATAATGGGGCACCCAGCGGTCATTGCTTCTGAGAACAAGGCCCAGAGAAATCAGTTCACTCAAGGCACACTACAGTCCGCTTGTTCAAAGAGAACACGATACAGATGATACATGGATTCCACTGCAATGCACCCAGCTCAGCTCAGAGTGTTTCAGTGACAGTGCCCAGCCAAAACAGTTTCACCCCAGCAGAGCTTCTCCCTCTGCTCCCATGCTCATCTGCATCAAATTTAAACACAAGACCTGGGAACCTGGGACCTAAGAACTTGGACAGTAAATACTACAGTCCAAAGAAATCAGAAGAGCACATTTAAAACAGATAAGCTCTCAGCTAAGATGCACAGAGCACCACTGCCTGTCAGCAGCAGTGGAGACTAGCTGGAACTGCTTTCTTGCAAAGCATCACGTATGAGTTGTCATTCCAGGGACAGAAACAGGGCTTGAGGGATGCAGAGTTAAATTAATGATGACCCTTTCCATGTTAGCTGCCTGAGGGCTGGCAAGCAGCTGCCACAGTCATCGTTCTCATACCTGGCCTGTCTGCTGGGAACCTGCAGGGCATCTCCTGCCCTCAGCCCAGCCAGACCCAGAGCCCCTGTCTCAGCCCACTGCACCAATCCAGCCAGGTGCTGTGCTTCCAAGACAGCTCACACCACAGGAGTTATTCTAAGATCAGCCCAACCTTCTGGAGGGAGGACCTGAAAAGCTCACTAAAGCCTCAGATGGAACAGCAAAGGGGAACTAGGGCTCGCCTGTCCCTCTGGCAATGCCCAGCAGCCCAGGATCCTGTCAGTTCAGCTCTCATGGGATCAGAACCTACATCACTCTGAAAAGAATGAGGTTTTTCTGGTAGAGCGCAGGACATGTGCTGTCACAGAGAGGAGCAACCAGTGTAATCACTCTGTCAGTTCAAAGCAGCAGCTCCTGCCAGAGACCAGCAATTTGCCACTAAAGCCAAAGGTTCTGGGGTGCTGCTGGAGCCCGTTACATCCAGCATACAGCTGATGGGCTGCCACACGGATCTCTCATGGCTGTGTACTGATAGCTGATGGAGTATATCCTCAAAGACAATTTTCCATCATTTAGAATGTTTGTTTTCTCTTCCTGCTGCCTTTCCAAATGCCAAGCCTTCTTTAAAAAGAAAGCACACAAAACAGTGTTTAATTTATAAAACACTACTTTCTTTCTGAAATTTCAGCAAAGCTGAAACTTGACTTTAAAATTAACATCAGCTGCATTTACTCTATAAGTAATTAATTCGCTTCATCCAAGTGCTACCTTGGGAAAGAGAACAAGTCACAAACATATTCACCTGTCATTAAAAAAAGGCAGACAAAGTAAATAATTCAAGAGGTTTAAAAATAAATTCACACATTCATAGAAGCAGACTTCCAAGCTTCTTTTCATCTCCTCTCTGCAGCACCCTGCTGTAATAGAACAGTGATACAAATATAAAGGGAGAGAACACAGAACAAGTCCTGGGCTTGACTCACTTGCAAACCAAAGGAGTCTGTTTGCAGGGACAGAGCTCTGTGGAATACACACAAAGGCAGTTGGGCCCAAAGGAACCAGACCCTTGATATTCTAGAAAAAAATGCAGGCTTTCAAAGCAGATCGGGCTCTTTTGACTGGGTGGGGGAGGGAATCTGCAGTGCCTCCTCAGAGCTCTGTGAAAGGGGATATACAGCTGTGTTGTCTAACAGGAACCACATCAGCTTTGCTGCTGCCTTTATGATGCAGCATTCATTACTATTTTGGTTCCAACTGCTACTTTCAAGCCCCACATTTATTCTCAGCATCCTTACTAGAATGAAATAGTACTGCAGGTGCATCAATGAGGGGGCTGGCTGCCCCTGCTCTTCCCAAGGTTCTCTGTGCTTCTGAAGGATGCCAGGAGAGGGGCATGTGCCTGGCTCCACTGCCATGGACCTCTGTCCCGGGCTGGGCCTGGGACTGTCCAGGGCTGGGCGCTGGCAGACCTCACCACAGTCCTGTGCCCAGGAGACTGCTCAGGGACTTGCCCCAGAAGACCGTCCCTTCTGCAGTTAAAAAACATTTCAGAAATTATGGGCTTGGAGGTCATCCCTAGCAAGAAGGAGGAAGAGTCTTCCCCAGCTCCCCTGTGCCCAGGATATTCTGAACCAAGGCGCTAAGGCTACACAGGATTGATGTTCCTTCCACCTAGCAGTATGTGCCAGACTGTTCCACACAGAACTGGGAAATAGTTCCTAGTACCAGGTAATAATGATCCATGACTTTTAGTATCTTCACAATCTGTAGAATCTGATTTCCTAGAGTGTTTGAGAATTACTCTTTGCTAATGGCTAGCTAAATGTCGTTAAAGCTAAACATCTTTCCAGGGGCGTGTCAAATAGCTCAGAGCAGTCACCATCGCTTGGGGTAGAGGAGTCACAGCTCACACAGACTTGGAGGAGTCCCCAATTCAGCATTCACAGACTGAGGCAGAGAACTGTGCAGAGACAGAGTCCCAGCAAAGAGCTGCCGTTAAAATAGACAGAAATCAGGTGGTATTTTGCCTATATCATTCCCAGTGGTGATCCTTTATTTCCTCGCCATCTACCAAGCTATCCTCTCCACTTACAGATCAAATCTGATATATTTTTGAGAAACCCTTTTTCTCCTCTTTCATAGGAGCAGCAACAAGAGTGGGAAGGTCTTTGGCACCTAAGCCAGAATTTCCTGCAGTGCCTTCTTGCTGAAATCAAGAGGCTTCCTGTCACATGAACTTAAATACACCGACTTCATACAACAAAAAAAGTGAAGCCACCTTCCAGCAAAAAGCAAGAAAGAGCAATTTGTGGCAGATCCATCCAGAGCAGTGATAGCACATTATTCTTTAATGCAGTTTCTGTGCACTAAAGAACATCCCTCTGTGACTGAGTCACAAACTTCCACGGCACAAAGGAACCCTATGGATGTTATACACTGCCCAAAGATTTTGTGCTGAACCCCCTAGTTGGGCAGCTCTCTGGCAGGATGCTCTCACTCCTCATCAACCACATGAGCATGTGGCTTCCTGAAAAGACTGCATTTTATCCCTCACTACACTAAGAGCTCCTGTTTTCTCTTAGTTCAGTGTACATATATCCATATTGAACAGCACTTCGCTCACATGCTGCCTGCTTTCCCAAAGTTTTTTAAAAAATCCTTCAAGCATGTGCTGGCAAGAGACAGGGTCCCAGCAGGCCTGCAGCACCAAACACTTGGACTTCATGATGCAGGGCAGATGGAGCAGACAGCCAGCATTCAGAGCGACAAAAGAGGGATTCTGTTAGCATCTCCTGCAGGGACTGCTTGGGACACCAGCCACTTTGGGCCCATGCTGGCTCACAGCTGGCTTGGACAGAGAGGAAAAAGCTCTCTTACAAATGTAGTTCCCTGAAAGTGTTCCTCCTTGCAGAAGGATACAAAGAAATCAGGCAGCTGTGGGTGCCCCTCTTGGGGTGTGCAGCAGGAGCAGGATAGCTCAGGTTAGGCTGCTTCGTGACCTGTGACGACGGCTGAACGCTCTCGATCTCCCAGGAGCTGGCAGAGCCAAGACTGAAGAGGAGTTGGTCAAGATGTGCTTGGGATCTAGCACGGAGGCAAGATGGATGTGGTACTGGAAGCCTGGCACAAAGCACTGTGGTCATCTGCTAGAGAGGAGGGAAGAGGAGCCCTGTATCAGCACAGCTTCTGCCAGAACTGCTCTCAGTCTGCCTCAGCAGCCACCACTCTTCTGCTTGGGAGGAGGGAGAAGAGCTCCTCTTTGACAGAATTTCATTAGTTCTCTTTTGTAATTCCAGCAACAGGATGGAAGCAGATAATCTGCAATTTGTTTTAATTCAGCTTTATCTTGTCAGTCCTAGCTATAACACTGCAGCAAACTCCATTCTGAAGAATAAAGATGTGATGGAGCAGGGTGAGATTCTGCAAACCCTATTGATTACATCACAAGTTATCACTATAAATATTTGAAGGAGAGAAAAACTCTTGATCTAAACATGTTCTTGTAACAAAATGTGCAATTGAAAGTGAGTGAGAGATGGTTCTAACAGGACAGGGATGCTAGAAAGCAAAGCATTTAAGCTGCTTACCTTTCAACCCAAATAACATCCATTAAATGGAGCATTGTGGAACTCACACTGTGAGAAGAAAAATACAAAAGGCACAGTGTGCAGGAACCTCAGAAGCACATGAATGAAGCATGTCATGAAGGAAGCACTGTGTTTCTAATCACTACAGAGAAACTAAACTAACACTTTCTACAGCTCCTTTTGGGGCCAAGAACTGCTGCGAAAAGGAGCAAGGCTAGAACTGCTGGGTGGAGAAGGGTGCTGACAGCCATCGTGGACAGGAGAAGGCTGGTGTAGCACAGCAAACCCTGCTCGGTGTTCCAGGTTTGTCATTGTGCCAACACTTCTCACTGTGCAGGAAGCAGAGAACAGGGATGACTGGCAATCCCTGGCCTGCTCACCTGCCCTTAGAAAAACCCTGGGCTCTTGCTCTTCTTCAGAATGGAGTCAAATTCAGGGAAAAGGCAATGCATGCAGCCAGCATGGCAGTCAGTAGCAGCTGAGGGATCTCACCAGGTGTGCAGAAGTGATGCACACGGCCAGTGGCTGCCCTCCAGAGCCAGCACCTGTGACCACAAACCCTGTTCCTCTCCTTGTCTGTAGGGAAGCAACCCCGATTCATTCAGTCAGTTTGTATTAATCCTCTTTTTGTTATTTTTATGAGAAATTAATTGTGAGGCGATTTTCCTCCATTTAAACTTGAGGAGATGTTGTTCAAGGACTTGTTGTGATGCTTCTCTCTCTGACAACTTTATTGGGTAATAGCCACAGACAGTGTAGGTGTGCACAGACAGTCAGACCTTTTATACTGTGTGTGTTCCCATAAAAATGATTTGGTTTAAAGCATTATTCTAGCATTGCTGTGATTGTACCACAGGACCAAGCAGCCTAAAAGGCAGATGTGAACTGAAGGCAGATCAGTAAGTGTGCCCTGATCCTCCCTGTCCTCCAAGCCCAGCAGGGAGAAGCCAGACTGGTGTCTGCCTGCGAAAACAGAGAGCATGGAAGAGGAAAGCACAGCTCTACTGAAGTTCAATCAACAAATTATATACAGACATCCCAGCTCTCACAGGGAACAGCCATATCATATTTCCCTGCCATCCTAAACCAAACATGGCTCTTCTGTCACTCGAGGCACGTTCTGCCCATGACAATGTCCCTGACACAAGCTGCAGAAGTGCCCAGGCTTACAGTGCTGGGGCTGCCCTTCAGTATGACATAGCCAGAGCTCATGGCCCTCTGGGGCCTCTGGTAGCTCATCCTTGACCCCAGATATCCTAAAATAGTGTCCAAGGACACCATGTGCTGCTGCTGTGAGCACCTACTCACGCAGACAGCAAGCTCTGTTTATGGCACAGCTTCACCAGATGATCACCAAGGGCCCTCCTATTTATCAGAATGTTTTCAAAGACTCCACTGTGTGCAGCTTGGAGGGGTTTTGATCTGACTGTTTGTAAAGCAAAGGACGGTCCCTATTAAAAGCAAAACTGAAGGTGTAATTGATGATAATAGCATCCCTGCTATTCTAATTCCAAAGGAGAAACTGTGGTTTTGTTAATTCGTTAGCCACTGCCACTAACTACCATTAGTTAATTCTCACCCATCAATTCTAACTGGGATGTCAGATGATTTATAGATTTGATTGCTTTTTATCTTGTCAGCAGTTTCAGAACCCCATCTAGCCAGAAGTGAAAAAGTTTAAATGTTCTGCCAGGTACGGATGGCTCATGTAGGCAGTGGTACGGGAAGATAATGAGGAAGATCACTGATGATTGCAAAAATGAAGAACAGATGTTCCACATATTAGGGAGCTGTTATGTTAAGTGTCATTCCAGTGACTTGTGGGAGTGGCACACTCAAATGACGAAGATTAGCTGTTCCAGCAAGGTCACTTCTGCTTTAATGTAATTAGTTATGGCAGTATTGATAAAGAAGAAAAAATAATGCAACCTGGCAATGAAACATCATTACCTCATCACAAGATCATCTCCTTGAGTTCAGGCTTCCTCAAAATCCCATAAGAGTCCAGTTCACACATAACACAAGAGTTTGTTCCTTCCTTTTCTGTGATACAGGACAAAAGGGGATGTGTCTGTTGAACCCAAGACCCAAATAAGAAACCACAGGGTTTCAGAAAAAAAGTTGGCCCTCCATCCTCCTGGGAAGCAGGAGAATGGCTAGAGATTCCAAGAGATCCTGACCCAAAACAGCATCTAGGAGAAACAGCTCCATGCACTTAGTGACTGAAATTATACTGACTCTAACTATCCTGACTATAACCTGGATAACTTCTCCTGGAGCTGTACCAGGCTGGATTTTGGTCAGTAACTAAAAAATAAAATCTTATCAGATTTGACATGGGTTTTCTGGACTTGACCTGATACAGGTGTCATGATAAGGGGCCCAGTGCTTCTGGGAGCTGTTGAAAGGACGCAGACATTCTTTTTTATGTACGTATTTTTAAGACTGAACCAGGACCCTGCTGATGAGTCTGCAAGCCCTGCCAGCTGCCTGTGCTCCAGGGGCACATTGTTGTTGATGTCACCAGGTCACCCTAGGAAATACGGATGCAAAGTCTCGACATCCACAGATGGTGCAGCTGCAGCTCCTGAGCACAGCGACAGCCACCTCCCCCGAGCCTCTCTCTGCTCCTCAGCCTCTGCCTGGCGGTGGCACCTCAGACAACAGAGAGTGAGGAGCTTCTGCCCACCCTGCTCTGCTCTACACAGGGCTCAGCCTCTTCGCTGCCTTGTCCTAAAAATGGGAGAGAGGCCTTCTGGCCGCAGTGGGAAGAGTCAGTGTGTACCATGGCAGGTCGAGGGGCCAGCGGTACCTCGCTGGGGCTAAGGACCCACGGGAAGCCCTGGTGGAGCAGAACGAATCAACCGTGGTGGAGTGGGGCTGCCCAGGAGCCGGCCCCCATGCCCAGCCCCACCAGCCACCAGAGACCTGCTGCTGCTGGCCCCCACCCCCAGCTCTTGGCGGACACCTGCTGCCGCCAGCCCTGGGCTGGGCGAGCTCCTGGGCTCTGCAAGCCCCCGGGCCCTGCCCCACAGCAGCAGGGAGGCACAGGGGTGGCAGAGCCCCAGACCTTGAGCCCTGCACTGGACAGGTGGGCAGTGCCAGCCCCAGTCCATCTCAAAGGCCCGCCATCAGCCATCCCCACCATCCCAGAGAGAACGCTACATGTCCCTTACCTCACGCTCAAGAAGAGCAACATAATGGAGGAGAAAAATGAGACTTCTGAGTGCATGCAAATGGCTCCTGAAATCGGCAGGAAACCCATTGAAAAGCTTGCAAAGCATCCAAGTAGTCTAACGATGTGTGTTCAAACAAACAGCTGTTTCCAGGAGCCCAGTTCCCACTTCACCCTCTTTCCTCCACAGTGTGTGAAACCTCCACCATAGTTTCCCACTTGTTCGCACTTCACAGGGACCAATCCTTGCTCATCCTAGTGACAAATCTAATTTCAGTTTGAAAGCAAGAAATCACAGTTCAATTATTTTGTCCTTCAGAGCTTTATGCTATGTTTTCTGGAAGTTTTTTCAAATATGAAGAATGATCACTGGCTGACCCAAAAAGGAAATAATTGACCGACAGCTGAAAAAACACTTTTAAGGACAATAGTATATGTCAGTCCAGTATTTTTCAGTCTGAAGACAAAACCCATTTTATCAACACCCTGAAATTATTTTGCCAACAAAATTCATTTTGTAGCATTACTTTCATCTGTCAAGCTGACAGAACATTCTCTAGAGTGTCTTAAAACCATTTTGCTAACACAATTAATTTCTGCAAATTTAAATTTTGCCTTTTAATTGTACGTGTGTGAAAGTGTTGTAGTACAGACACAGGACGGTGTGAACAGCAGCTCAGGCACAAGCAAGATGCCATGGGCACAGAACAGTTTACACAGATTGCACCAGTCCAGCACGAGAGGGGAAGAGAAGGTGAAACAAGTGACTGACTACACATAGGCAAGAATCCCAATTGAGTGAATCATGCTTTTACAAGTTGCTTCATCTCACTGAAAACATTTCAAGGAGCTTCATGTAGAATGGAACAGCAATTAGAGCCTGTGTGAGTGCATACACAAAACAAAGCACTATCACCCTACATCAAGTACAACCTTTGAGATGGTTCTATCACCCCATGAGATGGTCAACACAGAATATGAACCAGTTCCCAGGTGACAACAATATGCACGGCTAACTCAGAATGTCCTTTTATACACCTGATACGTCAATAGTGGTAGCAAACAAGTGCTGTGGTTCTGTGCCATATGGGAGATTTTCAACAGGATTTTTCAAAATGCCCTCTATGACTTACACACTGAATTCTCAAGTATTTTCTACATTTCTTCTCAGAATCTCTTGACTGCATTTCTACTTGAATTTAGATTTCTAGTGGGTATGTAGGATGATCATTTTCCTTGTGCCCATTTTGGTTTTTGATAGAATGACCCACACAGAAGTCAAATAACTTTCCCAGGGCCATGCATTCAATCAGCACCAGGAATCAAACCTAAGCTCCCTGCCCGGAAGCATACGCCCCTTGGCAACAATCCTAGGGAAATCTACTGCCAGAGTTACATCTGCATGTGCCTGGATGAATAATGAAGGAGCTAAAACCTGATCCATCCTCTCCCTGTCTTATCTGTGCTAGGGTTTTGTAACCGCTGCCACCCTGCCCCTCTCTCACTGCCACCTCCTTGCCAGCTCCTGATGGTGCTGACTCACATGACTTACACAGACTTCTCCCCTCTAGGGCCCCTTTTGACACTGAATCATTCATTCATTAATCTGGTTTTCATATTTCTAAATAGAAACAGACATGATTGGTGTGGGTGATCAATACTCTGTTCTCTCATTCCTCTCAGTTCCCATCATTTTAGAATCTCCTCTGATTTTAATCTTAGGTGTTTTTTAATAGGAATTTATTTTGTGAAGAATGTGACACTTCATTATGGCAGCCCCACGCTAGTAGATTTAATAATTCATATCTGCATTGGTCACTTTTAACTGAAACTATACATTCCAGAGCTGCTCCATGACTTTATTCTTGTGAGCCAGGAACAGCTTTGGCCTTCCCCAGTGATCTGCTGTTGTATTACCAACGCACTGGGACTACACCTGTCAAGACTCCAAATATGCCCTGGAAAAAGAGTGAAGATCTCCTTATGCTGATCTTGAGAAGATTACAAAATAGACTGTAGGTGAAGAGTGAAACCCAACAGACTGCTGCTAGAGCAAGACATGACAGACCCACCGACACAATAGAGCAGTAAGTGCCCAGCTACGTTGGGAACACAGCCTGGACAGTGCCAGAGCAGCGGGGCTATGACCTGCCCTCAGAGCCCTTAGAAGTGTCCATCACGGCACACCACAGGGCCAGTGGTCATGGTGATCCTGGTGCCTGCTCATCACAGCAGAAGAGCAAATGCAAGTTCCAGGACAGAGAGAACGGGCTGTATTTCTAGCTGAATTCATAAATTATTACTACTATTACTATTATTTCATTTCCATAATCATCTTGGCAATCTGTCAGCCTTTACAGCATTACTGTTGGTGTGGGATCAGGTTACCCACACCTGAAACAGGAAGAAGCAGCTGTATACAGCTGGTAGATTAGGGAGGGACAGAGCAGGGATATCCTCTCCATCCAGCCTGCAGCAGAGCCTCAGACACAATTTAAAGCACTGTTGTCTCACCCAGCCTGGACATGCACCTCACAGCCTGACCCATCAGGGAAGTGGACCAAGAAGGCCTAATGGCAGTGACTGGTCAGCACTCTGCAAATTGGCTCCAGCCAGAGCTTGGAACTTCTGCTGCTGTAGGGCACACACCAGGAGCATTCATGGATTTTCTGATTGCAGATCCACCTGGGTAAGTGCACCTAGCTGTCCAGCCTGTGAGGTCAGAGCAACTGCAAAGTTAAAACAACAAAACCCAAGCTGACAGTGCTGTAGGCACAGTGCCCTTGCACATGCTGAGTCCACATGCCACCATGGCACTCAAATGCCAGTAGCCAGAGCTTTACCACAGAAGGAGAAGCACTTTCATCTTGTATAAGCTGTTTGAGGGTCAGCTGTCAGGTGGACTTGACTTAAAGGAGCAATTTGAAGGGGTCCCAGCAGTCCTCAAGAAATAAGGACACCCATGCATGATCAAGGACAAAAATGAGACCACTGGGTGTTCTTTGCTCCTCAGGAACAGCACTTCTACAAAGACAAACCATCACATTGAACAAGTTTTTCTACAGCACCTCTCTATAGTCTCTGAAACCTGGAAAGGCAAAGAGGCCTGACAGCTACAGGGAAATAAGATGGAAAGCTCTGAGGCTGCCAACCACCGTGTCATCTTTATAAAGACATTTCTGATGCCAAGTGGAGTATTCAGTGGAATTTGGCAACAGGCATACCAAAACACAAATTCAAGACAAAGGGCAACAAGCAGTAAGAGAAAATATCTTGTCAGAAAGCAAGTGCCAATCTGCACTCCTCCTGTACTGTGAAAGTTCATCTGAACCAGCAGGTGCCAGGCTGTGCAGGTGCCAGACATGCTCACAGTTTGTCATGGACACAGATATGCAAAGGGCTTAGGTCTGTTACTATGATATATTCTCCACACTCACCCAGGGATAGCCCAGCCATGTAACATACTTGTCCTGGCCAAACCAGCCATGCTAAAGCCTGCTCAGCAGAAGCATCTGCAGGGTGCTGTGCAATTAGGCAGCCTGATGAAAACTCCTACATGCCAGGCATGGCAGCGTAGTGCAGGTTCAGAGAGCGGAGCAGAGGCACTTGAATACATAAAAGTGGCAGGAAAAAGTGAGCCAACAGGCTGGAATGAGCTTCACAGTCCCTGTCTTTGAGGTAGGGACTCTCATGCCTTTATAAGAGGAGCATCTTTTCCTGACAGGCAGTCTAGTTCTTGCATAGATTCTCAGCACAACAGCTCCCAGTTTTACTCCTTTTGACTGTAGTGAGTTCTGTTTTACCCTTGAACTCTGTGATTTCTCTTGAAACCAATTGTCCTTTCCAAAACCATCATGTGCCTTGGGACAAGGCTTCTAGCAAAAAAAAATTTATTATTAAAAACTTGGAGGTTCACAAAATTGACTTCAAGCAGCCCAGACAACAAAGGCAATGACATATGTGCTGCAAATTCCAAAGAGAGGAAAGTACTGCTTTTATGGTAACAGGAACACCTGAATGAGACATTAACAGTTCCTTTAATCGTAATTACAGAAGCTGTCCTTCTCTTTTCCTAAAATAAATTAACACATTGGTAGTTGGCCCTCAAAGCCTCCCTAGCTAAATTACAATTGCTCTAGACTGGACTTCAAACCAGACTGATGAAAGCCTGCATTCCCTTTTGCTGTTGCTGTAGTAAAAGCATAATGACCAGGGATGCTTCTCTTGGCACTGGAATTTGCTCTGCATAAAATGTTATAAACCAACCCAGGTTCAGCTCGCCTAAAGAGAAAGCTGCACAAGACAAGCCAGATGGCCCTACCCTGCCACCCTCACTTGGTCCTGAGGGAAGTAACTGTAACCTAAGAGGTCTTTCCCAGCTTTTACTTTGGTGGCTTTGGAAGGGGAGTATTTTTACCCTGAGTCATGAAGAATCTACTCCTATCTGTAAGTATAATGGCAGAATTTTCTCTGCCCAACGTGGGGGCAGTTTCTGGCATCTTCTCACGGAAGCCGCCCTCACAGTCCCTCCACTGCCAAAAGCTTGCCATGTAACCCCAGCACAGATACCTACAGGACGATGTAGTCCACTCCACCTATTGCTCTGCTCCTCCTGGCCCCTGCCCCCTCTGCACCAGGTTATGGAGAAGAACATGGAACCCATCAGGTAAGCAAAGGGGCTAAGAAGTGATCATACTGGGTAAGTGCCTTTAACTGGTACAGGCACCTTTGGCACTAGCTCCCTTGTCATCTAACTCCAGCAAGTATTTATTAATGAAACCCTCCTGATTGTTGATTCCTTTGATTGTTAAAGCTTGTGGAACTCGTGCTGTTATTACTCATTGTTATTAATGTTCACAACTCAGCCTCTCTCCTTCCAATACGCTCCACAGAGGAAATCAAAGGCTGAAGCCAATCGTTGCAGTAAATGAATGATGGAGATGCTGGAGGACAGGGCAGAGCCCGTTGCTCTGGGACCGAGGCAGGTTTTGGGGAGTACGTTAATCTTCAAGCACAGGGACTGCAGAACGAGTGGCTGTTTCAGGTGGGTTCTCTGGTGTGTGCACTGCTTGCTCAGTCAAGTCACCAGGGAGCATCACCCTAACAAAACTGTCTGTGCACAGGACCAGTGACCCAGGCCAGATTCTGATCGGTGTGCAGAAACAGGTCTGGAGAGGTTTGACACAACAACCCAGGCAGATGCTCCAGGCCACACGCAACGCCTTGCAGAAAACACATCTCCATGTGATGGCTGGTACTGAGGAAAAGCAGAGCTGGACAACCTCTGGAAGTTTTCTCCACTCCTCTGCATCTGCTTGTTCCTCACCCAAGGCCTAGGACAACACCACCAGGGCACAGCTGGTGGTACCCCAGACCTCAGGAGTGCAGCACCCCAGTGTGCTGTGTCAGGGGTGAACAGCATGCTGCTTGATTTAGCATGCTCCCTCTCCTCCCCTACCCCAAGCCTCCTTCACCTTTTCACAGCCTCTTTGCTACACAAACGTTTGTCCATTCTTGCATCACATATAAACCTCCCAGGCCAGGATGGTCATGCTCCTGCCTGGCTGGTAGTTGGAATGCTTCCAAATCCTCAGTAGTGTTCTTATACCAGCTCTCCAGAACAATGTATTTGTTCATGTTATATCTTTGGAGTCTACGGAGCCATCACATACCATATTCAACCCATTATTCATCTCAAGCAGAGAATTCTGCAAAGCAAGAGGAAATAAAAGAGAGTTTAATACAGCTTTACTCAAATGGAATTTGCCAAAGACTCACAGAAAAATGGATTTAATTAGGGCTGCTAATGGGGAACAGTTTGTTCCTGTGATTTAAAACAGAAGTTAGATAGTGTCTGTAATTTCAACATTTTTAAATTATATATAGGGGGTTATTTCTCATTTCTACCTTAATTATAAAAATCCATCTTTATGAATCACAATTTTAAGACAAATAAAGCAAAGGCTGCAAAAATGATGTTTTAGTTAATAAAACTTTTAAGAACTCACCAAAGAAGTAAAAGACACTTCAGCATTGATAAAACAGACTTAACATAGCAAATAGCAACATAACTGCAGGCAGTCCTCTGGACAGAAGGAAGACAGCATAACAAGGTCAATTTTTTTATTTGGGAAGAGGTGTGTAAAGGAAGGTGTGTTCTGTTACAAGAAATGAAACCACGTGTAGTTTTTAGGGAATAATGTCCTCCATTTAATTTCACAGCTAGGTCTATATAAGTGCAGGAATTAATTGGCCTGACATGCCTTAGCTGATAATACCAAATTCTAGAATTCTCTGCTACCCATTCTTATACTGATTACTGTAAGATTTTCTGAATAGTCTGAGAATTATTTGTCCAGATTTAAGGGAACAAATTTATTGAACTGCAAGCCTCTTCTGCAGCCTCTGGTTTTATTTAAAACTAACAAATATTGTTTTTGTGAAACTCCTCCTGTTAGCTGGCTCTGACCACATGACCTAAGTAAATGAGTCCCAGCATTGTAAAGCACTGATTAATTTAATTACAAACAGCTGAGACAACTGGTAAGCAAGCTGGGCCTAGCTGCTGTCACTGCTGCAGATTCTTCACCAACCATACAGCATTTTAATATTGCACCTTGGATCAGAACAGAATCAATGAGTGAAGTTCAAATGTGGCACATTTCCTATTTTTCTGACAGCTTATTTCATGGATCACAGGGACCAAAGTACGGCTGCTTATTCAACAGAGGAAAGAATGAATCAATTTTCATTCTTTAACATACTGTGTGACCTATTCTCTCATGCTCTATCCTTTACAATGGCTTCAGTCTCTTCAAGACCTTCAAATTTGTCAGATAGAGAAAATTTAAAATAATGACAAAATGCCCTGCCCTAGGTCTGCTTCCAACTGACTGACTGTTCTGCTGATAATAAGTCCAAATGAAAGCTATTATGTCACTCAGGTTGAATTAAACAGACGAATTATAGTCCTAGATCATTAAAAATGAACCAATCTTCTGGAAGACTTCTGTGATTTCACTCCAAGCTCCCCACAAAAGGCACCGGATGCCACAAAGATTTTGATCCTCATGTGCTCCAGTTTCTTCCCCTACTCCGAACATGAAGGACTAGCGTGACAGGATGGCAGCCCCAGCAGCAGCAGCTGCTGACCTGCACACTGCACTGGGAGCTCCTGAGTCTGCCAGCACAGCAGCACCCAGGCCAGCACAGGGCACCCAGGCCAGCACAGGGCACGCAAGGCCAGCACAGGCACCCAGGCCAGCACAGCAGCACCCAGGCCAGCACAGGGCACCCAGGCCAGCACAGGGCACCCAGGCCAGCACAGCAGCACCCAGGCCAGCACAGGGCAC
>VZRQ01000298.1:511497-551926 GCA_013397975.1 Machaerirhynchus nigripectus | reverse complement strand
CCCAGCAGCAGCAGCTGCTGACCTGCACACTGCACTGGGAGCTCCTGAGTCTGCCAGCACAGCAGCACCGAGGCCAGCACAGGGCACCCAGGCCAGCACAGGGCTCTGAGGCCAGCACAGGGCTCTGAGGCCAGCACAGGGCACTGAGGCCAGCACAGCAGCACCCAGGCCAGCACAGGGCACCCAGGCCCATGGGCAGACAGACACAGAGGTGCAGGGCCCCCTCCCCACCCACTTTCCCAAAGACCCTGCCACACTGAGCGGGGATACCAAAGCTCAACTGTTCTGTTCACCCCACCAGACTCCCTGAAGCTAGCAGATAATGTCACAGTTCTTTAGGCACTGCCAGCTGGGCAGAATTAACACAATGAAATGCATAATTTTGCAGATTCAGTGTGAATTTTTTTTAATTTAGAAATAGTCCTAGGTATTGTAGTTTTAAATACCCTCTGTGTACCTTGTGTTTGTCTTCTTTTATTATCAACCCCAGTTCACTGGTGACACCTGCATAGCTCCTGTCATTGATAACTTGGTATCAACCTGTGCTTTCTTACTGTAACCAGTTTGCAGATAAGAAAGGTCATGTTCTGAAAAGGAGAACAGAGCTCAAGGGCGAGTGCTGTGGTTACCCTTGGCAGCCATGGGCACCCCAGGCACCACACTGACACCCCAGAGTCAAGGCAGCAGGGCTCCCTGCAGTGCCAAGGGCAGCGGGCAGCAGCCTGGCACCAAAACAGAGGGGCAGCTGAAGTGCCAGACAGATGGTTGAACTGCCAGCATGGCCTGAAGTAGAAACTCTGGAAGGGAAGAACTAAGAGACTTCCACAGGCAAAGAGGATTTCTGGATCTCCTTTCTCAAACTCTTCTCCTGCCTCATTCTACTTTATGACTGACCCCATGAGGTTTGTCTGGCCTTAAGACATAAAGGTAATAAATCCAGCCTTACCAGGATATTACCCAGATGAAACACACATATCACAGCCAGCTTTATTTGCTTCTCTCTCTGCATATCCAGTAGCTAAAATCTAGGGCTTTCAAAGCAGTGGATTTAACAAATATCAGTACTTCAGGACATGTGGGCAGACAAATTGCTTTTTCCAGTTCATAAGATGAATCTGGGACAAGCATGGGTCAGTAAATGGTTGCAGCAAATATTCTAGTCCAGACCTGAGTTTCAGCAGGCTATGAGATGTAGTAGCGTTTGCTGGTTTGATTTGTTTGCCCCTGAGAGATTAATTTTCCTTTTTAATTTTCCTACCTTTTGTGAAGGAAGACCAAGGACCCACCACAGCTCAGGATGGCCCAGCAGTAGCAGCCATTCCACTTGCTGCTATAGTCTGGAAGCAAACAGGACAGTCAGCTTGTGGGAGCTGGTGGCTGAACTGTGAACTCTTTGGTACCTGCCATCTCTTTTCTTACCCAGCCAGGAGTGCACTGCAGATAAAAGAAAACCACCTGAACTTCCCACTGACCAGGTTTTGGCACAGTTCTGGAGGACTGCAATGTGGGATGGAGGCTGAGCAGCTGGCAGCTGTTAGACAGTCAGATGCTGAACAGGTGGATTTGGATGATGCTCCCCAGAGCAGCTTTGGCTGCACTACTGAGAGCTGTGCATGCAGCGCCATGCACATACTCCCAGAGAGGTTACACTCTGCGTCCCTGTCACCAGCACCCATTTGTCCCCTGGCTGTCCGAGACAAATGCCCATGCTCTGGTGAAGTAATGTTCACAATAGAGTTCTAACAAGACCTTTTCCCTTCATACAGTGTACAAATTAACAGCCAACAGCATTTGAAAAATGGCCCTAATCCCTGTCTACATAGGGAGTTTGTTCCCAGTGCAAAGTGCTGGATTATGACAACAACATATACTTCAAGTGTGTGGAAACGGATGAATAACAGCACCCTGACAGCACTGCTGTTCCTGAGTGCCTAGGAGCTGGGTAAAACTGACAGTGCAAGATGAATATGGCACTGAGATGTTACTATGCACGGCTGGTTGGGAGAGTCCAGACTTGCTGGCCATTACAGATGGGTTAATTCTAAAGGCTGCATTTGATTCTGAGCCATAGTTGCTCTCTGAGGAAACAGGGGAGGCTCAGTCACTTGAAGGACTGAATCACAGGTGATTGTCCCATTTGTGAAGAAAGCATTGGGTGATCCTAGAAACAAAGGATGTGAATTTGCCTGTTGCCTGTGTCCCCAGGAGCAGGCTGATTCCTCTGCCCACCCCTGGAGGATCCAGCCAAACGGAAGTGGACAACTCTCCTACAACTGCAGTCAGGAAGGCAGGACTGTCCCCAGCTGGAGGCATTACCAACACACACCAAATACTCACTAGCCCGTTTCCATAGAACAGGAATCACAAGGTGCCAGGGAAATTATTTGCTATCAAGCTGACAGAGGAAGGCCAGTGTGACCCCAGGATCACATGTGGCTCTTTACCTGGAACGCTGTGGAGCCCAGATGTACTCAGGATTTCAATAGGCTTCAGAGACACTCCTGGAGCACAGCCCCACCTGCTAGTTCAGAGCAGTGGCCAAACACAGACACTGCTCCAGAAGGACTCTGATCATGATCTCAAGCACTCCCCACCTTGTCTGCTACAGGCTTTCCACAGTCATCTGCTTGATAATGGCTGTGGCCAAAGAGAGGCCCTAAGTCAGCCAGCCTCCCATGCCTCAAGGAGCTTTCTCTCAGATTGCTTCCATGGTGCTGCTGAGGGTCCTTCCATGGCTTGTCACTGCCTGCACCCAACAGCAGCACTCCCCAAGCTCAACAGAGGATCCCCAGCAAGGCGAGTCCCTGTGTCTCAGTCAGCTCTGCCCATCCCCCTGCAGTGCTGTGGCATGTCCCCTACACCTGCAGCATCAGGCAGGCTACATCATCAAAGAAGGCTTGGCCTGCAGCAGCAGGCAAGGGTCACTCATTCCCCAAGACCTAACACAGCTTCAGTATAAACGTGATCAAGGGCAGATCTCTGTCCTCAGAAGATACAGAGCATGTCCCTTGTACCCATACCTCTTTCCAGGAGTAGAGATTTCAGATGACAATAACCTTGCAGTGCATTAGCCTGGTGAAATCATAGCTGCAGTGATGTCAGGATGGTCTCTGAGCTTCTTACCCCAGGTACCCTCCTCCCCAGGAGGAGCTAGTTCCTGTAATTACAAAGCGGAGTCATGCTAGAGGAAAACTAATCAGCTTGCTGGATGCCAACAAATTAAATATTAATCTAATTATTGTGAACACAAAAATATTCATCTTCAGATATTTTCTGGCACAAGTGTCAAAATCAGAGTGGAACTAAGGCTTTATTCATTTTCCATTATCAACTTAGATAAAAACACTCAGAAAAATGGGCAATGATGTGCAGAAACCATTCAGCACAGATAATTACAGAGTAAGTTTAGGCAGCTAATCACTTCTAGAATATGCTTCGGATCAAGATAACTCTGACTGGCTTGATTCCTTGCCTTGTAAAATCAGGCAGATTCTCAGCTTTGCCTGATGGAGATGGAGCTCTCAGAGTCAGCACCTTTACCTAATAATAGGGCTGTCTGGCAGGCATGCTTATCCCACCAGTCAGCAGCAGGACTGGGAGATGGTGTCCCTACATCAGGAGAGCAAGACACAGCAGAGGCAATAGTGGTAGTTGGGGCAGGCAGCGGGCAGGGCAGGGACAGTGGGAGGAAGGCAGAGCAGGGCTTCTGTGGCAGCAGAGGGACAGAGAGCCACAAGCAAGGACATGTTGAAGAAGGAGGAGTGGCTACAGTGGCAGCAGTAGGACAGGAAGAGCAACTGAGGGAAGATGGAGCTTTGCATGGGGGCCATTCCCTGCAGGATACCAGCTCTGGCCTTCATGGCACTCACACGGAGGTGCTCTTGGGGCTGCCCAGGAGCAGCTCCTGCACAGCACTCACACCCCCCCTGGCCACTGCCACCAGCCACACTCAGAGGAAGTGACCATACTGACACCAACAGATTCTCCTTTGGGGGCATCACTGTGGGTAAGAGGCAATTTTCCACAGCTGTGGAAAATTTTCCAGCAATTTTCCTGGCATGTCAGGCCCAACCTTTCCAGGACTGCCAGCCCACAAGCTTTACACCTCAGTTTCAATTAAGTGCACCACAGTGCAATTAAGGCAGCCACGGCACTGAGCAGGAAGGCGAGCTTCTGCTGGCTGTGGGGCAGGAGCCATGGGTGCCCTCGGTGCACCAGGGACAGCAAAAGGGGCCCCCACCCAAGACAGAACACACTCAGCTGCATAGTCTGCACTGGCCAGTGCCTCAACGCTGCATTTACTTCATTCAGAATGGAAAAATCTCCCTGTTACACTTCTAGTCAGTAACCCTTATGTTCTCAATCACCAATTTACATGGCAGTTTTCCATGGAACTAAGGCAGAAATTACTTTTACAACAGCATTCATGGATATTCTCTCTTCTCCTTAATTATTAACTTTGCTGTAGTAAATAAAGGGTGTTTAGGAATTCCATCAATATCAACAAACCTTTTGCATTAAAGTACTGAACTAAAGGTCTCCTAATGAAGAAGCAGCATACACTTTTGCTTTATTTAAAGGAATTAAAGGATAACTATAGTTCTATGGATGCTCTTGTGCAGCTTTTAAATTAGAAAGTCTGCCAGAAATTATGCCTGACTTACTAGCTGCTTTATTATACCAATCCTAAAACATAGGAGTGGAATGAAATAAATTGGGAGTTTAAAGAGCCTGGAGGCCCTTCAGCAAGACACAGACCTTCAGAGATGGCAGCAGCTCTGTTAGTTAACATGGTGCTCAGTATACTGCTTTGAAATGACAGTGTCTCTCCCCGTCAAGAACTGTGCACCAGCTGAACCCTTCAGCGATGTCACAGAATGCTGCTTGGCAGGCTCTGCTCACAGCAGTGCTGGAGCTGCTCTGGAGACAAATGCAGAAATTCCATATTTACTTCCCTTAGCACATTCTGTGTCCATCCTTTCTTTGGTCATAATGATGAGCTTGTGTTCTGTGGAACGCTGAGCTGCACCATTTCTTGTCCTTAAGATCCCCATCAGGTAGAATGCTGTGGGGAAGTGCCAGCCATGGATTTTTCAGAGCGGTCCCCAAGATTTGCTTCACCACTGAAAATGCATCTCTCTAGGGATACACAAATCAAAGCAGTAGCTGTTCCTGGGGATTACATATCCCAAGGCCCCTCTCCCAGCTATTTATAAATTATATTGCTAAACGGGTATTGCCAGAATTCCTTCTTCCACCGTATTTCTAAATCTGATCCACTTTTACCCTGACAAACAGTAGCTTCCCTGAAAAAAGCATAATCTGTTCTGTTTTCTAAATAAACAGCAATCTTTTGTCCATCTTGATTCAAGAAAGCCATGATCTTTGCATATATTCTGCTTAGGATCCCAAGGGCTTGGCACAAGGTACTGACAGAAGCCAGTGAATTATTCCAGCTGAGCCTAAAAACGACTCGAGCTTTTGTCAATATAAACCAAAAATGACCATGCTCTCATTCTGGGAGAAACTGTGGTATTAGAAAGCATAGGTTTGACAAGACAAGCTAAAACCTACACTCTTCAGATTCCAGTAGGTCTATGCCACATTAATTATTTATCAACATGTTTTCTTAAAGTAGTGTCTTTGTGCCTTTAATTTTCAATTCCCTTAATGCTAGGAGGATCTCTGCTGGCAACACATAAATTATTAACAGAGTTAAAACAATATTTGTTTTCCCCCAAATACATTTTTGAATGCTATCCTCATACCAGTTAGGTTTTTCTGAAACTTTAATGAGGGTCTCTGATTTCCTCCAGACTCATGGCTGAGGCACAGGCTTGGCTGGGCCTTTGATTTGGCTGTGGGAGCACATGTGACACCGCATCCTTACACTGTTCATCCCACTGGGGCTGATCAAGCAAAAGAGCTGTGATGAGGCAGGAGAAACAGCAGCACGCCTGTAACTGGGAATTTCAGTTGCTGAGTTCAGAGGTTCTGCTGTTCTAGTGACTGTTCTGCATTTTTTCATTTCAGCAGCTGTCCCTAGGCTCAGCAGAGAGAGCCCATGCTTCACTCTTGCTTGGAATACTTTTCTCCTAACAAAGAAAAATACAGTGCAGTTCCTTTAATCTACAAGAGAGCCATTTCAATTCAGCAAAAGGATACTTGAAACTTCATGGGTTTAAGAATTTTATGCAGTCTCAGCCACTTCTCTCTTTGCCAGGAAGCATATAAAAAATTAAAACCCCAAATATTGCTTCTTGCTCTTCTAGGCCCTAATTACAAATACATTTTCAAAAGGAGGAGTCAACTTAAGCCTAATATTGTGCAAAATCTCATACTTTCAATGCAGTCTTCACTTGATGTGGATTGGTAATTGGAGCTGTGGAATCAATTTTTCCCATACTTGAAACACTCAAATGAGTATGAAATGTGTTGCATTTGTTCCATGCACGTTTACAGTTCTGCACTTTGCTTGGAGTGGAATGATCATTCTGATGTATTTTTTATAACAGAGCAGTATTTCCTCAGACTTTGATGTTTCATGTACAGAGCTATTATAACCATTTGCCATTTAGGTGCATGATCTGTGGCTAATCTCCAATGCTTTGATGCATGCAATTATTATTAGTGTTGATGTCATTGCACCATAGTTAAAATATGAACATCTCATTGTAAGTCTACAGCTAACAGAAAACAAAGGCAACCAATCCACACCAAGACTGCAAATTCCCTCTTGGTAAACATCTGATAGACTGTAAGATGACACTCCACAGCCTCCAGTGAGGCACTGACTGTGAATGCAAGGGCTCCGGGAGCAGAAGGGTGATGCAATGCCTGTGCTGGCCTCTGCACTGAGAACAGCTCTGGGAAACTGAGCACTGGGGTCTCCAGATGCCATATTCTGACAATCTGTTTTTGAAGTTTGACCCTGAACTCAGCCATATGGCATGTTTCAGGCAACTCCTGCACCCGGGCCTCTGAGTAATTTTATCCATGCCCTGTGTCACTGGCATTCTGGAGACCAGTATTCATTCAAACCACGGTTTCCAGACCTGACTAAGCAGAACACCTGGAAGTGCCTCAGAGCTCTCTCCTGCCTTTTTATGAAATCTGGGTCTGAATAGATTGCTAATTGGGACATTGTCATGAATGTTTTCAATGCGGGCTGCAAATATGTACGCCTGTATTAACAATTTCAACTTGCTAAAATGTACCTTATAGGTCTCTAATTACACTGAAACAAACTGCATTAATGTATTTAGTTAATGGTCCATTTATGCTACTGGCAACTGTTTCTGGTAAGTCAAATTAATGACTCTGAACATCTGACTAATAGGAAAAACATTATGTTTTGATTGTATATGAATGTTAATGGTTAATAAATTTTCAAACCTCCTGTATCAGAATGAAATCAGTATTTCCTTTAATCACCTTAGCATAATGCTGTAACTGTGGAAAAACTTACTAGAATATAATGACAGAAAATAGAATAAGGTCTTCAACCTAAAAAGTCACATGGGTCTGCATGCACTGGAAATAGTCTGCCTGGAGCATATAGGACAAGATTAGTCTGATTCTGAAAGGTGGAAGGCTGAAGATGCTAAGCTCGGCCTGTGCCCAGGGATACCTGGGAGCATCCTGCAGTCTGGCTTACACAGCAGCTGACACCAAGCTAATGCTGTCACCTTGCCAATCCTCACAGAGGGAGGTGTGCCACCAACAACACCGTGGCTCCTGCAAGCCAAGCCGAGCGCAGGGACCAGCATGTGCAGCCAGGGTCTGCCCTTGTGCTGCTGCACAGTGAGAGCACCTTTCCACACTTCCATAAGAGGTGATAATTATAGCCGCCTCTGCCTTGCTCAGGCTCCGCTGGTTAGTCTGACATGTTATCTCTCAGTAGAAATTTCACTGACTTTATCACCTACAGACAGTGTTTTACATGGCAAGATCAAGAGACAGAACACAAAGAGTGATGAGCTGAAAAACAGAACAAGAACAAAAGACCAGCAAGGGCAGATGCACGGATTGGGGGCTGAGAACATGTGAAAGCATCAGCAGTTAGGGAAGAGAAGAAGCTCTTTGGAGGTATGAGGCAATTGCATATAGACACTCTCTGTCCACTGCCTGGATGTCTCATTGTGCCTCCCAGCCTTACTCAACCATTATAACCAGGGCTGTGGCCTTTATTGCCTCTGTCTCTTCAGAACTGCATGTGGTTCCCCTGCTCACATGGTCCTGACCTGCTCTGATGGCTGCAGAGCCCCTCCTGCCTGGGTCCCTCGGCACCTGGACAGCTGCTGGCAATTCAGGAACTGAGCTAGGCCATGCAAACAGGCTGCCAAATTTGCTCCCAAAGACATTGGATGCAGTTGACTATCTGAAGAAAGTATGAATCCATGCAGAGACATGAAACAAGAATTCTATCCAGGTCCTGACCAAGGAGTAATTCTACCCAGGTCCTGACCAGGGAAAACCTCTTTCTGGCAGGCAGAAATTCCTCTGTTTGCCTCCAAAGGCAGAGCTGTGCACAGGTCCTGGACACCTGAGTGGGCATCCTAGTCCTCCCAGCATCCATCATGCCCTCCTCAACTGCTTTTAAGATGATCAGTTTACATGCCCTTCCTTTTCTTTTCGGTAATCTAACAAACTAGAGAGATTGTCACTGTCACAGCTGGTCCAGCTGTGCTGTACTGTCATCTCTGGGCACAAAGCAGGGAGATACAAATGTGACTGATTCCTGGATGAACACTGCCTAATGTCCATGCATGACAAACTGACATCAGAGAAGGCAGACATGACAAGAGCTTGCTTTACAGATCACTTTATCACCTTTCCAATTAATAGGGTTCTGGTGGCAAAACTGTTGAACTTTCCAGAGTTCCATCTTGTAGGTAGTACTACTGCTGTCTTCATTCAACACAGAAAAATTAGCAAGTTTGACTTATTCCCTATCAAAAGCTCAAATTGCTCCTCTTACCAGTGTGCAGAGCACAAAAAAAGTGAGTGCAGGGAATTCAGCAGATTCACAGCTGGTGTAAATCGTACTAGCCCCACTCTTGTCTGTGGGGTGGCTCATTGTGGAGCTATCCTGGTGCCACAAAAAGGCCCTGGCAGAGCACATGTATTTCTGTTTCACTTCTGAAACAAATGACCTGAATGCAGCATCTTGATCTTTAGCTGGTGACAAGACACCTAACATGCTTCAGCGAGATGACACAGAGCTCCCAGATGTCATTATCACCCGTCAGGGCACTTCATTTGATTTCCTCAACAGAGATTCTTTCTAAAGCTGCATTGTGAAGGAGACACTAAGTTAATCTAGAACTGAATCAGGCGTTTCATTCTGCAATACAGCAGTACAGATCAGAAAGCACTGGGAAGGTTTAAGCAAACACAGACTCTCTCTGAAAGGGCAATATCAAGCCCCAAGCCTGTCACACCCAAGCAGTGCCTCTCCAGAACAACCTGAAGTCACAGTCCTTCTGCTGGGAACAACCACCCCACAGAAGCCCTCCTTGGCTGCCAGGCCACTTCCCAGACTGACATTTGCCTATCGGTGAGACAGCTGCAAAGTCTAATCACGGGTTTTTAATTATTTGACTTAAGGATTAAATAGAGCAAGTTCAGAACACAGGTGATCAGTAATCAAGCCTGGCCTGCATTCCCTTCATTCTGGACCTGGCCAAGAGACCCTCAGGGCTGTATGTAAGGGGAGTCACCGGAGGAAATCTGCAAAAGAACCTCTGGGATATTTAAGAATTCAGGTGACAACATAGCACAGAACAGTCTTACTTTAATGTAGATTGCCAGCTACCCTTTGTGGGAAACAGAGGAGTAGAGACTTCCGCAGGCACTAATGAGTTTAATTTACAGCCCTGGAAAGAGCTTGGGTTGATGTAATAATAAAGGTATATAGACTTCAAGCAGAAAAATTATAAACCTATGTTTCTATAGTTATAAGTAAGAATATGTATTGGGTGATGTGATGGAGGCTTTTCAAGTATAGTATGTGATTTTATAGTTTAAGTTAAGAATTTAGACATTATAATAGAAGTAAATGTTTGTACATGAGCTGGCCAGTAATTGGTTGAAAGATAGACACATTGCAGTAAAAACTAGCAAAGGTGATAGGTTATCAAGTCAAAACAAAGCTTCGTGTTAATTGCTTATTGGACCAAAAAGTTATAAATTGCCATGTAACTTTGAAACTCGTGACTATCTCCAGTTATGGCAACTTGTTACTAACTCTATGACCTCTGAGACTGATGCCTTGTTTGATTTTCAAGTAATAAATTGTGAATAACCATGGTAGTTCCATCCCTTAATTAAGGCGCCGACACCCTTCATGATTCAGGCTGTTTAAAATAAAACAGAAGCACCAGTGAGGTGCATTTTACATAAAAAATATGTTAGTGTATCTAAATGGTTGTGGTGGTTTGACCCCAGCTGGAGGCCAGGTGCCCACCAAACCCACTTGATCACTCCCCTCCACAAGTAGACAGGGGACAGAAGTTATAACAAAAGGCTCATGAATTGATATATGGGCAAGGAGAGGTCACTCAACCATTAATGTCACAGGCAAAAAAGACTCGGCTTGAAGAAATTAACCAAATTTATTACCAATCAAAATCAGAGGAGAATAATGGGAAGCAAAAAAAATCCTAAAAATACCTTCGCACCAGTACTCCCTCCTTCATGGGCTTAACTTTATTCCCAATTCTCCACCTGCTCCGCTTAGCAGTGCAGGGATACGGGCAATGAGGGTTACCATCAGCTCATCCCACGTGGTTTCTGCCACTGCTTCCTTCCTCTGGTCCCAGGGGGAGTCCCTCACAGGGAGACAGTCCTCCGCACACTTCTCCAGTGTGAGTCCTTGCGCTGCAGCTCTTCATGAACTGCTCCAGCATGGGTCCCTTTCCACAGGGTCAGCCCTTCAGGCACAGCCTTTTCCAGCCAGGGTCCCCCACAGGGTCACAAGTCCTACCTGCAAACCTGTTCCAGCATTGGCTCCTCTCTCCACAGGTCCCTGCCAGGACCCTGCTCTAGCACAGGCTCCCATGGCGTCACAGCCTTGTTTGGGCATCCACCTGCTCTGGCGTGGTCTCCTCCAGAGGCTGCAGGTGGATTTCTGCTCCCCCACTCCCTCCACAGGCTGCAGGGCACAGCTGCCTCACCATGGTTTTCACCACAGGCTGCAAGGAAATGTCTGCTCTGCCACCTGGAGCACGTCCCCCCTCACTCCTGCAATGACACTGGCATTTGCAGAGATGTTCCTCTCATAAATTCTCACTCGTCTCTGCCTGCAATTAGCTCCGAGTAGTAACTTTTTTCTTTCTTAAATATGTTATTCCAGAGGCCTTAGTGCCATCACTGCTGGGCTCAGACTTGACCAGTGGCCTGTAGCCAGCTGGCACTGACTGTTGGACCTGGGAGAAGCTTCTGGCAGCTTCCCTCAGAAGTCCCTGTTACCCTCCCCTGCTACCAAAGCCTGGCCACGCAAACCCAACGCAACGGCGTGCAATCCCATTCTCTGCCATAACACCGGTAACACATTAACCCTGGCTGTATGTGCCTGACCTTTCCAGTGTCAGCCTTGCTTTTTAACTCCCTATTCAAACTTAACCTCTGCAGGAAGCAGGATGAACAAGGCTTACACAGTACCTGTGGCACTCTGCCACTTAGTAGCTGCCCAAGTCTCACGGTGCAAAGAACACAGCAAGAAGAACAAGCCTCACTTAGAGGGAAGAATTACAGGAGCCCATAATGAAAATTCAGTGTTGAAAATGCTCTGAATTTATTTGCACTTTTTCAGGCTTACATTGGAAATAATTATTGTTATTACTAAACATTAGACTTAATTTTAAAAGTGAATATAAAACTGAGAATAATGGTGATATTGTGTTACCTTCCCCGAGGTGGGCGTCAAAGGTAGAAAGCTGTGTCTTTAACTCACAAGTCTACAGATGGGATATAGGTACCCACACAGCTTCTGGAGTCTGAAATGGATCTCTGAAAAGAATCCAGGTAGCCCTCAACTCAAAAAGAAAGAGGAGGAAAAAAAATCTGAGCTGTTGCTGCCCTTGTCACTGTGTCAACAAATCAATGAATGAGCTCAATATCTACCAAGAGAGCTTCAAATGACGCATCATTTCGTCATCCTCAACAAGTTACTAGGTAGCTTCCCTGCCTTTGATTTCTGTTCCAGAGAAATAAAAACTTCTTCTGAACAATTTGACAATACATTGGCAGAATAGGCTCTGCACAAGTTCACCAGAACTCCTTATCTCCTGCCAGCCTTCAAAGATGGTAGAAAATCTATGGAGAAGTGACTGTGCATCCTAGACGGCAACAACTACAGCCAGTGCACAGCAAAGTCACAGACAAAATGAAGAAGGATGAAATGCCATGCATGGAAAATTGCAACTACCTTTTCTTACTATCTGAGGTTTCTCATTGTGCTGCGCAATCACTGTTACACCTGCAGTGACTACGAGCTCTGTTAGACCACAGCCTGCTGTAGCCAAAGACTGTACACACACACACTGCATGAAACTGTCTATAGCAACACAAGTTTATATCCCACTGGATATATTTCTTCTGAATACCAGAGCAGAAAACATCAGCTGATTCCTACAGAGCAGAAAGCTAGATTGTCTGAAAAAACAGCAGTCAGACCTTCATCACACTACTGCCTCTGAGTGGTGCTTGTAAAACTGTCCCTGCATCATGCCTCCAGACAGACTTCTCCTTTTTCCCAGAGAGGCCCAAAAAATATCTCAGGACTAGGTTCACAAGAGCTCTGCCCAAGCACGTAAAGAATGAGACACCAGCACCCTTTTTGTCTACTCAGCCTTCCCTCCCTTCCTGTCTGGGATATTTTTGACCAACTAACTATTTAGAAGAGTGGACAACTTCAGCAACAGGGAGCAGTCCCAAATTCTTGCAGCAAAGCGCCAGAGTTGCTTATCATCTCAATACACAGAAGAAATACCTGTACAGTATATAAATCACCTGTCATCAACCTCTTTGGAAAACTCATTATTATAATAGTCTAATCATTGTGATATCCAGTGGCATTATTCCCGCTAACATTAATCCTTATTAGTTCATCTAGTATTAATGTGTATGTCACAGGTATTTCCACACAATTTTCCAGACTTCTTGTGTGCTTAAGACCATCCTGGTTTCTGCTTCAAGGAAAAATCTGTTCATTCACCACCTATAAGACAGTCAGGCACAGAAGTGCCTGGATTTGAACCTAAGGATTCCCTTCCTTGGGTCTCCCAGTGCCTTCCTCTTAGTGAAAAGCATACTTCATACCCTACCACCATGCAAGTCCCCTGGTGTAGAGGATCTGTGTTTTTGTTTTGTTATTTCGTGCACACTCCACAGAGCTGAGGCTGAGTTCAGCATCAGTGCTCATCAACAGGTAGCAACAATCTGTCCACAACGCTGGAGTCACAAAGTCCATCCAACACTCAGGGTCAGTCTTTTAAAGGGAGGGAGGTGCTGGGGTTTCGTGCACCTGCTCTTCTGTGTCTGTGCTCTCCCCGGGCAGTGGTGTGGGGCCAGCCGGTGCGCAGGTCCCCCAGTACCAGACACCGGTGTCAGTCTGCAGCAGGCAGCATAGCCGCTACCGAGAGGCAAATTCTCCTGTAGGAACACGAGTGGGGATCACTCTGCTCAGCCCAGGCATCTCACCACAGAGCCAAGAGTTTTACTACCAATTCCGTCAATGCTGTTTTACGTTTCACTAGCTCTGCCTTAAACATGGCTGGAATGTAAATCAGAGCTCCGGGTGAGGAGCATCAGCTAACCCATGCTGCCCTCCTCAGGAGCCGGGCGCAGCCTGCACAGGGAATGATGGGCTGCTTTGCATAAACATGCACATCAAGAATTTCCTTTTAGCAAAGCTAAAAAGCTTCTCAAAAGGAAGGGCCTTTTCTACAGCACTAAACACGCTTGTCTTTAGCTGAAGCTCAAGGAGTGAGAAAAAGCCTTTCTTCAGAACAAACATGCACTCGGGAAATGCAAAGGGAGACAAAAGAGCAGGTGCTGCATTAGGGCAGCCGCAACACCCACTGCACGCACCTGGTGGAGCAAACAGCTGGAGGAGATGAAAGGCAGCAAGACCCGTGCTCCCTGCTTCACGTCCTGATGCAGCAGGCAGCGCACGAGTGGGGGTTCCTCGATAGCACGTGCCATCACACCCGTGCCATCACACTCATGCCATCACACCCGTGCCACAGCGAGCTCTGCTGCTCCACCACACGCACTGACTCAAAACACTGGCACCGTCCTATTGCGACAGAGAACTTTATAGCTCAGAGATGTTATAAAACATCCAGAGACAAAGCAACTGGTCCACCCACCGACAGGAATATGTTTCCCAGAACCAAAAGGGCCTTGTCCAGTCCTAAACTCCTGAAGGGGAAAAGGGGCGAGTGTCAAACATCAGGGAGATAGCAATCAAAATAAAAACATCAATGAATCACCTGAAGTGGGAACAAGGAGGATTTTAGCATTACATCAGTGTGGGGAAAACAGAAAGTCATTGAGAGAATTCCAGCTAGTTATGGTTTAAAGAGCTAGAATTCAGCACAAGGCTGTGTTTGAAAGGTGCAGCTGTCTGGGAAGGTCATGGTCTGGCATGTGCCACAAAGGGCTGCCAGGAATGGTGTCACAGTAAAGGGTCTTCAGCTTCTTCCCACGGCACGAGAGGAAAAAGCGAGAGCAATCGTATCCAAAGCAGCTATCTGGAGGCAAGCTGTGGCACATGTCAGAGATTACGTGTTTATAGTCCAATGATGTTTAATTCTTTTGCTCTCATCTGCCACCCAGGGACATCTTTGCATTTTCCTTTTATCACCAAAGTCTATTCTCATTCCAGTCCACAGAGGCTGATAAACAGTGTTTCTTTATTTTTCATTTCAGAGGATCATTACTTATGTTGAACCCATTTGTCCCTAACAGAGGTGTAAGATGTAGTTCCCTAGGAATTCAGAGGTTATTTAAAGTTCTTTTCCAACATCCAATTTGCCTGTTATTTATTTAGGGAGTTATTTCTGCCTTGCAGTTGAGAGGCACCTTGACTTGTTACCAGCACTGGCCCAAAAGGTGGCCAGAAGTTGGGGCAGGAAGGCAAGCAGCAACATTACAGATGAAAGTAGTAGTTGCAGCAGAGAATCCAAAATTAAATAAAGCAAAAGTAGCAAAGCCAAGGGAGGAAAAGGAAACATAAACCAGGAAAAATACAGTGGTGCTTAGGACAATCAGAGTGCAGGAACTAGAGTGTGCTCCTGAGCAAGCACTTCCCAGACAGACACCACTCACTTCAGAGTAGCTCTCCTTATGCATGTTGGGATCATGTATGTGGCTGCTAGTCAGGCTGGCGTTTCACCCCTCCAGAGCCCATCAGCCAGACCTGTGCTGGCAGGACGGCTCCTGAACCACTGTTCAGCAGAAGGCCCTGCCTGGATGCAGCAGAGTGAGGGGCTGGTCCCTCCCAGCAGCAGACTTGCGGTCCTGACTCTGCTCTGCTGCAGACACTGCACAGCCCTGGGCAAGCCTCTTCAGCTTCTCTTCTGGCAGAAGCACTGGGTGACAATGACAGTCCTCACACGCTCACAAGAAAGTGATACATTTGTGACTGCCTGGACCTGCACTGAGCCTGCTTGACAGGAGAAGAGACTGAACAAAGTCTTGTCACCTAGCATACCCAGGCACCCTCCCATGCAGCTCTCAGCACACATGTGGCAAGGAAAGGGACTAGACTCAGGCAGGTACCAGGGGCTGAGCAGCCTTGTTTGCACAGAACTTCTCTGGAATAAAGCTCCTTGTGAGTAAGACCAAGCCAGGCCCCTCTGCACAGCACCACAGCGCCAACCAGAAATTCTGTGGCGTTTGCTTGGCAGCACCAAGAAAACCTGCATTCTCCTTAACTGTGTGGGCTTCTGAAAGAGCATTGAGAAGGTAAGTCCATGCCCCGAACACAAGGCAGCTGCTCATTATTCCCACTACTGTTAGTTTCCTCTGGTCTCACTCTGATCATTTAATGGGAAGTAGATTATATAATATTCAAATGTTGGAACCAGCAGAACCCCCACTCCAGCAGGGGATACACAGTATTTACCCATTAAAAATGGGTTATTACCATGTAAACGGTGATTAATTAAATTCACAGGAGTTATTACTGTGGCATGTAAATAGATAGATTCCTGCAGAGGAAAAGCTGGGGAGCTGGCTCCATCCTGACAGTAACACAGCCATGCAGTGAGGGGTAAACTCACCCGCAGGACTTTCGTGCTACACAGTGAACAACAAAATGTGCAAAGCAGTGGGAATGGTGGAGGCTGGAGTGAGTGTCTGCTTACCCAATACGAATTTCCATCTCTCCACAACCTCCCGACCGTCTGGGTTTTTCCATGCTAGCAGGCTGCCAGCCCCTTCCACAGGCATTTAAGTGTATCACCATCCACTGCACAGGAGTCTGCATGAACATTCCCAGGGCCTCAACTGACCATCTCACAGAGAGCTCTGAATGGATCCTAGATGCTGACTGAATCTCTTCTTCTGCTTTCGTCCTTCACCCCAATCAATCACCAAAACACCACTGGCCTTGCCTGCCCATCTGTGACATCCATGCAATGCAGCACTTGTCTCCCAACTTCAGACCTGACTTCCATTACTGGCAATACAACTTTCACTGCAAGAATTAAACACATCATAGCCTGGGGCTACAGTTATCTCTGATGAGCCAGAGGAAAATCTTAGAGCTAAATAAAGCAACAGTAAAAAATACTGACCCTAAGTGTAAATCTGCATCATACGTAGCTTCTTCCCTGGAATGTCTCAAGTGAGGATAACATAGACATGTAAGAGTAGCCACATGGCCTCAAATCTAAAGTCCATTCAGCTCAGTATCCTGCTTCTGGCAACAGACAGAAGAATGTCTAGAGAGGACAGTAAGAAAGAGAAAAGCACATAGCAGCGTTTCTCAACCTCCAGTGATGCACATACAGTTTGAAAAATTCCTAAGGCAGAATGTGGTGAGGCTTTGGCATTTAATATTCACAGATTGATTTCAATTCCACAATTTTTGCTTTAATTTTTTGAAACTTTTAGCACCTACAACATCCTGATGCAAGGAGTTCCACAGCTCCAGTATGCATAGTGTGAAGAAGCACCTCCCTTTTGATTTTTTGCTTTGAGTTTAACACATGTTTTTTCATGTCCTTCCCTCCACTTCCAGCCCCTTCATCCACAGAGGCAGTGAACAATCATTCCTTCCTCATCCTTCCCATTCCACATGATTTTTTACACATATATTCCATTTAATTGTCTCTTTTCCAAGGCAAAGCCCTCCTCATAAGGAAGCCATTACAGATTTTTATTCTCTTTGTCTGTCTTGGCTAACATTTTCTAGTTCAATTCTCTGCTTTCTGAAATGGGGGAACAGCACCGCATAGAGAATTCAAGGTGCGCAGCGCTGGGGATTTAGGTAAAGACATAATCCTGTTACATGTTTTGTTGCTTCTCTGAGAAGTTCTAACATGTTATTTACTCCTATGACTCAGTGCTATGCCGACTTTTCCATATAAGTATTTCTTACTATCCCAGGTCTCATTCATTACTTAACAATCACCTGTGTACTTTTGACTGTCTACACAAAATTAGGATTATTTTTCCTTCTGCTCATCAGTTCCTAGGTCTCTACACTGGATTACATCAGGTCAGTCACTCATAGCACAGGACAGCTGGGAGAGGTGCCCAACTCCTCTGAGGACATAGCAGGACGGTCAGAGGTAGTAAGGAAAGGTGAGCACTCACATCCCACTTACATGCTGATGTTGCTCCTCCGAGGGCACAGGAAAGCTCCTGGTTCCAGGGTGCCAGCCTACAGCTCTGCCATTGGCAAAGGGCTCTTCATGCGTGTCCCCTTATGTCTCCTGACATCCCTACCACAGGGACTCCTAAAAGCAGCCTCGAGCCCCGGGGTTCCGTTCCACACTGGGAACAGCCACAGTGGTGCAGCAGACAGGAAAGTGAAACAGCATGTGTGACTTGGGAGCCATTTGTCACAGAGTTTGTTTAGCTTCTCATAGTGAAGAAAACAGCAGAACATAGGATTCATCATTTTAAATTCCATATAGTGACAAACTAGCAAGTGCATTTAACAACCAAAATACACTTCACAGCCAGTAATGGATACTGTTAAAGTGTAAGCTGGTACTTGGATTATCAAAGGCAGAGTCTATCAATTTTTGGTTTTGTATTAAAGTTGCTTTTTCCATCTGTTGAAAGTGGCTCTTTGTGATTTCACAGGGCATTACACTTTATGTGTCTCATTTGCTGCACCCAAAGGAATTTCATTCTGCTACATTAAGAAATACCTTGCTATGCTGGCTAAGCTTTTAACTTTCCTGAACACACTGTTCCGTGTCTGTCTCCATCCCAGCAGCTATTCCTTTAAGTGTCTAATTTATACATACATACACACGTACAAGATAGTAATGCACAGGTCATATTGGCTTTGTCACAGTGAGGATCCTTTCCCTGTCCCTTTGTGACCTTTGTGGTCACCAGCCCAGCTTCTGGTACATGTGTCCAGAAGAGACACGCCTGATCTCTGAAGCACACTTGGATCTGCAGCTTTTGCTTTGCTCTGCACTACACACAGGTGGAGAACGGGGAAACTACACTGAAACTCCTTTTGCTGGGGATGTCCCACAAATGCACACTGCACACACAGACAGTTGTGCCTTCGTTCTTGTGAGAATCTCATTTTCTCATTTTACGGTAATGTTCGTTCCAGCTGGGTGTTCCCATGCCAGGGCACAGCTACCTCTTAGCACAGGATCACCCCCATCGTATCACCACAAATACCATCCACATCAAGTGCCAAAACCCATTTCCAAGTGCATATTCTATTCTTTGTTAAAAGCCATGGCAACCAAACATCTGTAATTATGCCTCAGTAGTGAGCCTGGTCTCCCATTCATTACCCCAAGCTCACAATGTCCCCATCTCCCTGCACACTTCCCCTTTCTGTTATTGTCACTATACTGCATCAGCTCAGATCTTGCTGCCATTAAATACATATTCTGAAGGATCTTGCTACAAATTCAGTTTGAGGAAGGTTTAGTATATTGCTGAATCTAAGCTTCCTACTGGGTCTTCCTCACCTGCACCGTTACTTCACAGAGCTGTTAACTGGAGCTGCTGGTAGGCTGGCAGGTGACTTGAACCCGCTCTGTCACACACTGGTAAAAATACCTGCTCTAGGTGGACCTGTTTTAGCAGTTGGTTGGACTAGACAATCTGCAGAGGCCCCTTCCAAGCCCAGCCATTCTGGGATTCTGTGAAAAGCAGAGATGGTGTAAGTCCTGCAGCACCTTTTCGCAGCACTAATGTTGCCCGCGGTTGTCAAACACAAGCTGTGTGTAAAGCATGGCTGGGTGACTCGTCGGGAAACACAGTCAATTTCCACAGTGATGCATATTACATTCCTTTAAAAGTCATTATGGAGAGAATCTCCAGGGCAGAGGGAGCTGCACAGCATTTTCATGGACTATTACATGAAGGGATGCAGAGTGCATGCTTCTCCCCTTATCCTCACTGCAGTGATCCAGAAAATTCTCTTCCCCAAGAGCTCCAGCCTGCCTGAACTGGAGAGTTGCTCACAAATAAATGAAGGATGTTCCTTCTCAGAATGTGCATGAAAATATACCCATTTCTATTCATTCTCTTCACCATGGCAAGTCACTTCTCTTTCCAGAGCACAACGGGAACATGGCCTGACCTTACAGGATGCCAAGATCTCCCGTTCTGGCCAGACTCTCTGTATGCTTTGTGAGGAGCTTTGCTATCACGGGCATTAGGCAAGGTGGGTACACAGCTGCTCAAGAAAAATCAACACCAAAATTCCACACAATAGCTTGGAATGAGTCAGGAAGTCAGCAGAGCAGCATATCTACCAACCACCCACATGGGAAAAAGCAAAACCCGTCTCCAGTCCAAGGAGAGCAGAGGCCAAGAGCCCCTGATTCCTCCTGGGGAAACATGGAGCCACAGCAGAGTGCAACTTCTGATTCTCTGCCACGATTCAAGCAGGGACACCAAGGGACAGAACAGAGAGATGCTGGGCATTGCAGGCAAAACTGAGACATCTGAACCTGATGGGTTTCTTTCCTGCATTTTCTTACAACCTCCAATATTGTCATAGTGACGCACACCAGAGAATATAATTGCTGTAGTGATTACTTACAGCCATTACATTAAGCTTTAAAATGCTCTTTTCAAATTGAACAATGTTTTTTCAAAGTCAACAGCTGGTTCACAGCTTGAAAGCAACAGTTAAGATAAATTAAATAAAAAGGGTAATAAAATCACAGACTAAATTTAATTTCTGAAGCACATGCAAACTCCAACAAAGACTTTAAAATATCTTTCAAAAACATCCACAGAAACAAAAGGCAATACAACCAAGAATTGTGGTGTGGTCATTAATAAGACTGTGATATAGGACCACAGATAAATGTGTACACTTCTAAATATACTTAGAGCAGAAAACAAATTCATGAAGCATTTATAGCCCTAGTCCAGGGGATGAATGAAACACAAGTTTCAAATGAGATTTTTAAATCTTGGGACAGGAGAAGCTGAAGAGATGTGTGTAAAAGAACCACTGCCTAACTGGATTCATGCCCTGCCTATTGAGAGATTACACCATTACTTTGAAACCAACTCAAGAAGAGTCAGTCAGAACACTGACAGTGGAATTCTGACCCCCACACAAACCTGCAGCAAGAAACACCAGAATTTCACCCCTGATACATAAAACCTTGTAGAGAAACATTAGTAAACAAAGTTTTGAAGAGTCAGAAAAAACTGTTAAAAAAAATCCCTCTAAGTCATAAAAACCATTTCAATGTGAAAGTTGTAAAATATCACCCTATTTATTCTCGAAGCTTTTGTGCCAGTTTGAAAGCAAACCAGTGAGAGACTCGAAGTCAGAACTACAATTTAATAGGAAAACTAAAATAAACCTGACACCCTGTCGGTCAGGGTGGTGGTAGCAGTCTGACCAAATGGTGGCTGCAGTCCTGGTGAAGTGACAGATGTGGTTCTGTTGAAGCAATGATCCTGTAGAAGGGTCTGGTCTTTCTCTGAAGGTCCAGTGGTGGTTATGTAGCTCTTGTCCTCTGGGAATCCAGTAGGTAAGGACCAACTGTGCTGCTCCAAACCTCAGATTATATCCAGGCAGGAATGCTTGGTTCCTCCCCCTGGGCAGAGCATCTCACAGGGGGATGGTGTAATTTTACGAGTCATGAAGTGAGACTGGATGGCCCATTAACAGATGGTATCTCCCCAGAGGGGGTTATCAGGGACGTGTCATGGCAGAGACAAAGAACACTGCCCCACCTGGATTTAACAGCTTATGAATAGAATCCATACTTTTGGTTACACCTTACATCGTAACCTAAGACCCCAACCCAGGCCATTCTATGAGTTTATGGTTCTATGGCAGAATAAATTCTTTCTTCAAAAGATACACTGCATTTCTCAGGTGAGACAAAACTGTGCCTCAGGATGAGCATTCCTCTCACAGCTGTTGGTATTTACTAAGTCTCTTTAGCAAAACACCAGCACCTGCCAGCACACCTGCCTGCAATTACAGAGCAAACCAGAGTTGTCACAGCAGAGGTCCCAGAACAAGTTAAAACTGCTTAAGTTCAGTGTCTGCACATTACATTTATGGGTTGGGGTTTTTTTTGCTTTTAATGATACATGGAACCTCCTGAATCACATACCTGGTATTACAACTGGGAAAGTTTTACACAGACTCATTTTGGAAGTAGTGTCTGAAAGGCATCTTTCAAAAGATGTTTTCCTTGCTGCTGATCTGAGGGTTCTTCTATGCCATGAGAAAATGCAATTATTTCAGATGGAAAGCTTTTGTTTATTACTCAGGACTGACAATAAAGAGGACTACAATTAGAACCAAAACCTCTCCGTTTATACAATGATGAACAGACCCACTGATGCCCCTTGCAGTTACCATCCCCAAAACTTATTTCTGCAGTCTGTCAGAATGAACACCCCAACTTTGAGAAGTCAGTCTACACAGAGGGCACCTCAGTTACAAACAGAGATGTGGTTTCTCAGGGATGTTAAGAATTGCACTGTTTGCATCAAACTTTGTTGGCTCCAAATAAAAATGTTGTCTTGAAAGCCTGCAAGTTCGGATTCTAAAGAAGGGCAATTAGAATTTAGTCCCAAATGCATAAAATTTTCAACTAAATGTTACACAAATAACATTTTTTTCCCATTGTTCATATTCTTACTCAAATCTAAAACAGCAACCATGAAAAGACAAGAAACCTCTGTAGAGAGACTCTACACTGACTGACAGACATATGGACAACACAAGGACACCACTGACACCATCACTTCCTTTCTATAAGTGAAGATTTTTTTTTCTATTTTCAGCATTCACATATAAACTTCAAACCCTGCAAATAAATACCTGTCTCAGAGTGCTTCACAAGCACCCCGAAGAAAACTATCTACAAATAATACATTCAGCTACTCCCTCATTTTCAACACTTCCAACAACCATCACTTTTACATGTCTCAACTTTCAGAGCTGGGAAAGGTGTGTGTCAGCTACAGATTTAAGGAAGGATAATGCTTTCTGTCTGAGTACACTTCCCACTAGCAAGTGGCTTCACCAAGTACGGTTCTACAGACAGGAGAAGCTGAAGAGATGTGTGTAGAAGAGCCACTGTCAGACTGGATTCATGCCCTGCCTGTTGAGAGATTACATCATTACTTTGAAACCAACTCAGGAAGAGTCATCAGAGTCAGAACACCAACAGTGGAATTTTGGCCCCCATGCAAATCTGCAGGAAGAAATACCAGAATTTCACCCTTGATATATAAAACCTTGTAGAGAAACATTAGTAAACGAAGTTTTGAAGAGTCAGTTAAAACTATTTAAAAAAACATCCTTCTAAGTCATAAAAACCATTTCAATGTGAAAGTTGTAAAATATCACCCTATTTATTCTCTAAGCTTTTCTAGCAACATATGACTTTACTGTAACATATCTGTAGAAATCTGATGGCGAAGAAACAGTAATTTTTCTTAAATGTAGTTACTTAAACATTTGCCAGTTTGGAAAGTTGAGCTCAAGTCTCTTTCCAGAGCAAAACATTGCACACAATTTTCAACCTTTTCCCTTCTGGTTGTCCTTGTCACAGTGGGTACGGCACGTAACAGTCTGCAGGGGAGCCAATGCTGCTCACAGGGCTCCGCGTGTTGGACTCGTAAGAATTTGGAGCAATTTCAACCACACCATCATTTTGAGGGGTTTCTCCTTTCAAAAAGTCATCATCTTCATCTTCAGAAGTACCCTGCGAAAATTTAAAAGGATCAGTGAGAGCAGGAAGACACTGTCAAATCTTAACAGAGACCTGGATTTACACTATGATTGTCATGACCAGTTGGAATGGTAAAAGAATTAGATGTACTCTGATTATGAAATATGGGAACTAAATAACATCTACAGGGTGGATTTGCCAGTGACATCATCATGTCCATTTTCTGAGCACATTCATAAAGATTTCACATGGCTCCTGTGCTGCAGAAGAGGGAGAAGTGCTCTCGAGGCAAGAATGGATCAATTCCTAAAGCTTCAAAATTTCAGTCAGTTTCCCCTAAATTTATAGCATACCCTTATCTACTTAAAAAAATATTCTGCAATAAAAGCAGCTGATAGCTGAACTGTGTTTGGATCAGGGAAGATTACCTTTTTAATGGGTTTCTTCAGATTCTCAAGATCTTCAGCACTCAGCTCTTCCCAGAACTGATACATAGGGTCAATGGTCTTCTTAGATCTGAGAGAGGAAACAGAGCACAGAATGAGTTAATGTATATGCAGTGGGGGTACATTTTAATTTAAACCTTTGAAAATCTGGTTAAAATGTGGAACATGAAAGGTACTAAGGATCAGGGAGGAAAGTGAACAGCAGAAACACTGACAGTTTCCTAGAGGTTGTATCAATTATTCTCCAGAAGGGACAAAGGAGTTGTTTACTTTTTAATTCTACCTTTTGAGTATGTAGGGGTCAAAGGGGAAGAAGCTGTCGAGGGGGTTGGTGCAGGTCTGCACAAGGTCCCCCCCTGTGCCACTCCGCACAACGGGGATGAACTGCCTGTTGTTCCTCTCAATAATCGTGTAGCAGAACACCAACTGGTATTTCCTTTAAAAAGGGAATAAGGAAAAGATAAGCACTTCTAGCACACCCAAAGCAAGAATTTCAGATGGATAGTATGGAAGCACAAAGTTATTTTTTAACAAACGTCACTTCTCTCTTCCATTTTCCAGCTGATATTAGGAGTTTGCAAGATAGTCACAAGGTAAGGAGTCTGTTCTCTTTCTCTAAGCTCCTATAAACTTTATTCCAAGTACAGCCACACTGCCTCCAACACAAAGCAATCCATTTCATTTAGTACTGCAGGATCTCACTGAAACTGAACTAGGAACACACTTATCACACCTGGAATGCAGGCAGTGTTATGCCTCAGATAATATTCAGTACTGTGCCTGAAAAAACCCTGTGCTGGTTTTAGATACACACAAAATCTGTACCAAGCTGAAACGGAAGTAAATTAGTAGTTACCTGGTAATGGCAGCAAACAAGTTGACAACAGAAGGGATACAAATCTTCAGGGGGTTTAGCTGACACATGACAATGCGCTCAAAATTTAAACTCTGCAGATATGACAGACCTTCAAAATAAGAACAATTGGCAAATACAGGTTAGGTATCATACACACTGAACTTAATTTCTAAGAATTTTCAGTGTGACAAGCCTGCACTCTGCACACCACCACAGAAGCACATCCTAGGGCACGCTCACAGTGGAGGTCTGCCCCCAACATGTGTACAAGCCACCTCCTTTTATTTAGAGCACAACAACATAAACTTGCCATCAGATACTTGACTGAATTGACCACTACAAAACACAGCAACAGGAAAACTTCTAATGAATCCTTTCAAACCTAATATACTCACCTTTCCTTAAATTTCCATCCAGAAGTTGTTTATGACGGAAAATAAGTGTATAGAACACTGCCTGACACGTAGAATAGAATGGCCCGTGGAGAGCTACATCACAGTAGGCATTAGCTCCTGTATCCTGATTATCAATGTATTTATGCAACCAGTTCACCAGAAGATCCAGACATGCTTTTACTGTACTGTAGTGCAGGGAGAAAAAAGAAGTGTAAAAATAACACCTGAAATGGTGCAGAAAAGATGTTAAATATTTAAGAATCTCAGTTGTTATAAAAACATCAGTAAGAAAACCTCTTTGTAAAAGAATGATTCTGTTATGAGCTTTCTACTTTATCTCAGCACAAAATGAATCAATCAGCACTGAAAACCCCAATCAGTTAAAGCACAGGATACCAGAAGAGATGAATCCACGAGCACCCAGTAAACAATTAGAATCCTTGGCTACAAGAAGTACAGAGCAATGCCTCCCATGACCACCAGGTAATTCCAATATCCAACTAACTCCAATGTTAAAAGTCACCACACCCACCCTGAACAGCATAAAAATATAGAATGTGTACATAGAAGACGTTCTAACTCTTCTGTATCAAAATACTAGAACAAATGTTTTCCCTGTTGCAGAACCTGCACCAAATGCCTAACACTGGGTACTAAAAATACCTGCTTCTGAACATCAGACACACTGGGAATCCATGACTCTGCCTGAAGTCAGCACAACCTACCCATGCTCAGCACTTCTTGGTAGGTAAAGCCTTAAACAGCAAGTCATGAACCTCAGCAATCATCAGTCTGCATCCTGCACATGCAAAACTTTCCTGGAAACTTCAAGACAATACTGAACCACAAGACTCTTGGTTCAGGCTTACTGGCAAAGGAGTGGGAATAGAAGACCAATTCTGTACTTAAGCTCCACAGTAGCAGGAATTGTTTCGTTCTGCACATGTATGAAAACAACTTACACAATGGGGATGAATTTAGCTCTTGCCAAGAAGCTGCCAATATAACTCCCAGCAGTCTGCCTGATTACTGAAGGATTGTTTGGATCCTGCAGTTTCTTCCAAAGATGGTCTAAAAATGCTTCAGCCAACCCCTGGAAAAAAGATACATAGAAACTGAGTTGTTATATTGATGACACTGTTTAAGTGATAGATTCCTAACACTCAATTCCCATAATTTCCATAACCAAACCACTAAAAAAATCTACCTATAATGCCAGTAAATAATTATTCCTACACATGATGGAAGAGTGTAGAAATTTCTCTTTTTCTATACTTAGTTGTAAAAGAAAGAACAACAGTTTGTTGAGAGAGATGGGAAAATGGAGGGATGGGGGAATAACAAACAGCAGACACAATTTTCAAATCAAAGAGCTAACAGCATTTCTGAGATAGTTTTGGGATGCTAAAGAAACTTGAATCCCATGTCTTGGGTGCAACAGTCCAATTGATTCTTGTAAAAGAGATCAGTTTTAACCAAGTTTGTTCCTTCATACTTCCTAAGACTCCATCTGTAAGTGATTTATGAACAACATGAGAAGAGCAACCACAAAGAAAAAGAAAGGAAAAACAGAGAAGGAAAAGAAAGCAAAGATACTAATGAATCCTGATGTACTTGCTATCTTCAGAGTAGGATTACAGCAGAGAACAACTGTTTTGTAAAAAAAACCAAAACAAGGGTGCAGAAATGACAGAGGATGCTGCATTTAAAAACCAGTTTTTACTCACCAATTTAAAGCTACAGATGTAAAACATGAAATACTGTACGTGACATGAAGCATGGGTTGGTAAAATGAGCTTGTCAAAAACAGAAACTAGATCCCGATACAAATCCTTTGTGTTGCTGATGTTGAGCTTGCCTACACAACAAAGAAACAGAACAAAATGAGCCATTTCAGGGTTTTTTCCTGCCCTTGTGCTGCAGAAGTGGTATTTTATATCTTTCTACACCAGTAAGAAACATGTAAAGAAAAACTGTCAACCTGACTTCTCAGTTGATCCGACCTCTAAAATTTGGTGTTCAGTTCTGCTGCTTTTTAAGGTGGTGTAAATGAAGAACCTCTCTGTGTGACTTTGCACACATATAAAGCTGTTAGACATGCAAACTTTGAAATAATGTGTTCACTCAGAAGAGAAAGGAAAAAACCACTAAGAAATAAATCACCTGACTTACTTGGGGAAGATACAGCATAATGGTTTCTAAATATTGTTTTAAATATGTAAATCTAAGGAATTGAAACCCTTAATATATAACAGTGAAAGATATTTTTTCCCTGTAACAAAGCCAATTGATTGATGTGTCTGGTTGTTTTGATCTACTTCCAGTCCTTGTGATGTTGAAAGGATCCATAACCCTAACACTCAAGTAGAGCAAATGATAAAAACATTTATACTCTACTACAGTTTGGATACAGTACCATATTAATGGAATCAGAATGTCTCCAAGTGAAGACTAAACCTTTGAAGTCCTAACTGTACCTCTCCCAGTACCTGGGTAGAGGCAAGAATGTGGACTACAGGCTGCTAATGGCAACAGTTCTGCTCTATCTTGCAGCACAGAAAGCAAGAACTCCTCTTACGTGTTTCTCACTTGTTAGCAAAACAACAAATTTGGTTATAGAGCAAGTGTTCTCACCATCCACGTGGCAAACATCTTTAATATAGGAAAACAGGATGGTCATCAGGATGTCCAGGCGCTCTGCAAGTGGATGGGCCATTCTCTCCATACTGGGAGAGACAACTTTGTTTCCTTTCCTGTCTTCATCTTCCTCCTGGCAGATAAAATGGCACATGCAGCTTTTATATACACAAATCACAGAGACAGTAATTACAGGAAAAGTGAAAATAAACTTATTATTCAGCAATATGCTAAAGTTTCTTTTTTTTTTTTTTTAGCAAAGCAGTACCCCATTATAGAGTATAAGCAAATCTTTGCACACTAAGCCAAGTACCATGAATTCTTGCACTAGCTTTATGGCACAGCTGCTTGTGTTTTTACATAACGAAATTGATTTGCTGGATGTACACTGCGTGTTTACATGAACAGAGTCAATACTTGAGAACACATTTATCACTTGCCAGCTGTTCAGGTTTCAAGAGCTGTGTGCAGTGCAGTAACAACAAAGCAATAATGAATTTCTACGTTTAGTTCATAGCCACCTCAGAAGTGAAAATTTTACTAAAAAAAGTTAATAGAACAAGATAGCCAACCATATCAAAAAGTCCCTCCTCTGTAGATTTTTCCTCGCTAGCACAGTTATTAGCAGTTTCTTCAGCATCTTCAATATCTTGCTGTGGAGTACTAACCTACAATTGCAAACAAGAAATTAATTTCTATAAAACCATGACAGTAATATGAAATTGGGTTTTTTTTATTATTTATACAAAAAACATGACAACATGAGTAAGTTCTCAACAAGATTTTGTCCTGGACTAAATAAACATTTTAAAAGGGAATGATGTGCCATACACAAATGCACACTCCAAACTTTCTGAAACTTAACCTCCCCAACACAAGCTCTCCCCAGACTGTTACACAGCGAGGCAAAAAGCTGTGATTTACAGTGCTACACCTCCTGTCTTTTTTTTAGGACTGTAAATCCTTTTACTTCAAAGAGATGACATGACCAGTCAACCACACAAAGGGAAGCACATTCTCTGCACATTAGCTGATCACCACAAAACAAAAGTTATTTGGATTCTGGCAGAGATTCCAGGCAGGGTGTAACAGTACACACCATACAGTTACCCTCAGGTGTTGGAACATCTTTATTCTGGGAATGGAAATTTGGCTGGGTTTATACTCATGATCACAAGCATATTTTTTGTCAAGCCTAAACTGAAGCGTATTTCATTTCCTACTCTGGATATTTTAACACTGACTTCCATAAAAGATAACACAGAATAAACTTACATCCAACTTCAGCAGCTTTTCAATAATAAGCTCCAGAATTTGAAGCCTCAGAGTTGGAAGGTACACTGTAACTCGCAGCAGGTTATGGACATAACATTCCTATAACACAAAATTCATTGATATCTATAATAATGTTAACAGAAAGTCCAATTTCTGCAAAGGACTTCTAGAAAACAAGCTTTTTAATTTCTTATCTAAAGACACAGAAATAGGTTTAAACAGAATGTGTTAAGAACAAGTTAATGTTAAACTAAACAGTAATTTTAAGTACTTAAGCTGTGTCACCATTAACTACTTAATCTTCTATTTCTATGCAAATTTTCCCCACTACCTCTAGATAGAGTGTAAAGATTCTATAAGAAAAGGTATTCATTTTCAGAGGAGTTCATGTCTAAACTTTCTTTAGGAAAATGAAGCATATGCCTCACTGCATGTAGAACCAGCTATAGCAGAACTGCTTGAAATGAGACCAAATGCATCTTTATTTCAGATTATTATAATATCCTAGCAACAATTCTAAATTGCACAGCTATGCCTCGTCAGTCATTCTGATTATAAACCAAGCAGCTTAACAGACAAGTTTTGTGAGCATGCATGGGCCCACCCATGTGTACACAAACATGTACAAAAGACAACGTTGCAACTTCCACAAAGCAAAACTGCCAAGTCAGTGCACAAAATCAGGTGAAGTGCCACATTTAAGTACACCATAGTCTACTTGTGAATATGCATTATAACACAGCCTTTAATTACATGAGCACATATGACTTTTCCACAGAGCATCTTGCTCATTTTTCCACAGGCTTGGTCAGTACATAAAATGGACAGAGATAGTTGAATGAGAAGATACAAATTGGGAATATTTAACAATGTATGTACCATAGTTTATTACACTTCATTTGAGCTTTGCCCTGAAAACAGCTACGCATTTCTTCACACCTTGTTCCTCACCGAGCTGCTAAGTAAGTAAATAAATCTCCTAACACCATGTAAGAGCTATTATCCCCCCCATTTTACAGATAGGGAACTGGTGCTTAAAGTTATTCAGATTAAGACAACAACAACAAAAACATAAATTTAAAAAAAAAATTGCAAGATATATAAAGAACTATGCAGATTTTTCAGCACTTCATGAGTTCGAAACATAGTTTCAACTGAACCTAGATAGAGGAGCAAGGCTTTGCCATTCTGTAACATGAAATGCCAACATACCAAGTTGGAACAAGTAAATACAAAGATCAAACAAGAGCCATAACCTGTCAAAAGTTTCCAGCTTGTTTTTCAGCACACGAACACTACACCAAAGTTGTAATAAAACAACTTAGGGCTTTACACTACTGGTGATCTGTATTTCGCCTGTAATGTCCATTGTCTCTTGTTTGCTTATCAAATCCCCTGTTCCTCTGACAAAGACTTTCCAGGTCTGATAACAAACGAGACAGGTCTCCTTACTACACAACCCTGAGACTCCTTGTCAAAGAGGTCCATGGTGTGCACTGATTAAGAAAGCAATCCTGTGGAAAAGATACGCGGTGATGTCATTAAAGACGAGCACAACGCTTATGCACAAGGAATTCAGAATGCTTGGACAGTCTTAGACTAAACAGACACCCTATACATGGTTATTATATACATACTTATATATTTAACAATACTCTTCACAAATCTGCACTGACTGCCGTCAAATCAGTTGAAGTACTATGCACGACATTTATACATTTAGACAAACAGGTGAACAAATCAAGAAGAACAGTCACAGCTCTTACCAGAGTTCTTTCCGATTTGTTAATGAAAGGGAAGAATTCCACAAGTATCGGCATGAGAAACTGTGGTGTCCTATAATTAATTAAAAAAAAAATCAAACCTAGAAGTTGAAGGTTTGCAAATACTTAACTCCAGCACTCTAAAGACATACTGGAATAAGTTTATCTCACAGTAACTTTATTTTACGGTAAGCCATTGTGTAAACGTGGTTTGGCAAGGATCACTGGACAGATAATAAGTGGCAAACTTTCACAATGCCCTTGTTAGAAGCCACTTCCAAATATCACTATAGAATAAAGAAGAATATAGAAGCCACTACCGACACCACTTTTCCTACTTCCCATTTCTGTTAACAGGATTTTCAGCTGCTGATGCCTGACAGAAATTTCATAATGTTTATATACAGCATTCTACTAGTTAGTGAATACTAGGAAAAATCATACAATGAAACCAAGCATTATACTTCTAATTAAGGGAGGAAAAAACCCATCAGTTCATAAGCTTTAAATCTGCAAGGAAAGAACACACAAACCCAAGGGATTCTATACTTACGAAGGAACATATCTTGCAACAGTTTGCAAAGCTCTGTGGCATGTATCAAAGTTTTCAGAAATGTCTGTAGAACGAAAAAAGTATTCTTATCCACTTGGTTACAGAAAACTAAATCAGGAACCAGTAAAAACAGTTTGTATCAACTACACAATTGAGAGATTCTCAAGGAAACTTCATTTGCCAAAATGTTATTTTGGGGGGGTGTACACTGAGGTAAATAAAATGGAAACCAAACAACTCCTAACTTTTCTTTGGCTTTGAAACGATCGAGGACTAGGAATGTTTTCCTATGCATTCTATTCCCACAAATACTGCACTAACAGGAATATTTTAAAAGTTATAAGGAGTGGGTCAGCACACCATTGATTTGAGTACAAGAGAGTCTTTGACTTGGGAATTTAAGGATGTTTCTTGATGTTTTACTTGAACTCAGCTCAATTAATTTTGTAAAAAGGAGCAACATGCACTGTATACATTTTTAGTAAAGGCACTACAGCAGCATATATATATCCTTTATACTCACTTTCATCATCATCATCAGAATCTGAAATATCCACATCATCTTCTCTGATGGTTATTCGAGCTAGCAAGAAGTGAGATTATTATATCAAAATTGTATAAATCTTAAAGGTAACAAATTCAATAGCAAACAACAGTCTCCACCAGGACTAAAGCATCAAAATTAGCCACAAGACTTTCTTAAAAGTCTTTATTTACAGAACCAGGAGGTTCTTGAGAACATCTGACATGATCCTCACTTCAGCTTTTGGTTTTATCATAGTAAAAATATTATACAGTTCATCCATTTCCAAGACATCTTCAGAACAGGATCTGTATTAGCAACTAGAATATGTCTTCTAAAATCTAGGTACAGAAAACCATCTGTATCACAATCAACATGAAAAAATTCAATAACTCAATAATTAATTGTGTCATGGATTGTATTTATACAGAACTTAACTATCTAGGGATTTTGATAATCAAATGAAGAAGACTAGGAGCGAAGTAACTTACGGGGGACAAACTGTGACACGATCATCCGGAGGCATGGCCTGAGATGGACAGTTTGTGCTGACACCAGATTGCCAAGAAACCCCAGATATTCTTCCACTACCTCTCGGCTCCTTCGCAGCCATGGCAGCTTCTAAAAGTAAGCAAAGATCAAGATGTCAAAGAAGGACATCTTGAGTAAAGAACTCTTAATCTTCCCATGTAGCAAATGGATATTTACCAGCAAAATGTTGACCAGTTGTTCAAGCTCTTTGGTCAAATATGCAACAGAAGCTCGAAATTCATGCAGCCAATTAATGATCTGGGCATCCTTAAAATAAGCAGAAAAAATAGGTAACTATTCCAATAAACAGTTTAATTTAATTTATTTTAATTACCTATTAGCAGAAAATAACAAAATCCTTACAAGTCAAAGATTAAGACTGTAAATACAAACTGTTTTCACAGTAACATGAAGGGAATTTCTTTAAGTTTGTGTCCTCACTAATGGAACTTCTTGAATGCAGAATACATTCATGCCAACTCTTAAACCAACAGCCTGCCTGGAAGGCTTCAGTCAACTGACCAAGGCATGAAACCTCACTCATACAGAACATAAAAGAACTTGAAAAAAATGGCATTTCATCTTAATTTTCTTTTTTCTTTTGCTCTAGTTTAAGCAGAAGGGACATTCAAGTCTTGAAATAGCAAATGTGGTGGATACTTGTAGCTATACAGAAGAGCTATGAAACAATACTTCTGGGTGTAACCACAAAATGCACATGTATGTTACTGCCTAATGAAACAAGATTTAGTGAGAACAGAAGGTAAAATTCAGTGCAACTTACAAGGCTATGAAAGTCAGAAAACAGAGTTTGATCTACAGAAGTGTCTCTATAATCAAGCATTAGTGACCTAAAAAGATGGTATCTGGAACAAAGACAGACTCAAAGGGTACAGCAGAGTCAGTAAGCATGAGACACCATTTATGAAGATCCTGCACATAAGTATGTGTACAGACAATATTTTCCCATTTAAAGTTTTAATTCTGATGGTTTCCGCAAAGAAAAAAGCTGTTAAATACAATTTAAATTTATAAAGCAAAGGCTTTGTGTAAGCACCAGAATGACTTGTCTGGTGATTACATTCAGACAGACAAACTTTAAATCATCAGACCCCTGACTATCAAAGTCTTACCTTTATGTCTGGATCTGACAGCTGATGTTTTAACAACTCAAAATCCGTGGTATCACCCTAGCAGCGGAAACAAAAATAAATAAATTACTTTCTCTTTTTCTTTTCTTCAGTAAAAACCACCAATTTTATCAATGTATTGCTGAACAGGTACATCAAGAACACAAGAGAGGCAGCTCAGGAAGGCTGAAGCAGCAGTAACAGGATACTGTCCCAGAAGACAACCGAGGCTGCTGGCTCATTTTCAGCTGCTCTCCCTGCAGACACAGCTGGATCCCTGTGCACACTTTGGCATAAGCCAGGCTTTACATCCACCCAGCCACGCAGGTTGACTCACGGGGAAATCTTTTCACTCACACAGCAATACCGCCTGGCACAAGCCTACAACGCTCAGCCGCCTTCAGCTTTTTTCCCTAAGCCTTCAGACGCGGTCTTGCATAAGGCGAAAGGAGTCTTCTCACGGAATGACCCCAGGAACCAGCAGCCCGGACGCAGCGCAGGCCCCCGAGAAGCCGCAGTCACCTTTTCGTACTTGAGCAGGATCTCCGTCAGGGTCCCCCCGAACCGCACCGTCTTCCTGGGCGGGGAGCTGATGAACTCGTCCGCTCCCAGCATGGTCACGGCACCTGCAGGGAGGGGAAGCCGCGTGAGCACCGCTCGGAGGCCCGGGGCACCCCTCGGGCCCTCTCCTCAGCAGGGAGAGCCGGAGGAGCCGCTCCCTCCTTCCCGAGGGTCCCCCGCTCTGTCCCTCCTTGCCTTGCGGTGGCGGCCGCGCCCCCGCTACCGGGGCCCGCGGCGCCGTACCNCACCGCCGGGCGGCGGCACGGAGCGCCGGGAGGGAGCGGCACCACCGGGCGGCTCCACTGAACGGGCACGGAGCGGCACCGCCGGGCGGCAGCACGGAGCGCCGGGAGGGAGAAGCCGCGCCGCTGCCCCCGCCCGCCGTGGTGCGGGGGGACCGAGGGAGCCGGGCAGGGGCACGGAGAGGGCGTTTCCCGCCCCGTACGCGGGGATGAAGCCGGGCAAGATGAGGGGGAAGCTCTACTCTCGTCACCGTTCCGGTTTTAACACTGACTCCCGGTAGCTCTCCCAGTCCCGGAGTGCGTGAGCTGACCTCAGGGAAGCAGAATTCCAGATTTATCCCCAGCGCCACAGTGGTTCCCATCCCGGGCTCGTTCACAAGCGAGCGCTCCCCGACCCCTTGGGCAGGTCCTCCCGAGCGGTGAGAGCCGCGGGCAGCCCCTCACGGCACAGGTGACACCAAGGACACGGCCAGCCTGGACAGGAAGGGTTATCAACTAAAAACTGCAATCCGAAGGGATAAACTAAATGGTCCGAACAACGTAGTTGAGATTAAAGAGGGCCAAAAATCTGTTCTAAAGAAAGCGGAGTTTGACCTTGGGAAGCAATCATGGATTTTCTAGAACAGAGGCACAGGAACTTCAAGTAAGATTTCTGGATGTTTTTATCCTCTTTGTGTAGGCTAGGTCTATATTAAAGCACCTGTCATTAAACAAAATATGTTACGGACTTTTCTGTCTTGGAGCTAGTAACTGCTTTTCCTCCCGAAACATTGTGTACACACACAAATTCTACTGCTGGAGCTACCTGGGTAGGTACAAACCGAGACTTGCACTTCCTGTGTAGTTCATAAACGTCCAATCTGCTCAAAGCTTACTTTGGCTGAATATGTAACATTTACTTCACCAGTTCACACGAACTAGCTGCAGCAACACGTGCCATTATTTGACCTTAGCCTTCTCAACTTGCTATACACTTACGCTTCTTCTCTACACGAACTGCTACTGTAATAATTATGTCCCTCCCAGCGACACTCACAAGTCCCATCAAACAGATTTTTGTAGGTGTTACTAATAATTTAATCTTTCCCTGATGAAGATGTTCCCATTTAAGAAGACACTATACGCCACATGAAAACTTGGCATTAGATGCAGTCCACATTTAAAGTCTAACAAGCATCTACATAGTTAGAAGTTAGGGGGTTGGCATTTTTCCTTTAGTGGAATGTAGGATGATATTTTGAGCTAATTTTAAGGCTTAACTAGATGCAAAAGACTCCTGTAGCCACACTTCTGGAACTAATCTGGTTCTTTGTGGTTTTGGCTAAGTTTTTAAACAGCGTGCATGGGACTGTCCTGAATGTCTAAAGGAATTCTAGTTTTAGGTGTACAACTCTGTTCACATAACAGCAAGCAGTCCTAAACATGTCCAAGAGCTTCCTTCCAGCCAACAATGCAAAAGTTCTTTGAATGGACTTTGTGCTGCATTGAGCACAGCTGATAAGGATATCATGAAACTAAAATAGTGTTAAATATTTGTTAATGTTTAACTGCAGATGATTCCCAGTTTCTATTTAGTATTAGCCTTCCTGATTTAGAAGGCAAATTGATTGCATAAAACAGTAACTGGATACACTTTCAAAAAGAAAATAGTTACAATATTTACAACAGGTATCATTGCTCCACAGCAAGCACTGTGACTCTCATTGTTTGGACACAACCTCCCAGTAACCTTCTAGTGCTTTAGTGCTTCTCTGTGCTTAACAGCCTCCTTAACTGATGGATCAGCTTCTGGGTTTCATTTTTAAAACATATATCCTATTTATACTAGTAAACTAGTTGGAATTCCACATAACTTTTAGTGAAGCTGCACTCTAGCTACCATCTTATGCAACAATCATTAAGTACAGATACTGGATTTAAGATTAATTACATTGTAATATACAATGAATGCAAAGCCCTGATCATTTCACTCTAGTAATTATTATTGCAACACTTGAATAGAAAATTTTGTTTGTCACAGGCTAAGTATGTGAACTACATATATAAGTTTTGGCTTAATTTATAGCTGCTACTAATCATTCCACTTATTAAACACCATATCTCGTAATTCACTTTATAAGCAAAACTATGAGGAATCAGAAAAAGCAGCTCTCTCTGTTCAGAACAATGAAATGGAAAAAAATTCCTGCGAATGAAAATTGATATACAGGTTTTAAGGGAGGAGCTTGTTTGGTTTGTTTGGGTTTTTAATCAGACCATTGTAACACCACAGTGGTGTCACATTGCAGCTCCAGTAAAAGGAGGAAACAAATTGCATACACCTCCTAAAAACTGCAGTTAGTAAAGGAGAATTCACATTACAGACCTTCAAGTTTAGTGTACTTCTGAACTGGTTAAAAGATAGAGCATTTGGAAAACATTTTAAAATGAGAATATGCAAGAAAAGAAGTTACTTTAGCAATTTACAAGAAAACACTGAAAGGCATTTCAAGAGTTCACAAGGAAGTACAGCCACAGTGTTCTTAGTAAATATTTTCCTTAATTCCACCTCTAGTATTCAAGAAGGTGTGGCATAGAACAATTGGGCATTGAAGTTTTAAGACCTATCAGTATTTGCTGATGGTGGGATCAAACTCTTAGTGTTAGTTCAAAAACAGAGGAACTCATGAGGAATTTCTCCACACAATTTTAGGTATCATTTGCATTAATATAAATCTTTTTCCAGGTACTGTTTGTTAATATTTTATAAAGCCTTGGAGTACTTGTTAATCAACAGGGTTTCTTTTGGTCATGTTCCCTCCCTCAAATGCTTCAGCACCAGGAAAATAATTTCCAACATCACTGGACCAAAAATGCCTCTTGTAAGAGTCATCATATTACATCATTTGTAACTATGAAGAATGTACTGGTATGCCAACATCACTGGTGTTATTTGTCTACTTACAAAATCTCAGGTTCTAGGTTATCTCAAAATTACAATGAAATTTTACAAGAGACACTGTAAATTGTGTATTTACACTATAAACAACTTCTACTACATTTGCAGCTTTGCATCAATAGTTTAATATAGACATCTTAAAAGCACCCTTACAAACAAAAGTATTGCACTGGCATTATAAAATTCACAGTAAGTTTAACTTCCAGACATGGGTAAAAAACAGTGCAAAAGCTTTTCATTGAGCAAGAGCTTTTTATCCAAACCTTCCAGGTTATTAAAAATAATAACAATTAAAACAACAAAACCAACTATATGACAAGCTGCAGTGATTTTTGGGCAAATCAGGTTCAATTCTTTTCGAGTTCTCACTTCTTAAGGAGATTTTGTGGGATCTTTCTTCACCATTTCAAAGCATATCCAGTCCAACACTGAAACAGGTGCGTTTGGCAGAGATACGGCTCCACATGTCCATTTTATGGAGAGTCCACAATGCTTGCAGAGATTATTCCACAATAAGAGAATCCTATTTCTTCGAGTACGGAATCTCTTTCCATAATTTGCAGCACTTCCCCCACTTTTGGGGGCAGTAACGTCAATAGTTGTGTCTTCAACAGATCCTGAAATAAAACATTAAGAAAAGGTTGCTCCAAAATAGTCTTAGAACAAACGGCCATATAACTCTAAACTGTTACTTAAGGTCAATCTTAAAAGTACTTTTCCTCATGTTTTACAGCCAGCTGGGACCCAGAGAAAAGATCCATCAAGTCACCAGCCCATCTTCAATACTGGCCAAGTGTGATGTCTCAATAAAGGCATAAGAATATGGCACACATTATCTCCTCAGAATATCATTTCAGCTGCCACTTACTGCCTCAGGTCTTCCTGAGCCAAACATATTATCCTCATATCTCTTCTGCTTTTTCCTTCGCATTTTTGAATCAGTAAATTTTTATCTGTCCCATGTCAAATAATCCCACACTTCAGTTACATAGCATGTGACAGTTTGCTTTTTCCTGCTTTGCCTTGGGAGGCATGCACTTCATACCTTTCCCATACTGACTGTATAGACTTCTAGAACACTTTGTACTCTGCATCTCTTTTCAGGCTTGAGGATCTTAATCTAATTGTTATTCCTTTAACAGAAGCTTTCCATATCCTGAGAATTCTCACCTTTCTCTACTTACATAATTTTTAAGATAGGAAATCAGAACAACATGCAGTGTTCCTTTAATAACTTCAGAAAGTTAATGATCAAGAAGGTTTCCAAATGGCCAGCACAATGAGGGGGGTTGGGGTTTTTTTGGGGTTGGTTTTTTCATTTGTTTGTTTTTGAATGTATGTGTCTGTGTGGTGGTGGTGGTTTTTTTCCTCCTTGTCTGGACAATATCTGCCCAAACACGTTTAACCCGTTTGGTTAAGTTCATAAATATCTCCAGATGGGGAGAGGATTTGGTCTATCAGCAAGGTTTGATCTGATTCAGACAGTTGTTTACAAGAAACTCTAAAGTACTTTAGATGAACTTACTTCAAAAGGGAACTCTAAATTATCTTTGAAGGTGAAACCATTTGTTATCCTTTGTTTCACCTTGCAAGTAAAAGAGAGTTCACATTACAATATGTAACGTAACTGCTATACACTCCCTCTGTTTCGGTTCCTTCTGCATTACCAATACTGAAGTTTGTTTACTGTAGCATCAGAAGCTGCTATTTACTTGGGATATGTTGTACTAAATCACTATATATATATATGTATATATATCCTTATAAGACATACAGATCTAATTACTTAGAATAAGTCTTAGGAATAAGACTTGAAAAATTTCAAAACAATTAATAACTTTCACTACTAGAAGTTCATTACAACAGAATACACATCCACGTACACATATTGCATCTACAGAGAGAGCAAATGATCTACTGAGCTCAACACCTGCAATTGCCATGCTCTTTAGATGAAAAGGTTATGCATAGTCATTTTTAAATGCAAATCTTTCCCTGCAAATATGGACCTGTCAATTTTAGACCTATTTCAGAAAAAAAAAAAGTCTGAAAATAGAATGACTCATTTTCAACAGCCTGTTTTCTAATTGCAGGTGTAGTTAATAATAAACTAAAGAGCAGTAACAGATCTTTCAAAGTTGCATTGCTGCTGTTCTTTCCTGCCTCCTACAAGTTTTCTATTAAGCAACAATTACCTATACTCAATCTCCCTGCCGTTAAAACTTCCTATCAAGAAAAATTTCATGGCTTTCATGCAAGAAGACGATTTCCACATGAACTTTTTTGTAAATCAACAATGTCCTCAGAATTTAGTTTCAAGGAGCAGCAGGAAATATTCACATAGTGGATCAGAACATTGAGAAGTTTAGAATCCTTGAACAGTTCAAACAGTACAAAACTGTGTTTAAAGTGGCTTCAGTAGAGGATTTCACAGTGAAGGGAAAGCTTGACTTTTTTCTGCACACACATTTTCAAGGCATTAAGCATGCTTTTCTTCCTAAATGAACATGCCATATAAATGAACATACTGGGGATATTTTGAAAAGCTTGATGTTCTTCAACCATGCTTTGAAACAGGACCTAGATACTTCCTTTACACATCGGTATTATCACATCTTTTCTAGATGACTGAGGTTCAAGGCAAGTAGTTTAACTGATTTATGTATTTAGGGGTTTCAACCTCTTACCTACAACTCTGCCCCCAAGTTAAATGAAAGTCAGCATTTCACATTTTCGTTCTATAAGGAAGTAACATTTCACGGTGCTAAAGAGGGGGCTTCCCCTCCCAAGAGCTTATGTGGGGTAGTAGTTAATGGCCATTTCTGGCAGCATTTGGTTACTGTGAGGACCAGTTCAGAATGCCACGGCTCCTGTGCTGCTCTCTGACAGCAGCTCTCTGCATCCCAGCTCCACCACACTCCCCGGGCTTTACTCCTGCTCTCCTTTTCCGTTCTTAGACGGCTACAGGAAGCGTGTTCCCTGCCTAATCACATCTGTGCAACCTTCACCATTCGTGTTTTTACCGCCTGAGCTGAGAAAGATTCCACGCTACTTTTATTTTAAGGAGTGTCAGCTGCGAGCAGGTGGTATAACATAGCAAGCGCTAAACTGAATTTCGGGCAGGAGAGCTCTCTCAAGCTCTAGCCAAAGCTAAAGCTCACAGCCGGATTCCCCTCACTGTCCCGTCCCGGG
>VZRQ01000298.1:477579-511247 GCA_013397975.1 Machaerirhynchus nigripectus | reverse complement strand
GCACCTGAGGGGAGGCGGCAGCGGCGCGAGGGCGGCGCCCACCTGAGGGCAGGGCCCGGCCGCGCCCTCCCACTCGAGGGCAGGTGAAGGGCACGCCCCCCGCACCTGAGGGGCCGCCCAGGCCGCGCCCCCCACACACCTGAGGGCACGTCCGGGCCGCGCCTTTGCCCCCACCCGCACCTGCGCGCAGGGGAAGGCGGGCACACGCCGCCCTCACCGCCGAGCTCCCAGACCGCCGCGGTGGGGCTCGAAGGCTGAACTCAGGCGACCGATGGCATTTGGGAGCTGAGGCCTCGTTGGGAGTGGTGGACGCTGCCGTTCCCCTGCGCAGGTGAGACGGACACGGCATTTCAGACTCAGCTGTAGCAGCTGAGGCAGTGCCACCTCAGACACCCTAGAAAGGAGGCACTTCAAGTGGTCACCAGATGAACGTCCACCTTCTTGATCTCCACACTTGCAGTGGGAGGCAGCTGGTCGCAGACAGCAGAGATTCACAAGACAGTCGCAGTGTGCATCTGCAAATGCACAGACTCCTTTAACTGCTTGAGGAGGCTTAAAAAGAGCAGTTGGAAGACAAGTTCAAGTGGACAAACAGGAAAGAAGTTGTCAATGCAGGATGTAAAACTCTAACTAAAAGAGTTATGTAAAAGGCAAGACACGTATTTCAGTTCACCCGTGTTAGTTAATGACCTGGTACATCTCTTTTAACACTCTCAAGTCCTCAAGCACAAGAACTGTATTTAGATGTATGATCTCCTGTGCCTGCTCTCTTAAGAGCCTCGTATCTAACACCTTATTTAACAATGGGTAAGCCACTGTTTCAGAAACTAGAGCTCTCAAGCCAACAGGAACTATGACCGGGCCTAATAGCATAGGCACCTTCCACATTTTTGTGGAAGTACAGTGTGCCAAGAATGATGCTGAGGAAGATTACTCCTCCATTGACAGTGAGTGCTATTGGTTTCCTGGGATTACAGACTCAATTCCTATCACAGCATTTGGTTCACAAAATAAATGAAAAGTTTCAAAAAGTCAGGGTTGCAAAAGGGTCAAAAAAAGTTCCCACCACAAATGAAGCAGAATATTTTCATATTCATTAGTTTACCACATTTTATTTAGCACTTCCTTTCTTTCTAGGTAGATTATCTTGATATGAGGGTGCTCTAAAAAAGAGAGGTGATGGGTTTTTTGAATGACAAATTAGGCTGGTTACATCCTATTGATTAATCTTGTCTCTTACCACCTTTTTCCTATTTGGAGTTTTTACCACTAGGACTTTTCAACACAAATCTGCCTTGTATTCTCACTCTGCAGAGGACAGACAAGTGATCACACAGAGAACAATGGGGCAGTTCTGTAAAATTTCAAATATATCACCTTTCAGTCTTGAAGTATGTATTTTTCATGCCTTTACAGAGTTCACTTGACTGGCACAACTGGAATTCACACAGCCTTTGGCTTTTTTCAGATGGAAGAACAACGGTTCTGTGACCATCATGCAGGAATCTTCTCAGCTGTTCAGGTAGTAGAAATAAAACCCAAAACTGAAGGTAAGATTTTGCTTGATGTTGTAAAGTATATGTGGTTAAATTGTCTCATAAATACCCTACATAAGAACAGCTAAAAATCACCACGTTTGGCTTGGTAGCAGGCTGCTAACTTAAATATTTGCAGTAAGATCAACAGGTGCCACCCTGTCTTTATTATACTGAACATTTTAAAAAATGATAGCAGCTATTTCACCTTTAAAAGCCTACACAGATTGCTGCTCTTGGCATCCATGCTTCTTGCTTCAGAAAGATGGCACTTATTAAAGTATTTCTCAGACTTTTTTCCCTAGGATAGTCCCATCTCTGCCCTTTGCCACTTGAAAATTTTGAATGTTTTTGGTTTGGGCCAGGAAAAGATAAAAGGTGATGGAGCCATTAAGACAGTGAGTTTATTTGGACCAGCTTGTAAATTAGAAGGAAACCACTGAATCATTACAGATCTTGGTGAAAAAAAAGCTCTTGGGATCAGATTTCTTAAGAAGGCATTTTATTTCATCAATAAATTTGTTTACTGAAAATACACCAGTGAATGATGATATAAAACGTGTTACAACAGACAACGTTCACGCTGACTGTGGCGCGCGCACCTTTTTGGGTGTCTGCTTCGGTGATTTTGAAGACTTCCTGGCTGACTGTAATGACTTGCCAGCTTTGGGTGTTGCAAAAGACTTTGCTTCAGGTTTTTTTGGAGTCTTTTTCATGTCTTTTTCTTTTATTGCTTCCTCTGGCTTACTGACCTGCTTGGCTTTTTTGTCTTTTGATGACATCTGCAAGTCTGCACACTCTTCTGTAACCTCAGGTTTTGATTTTGGAGTCTCCACCACTAGAGACTGTTTCTTTCTCTTACCAAGGGGTGTTTTGGTTTTCTTGCCCAAACTGTCACCTTTTTCTGGACTTGGTTCCATTTTCTGTATTTAACACAAACAAAAAAATTACCATACCACCCAAGAAACATACTTCCTGTTTTTCAGGAAGAAGGATCAGTGAAAACCATTACAAATGACAAACACTTTCAATTGAACTGCATCCTAATCTACTTGAAGTGTGCTAATAGATACTGCTCCCTAAGGAGCAATGAACAACTTAACTGTTCAAAATCTTTAGTTTTAACTGAAATGAGAGTTTCTCAACATTATTGAAGAATTACCTTTACGTCAGCTGAACTCGTTGTTTGTATAGGCACCAGTTGTGGAATTTCTTCATCATCATGATCACCTGGTTCTTGGACTGTTTCTACTTTTTCTTTTATCACAGGTTCCTGGGTACCAGCAGCAGCTTTACTTTCTGTAGTCACAGTGACTTGACTTGAATTCAGTTTTTTACCAGTCTTCTTCGCTTTCTTGGGTTTTGCCTTCTAGAATTAATCAGAAGTACATCTCAAATGTACAAATGACAAATCCCCATACCATTTCTAAATGCATAATAATTGTTTTAATGTGTTTAACAATTAGATGGTATTGCAACATTAAAGACTCTTGTTCAATAGACGTGGACTAATCAACCATACATAAAATATAAAAAAAAAAACATTGCATGCAGAAGGTTATTATAAATAATTCACAACTATATTAATGTCAAGATTACAGTCCCTAAGTTAAATATTCATGGTCCAAATTCATTTCAGACAAATGAATATAAGCAGAACTCAGTACAAAGGAATAGCCAACTACTGTTTTTTTAACAAGTATGAGTTCCCCCTATATATACAAATATATGAGCTTGAGAATTATTCAGATGCCACTGATGAACCAACAAATAACAGATGCATGATCTGAATCCACATATATGTTAATGAGTGTATTTTCAGAAGGCAAATAGGGATAAACAATACAAGCAAAGTTCTAAGAATGAATCTCAGCTCCCTTCAGTTTAGTTCTAGAAACACTTTATTTATTTCCAGTTTGCTTTAAAACCTATAAGGGAGTTTTCATAATTTCATTATTATTACTGAGTATTTGAAGCACTGAGGCAGGAATGTCTAACCAGTTTTAGCCATAAAAGCCTAGGATCAATTGCTAAAATTGATCATTTAAACCCAACACTACAATGCATAGAATAAAGAACTAGCTGCACCAATTTAATTTATGCAAGGTTTGAAGAAATTTCATTTACCTTTACTTCATTTTTCTTGAGAGATGGCTGTTTGTCAAGCTCATCCAGGTTGGAGATATTTGCAGTATATATTGGAAGTGCAACTGACTTAAGTGTTTTGAGGTGAAGAACTTTTACATTTTTCCATTTCTGCAAGAACAAAACCAGTACATTATGTAAAAATAAGGCTGAAGTATGAACCTATTTGTCTGTAATGCAGTCAATCAGAAGTACCTTTGGTAACTTGTTATCAATCACTTTTGCTGCTGCAATGATATTCTCAAGTATCTCATCCACTTTCATTCCAGTGTGACCTATACGTGCTGTACTGAAAGAAGAGAAGGATAATCTTTACATGTGGGCAAATAAACTTATTTCAAGTTGCTTGCTTAGTTTAGGCATACCCAGAAATGCAAAAAGCCCAGTCATCTGCAATTATCTTAATGTTCATAAAGGATGGATGGCTATTGCAGAAATCTTTTGTGATAACAGAATAGATTAACCTGTACTCATCTTTCCATATTTGGATATGCAACTTCTGCCTTACATTACAGCACAGTACTAACAATTTACATCCTTTTAGATATACAATACATGAAAAAAAATCTTATTAGAATAGATCATTTTGGAAATAGAAAATATTATTAAATTAGATTAAAACTAAGATTGTACATGCTCTTTGACAGTGACAGGTGCCTAGAAATTCCTTAGGTAAAAGGAAAAAGAGACAAAAAACCCCAGCTTTACAGTAAAATTTAAGTAGAGCTACTAATTTAATGATACAGGTTAAGATTCAAACACCCCCTATTTGGAATGGTGACCCTTACTGTCTTTTATTCACATATTAAAGGAATAAAAATAACTCACTTAAAATTCCTACTGTTAGGGTAGAACCACCCTTCAAGTGATGTATTAATCTATTTGTACTTACTAACAGCACCCTTTGTTGTTAACTGGAAGTGTAGTCCCTTGGATATGTTTTTCTAGTTCCTTGGCAAGATTTTTGGCTTTCAGGTTTACAGATAAAGGTGCCCTAAAACAGAAAGGGAGAGGGGTAAAAAATGGAAACAGTTAGAAAACCCAAACCAAAACCAATTCCCCTGTTACTAAGAAGAATTTGATCTTAAAAAAGATAACGCCAAAATGGGTTTACAAAGTTTAAAGACCTACTTTTTCTTTTCATAGAAGTGTTTTCCTAGATGTGAGGGCAAAAGCCTTCTAATTCGGTCATCAGACAGAAAGAGATCGAATCTGTTCAGGAGGCGCCGCTTCGCTTCAAACATTTTATATTCCTTTTTGAGGGTTTTGTATGAGATGATCTGCAATGCAAGCACCAGTTCAGTCCCCGCTGCTGAAAACGCAACCTGAAATGCTTCTCAGAACTGCACAGATTAAAGCTGCAAAACTGATAGTCTATCACATTTTAGAATGCTGAAGACAATCAAAAAGTATCCATTTCCTACTGTTTTTAGAATCAAACAATATGGATCTCTTGCATTTCAACTGCACATCACCAACAGAACTTCAGTACATGAATAACATCTAAATCAAGGTTAAATATAACAATAAGTTGTTTTATGGTTTTATTCCTGGTGGCATAAACAATCCAATACAGCTGCAAAGGGTATAAATATTTAAACACTCTGAGTTTTTCCAGTTGGTTACTCAAACTAAATATTTAACATTTACCTCAAAATTGTATCTGATTACTAGAAAGCCTGTTCCAAACTGAAGAAATTATTTTGAGTAAACTTTCCATTTTAGAAACACCACAGTTTAAGCAGCCAGAAAAATCTTACTAGAGAATGTGAATGAGAATTAAAATATTAAACAGCAAAAAATAACAAATCCTTGTACTCTTTTTGGTGGAATAAAAGGAAAGAAATGACTGTATTATACTATCAAGGATCTCCCTTACCTGACTAATACTTCTGATCCCATTCCGCATTAAAAGTTTCTTGTACAGATTTTCAGTCTGTTCTGCTGATAAATTTGGTTCATCTTTTGTGAACAGGCAAACGTCAGCAGTTTCTGGTCGAATGCCATGTGGCAGTGGTCTACAATGAGAATACAATGAGATGCATAAGGAATGTCTAATAAGAGAAAGTTTTCTCCAGAACTAGGACTACAACTGAGAGATCAGTACCCTTTAACAACACAGAGAAGTACCTGTATTTAGACTCTGTTAACTACTAAATATTCTCAGTGGAACCTATACTTGATAAGCATACAAAACTGTAAAAGTGAAACCATGGAATACCACGGCTGCAGTCAGATACAAGGCGGAATCCCCTGTCCTACCAGCAGCCCTTACCACACGGGTCCCAGGAGGAAGACCCTCCATGCTCCACCCTTTATGCCATGGCTGCATCCAGTCATTAGATAAAACTTTATAACACTCGGGCCCTGATAAATGGATGTAAACTTTCTCAGTGTAGCACAGCTACAGTTTAAAAGGAGGCCTCTAATTCATATTCAGGTTTAGTTACCACAAGAAAGAAGTCTTACTAATGATTTGGCGGTGGTGGGTCAAGACAAAGAAGTTGATCTATTTTTTCGAGCTTAAGGACTGAAAGGTACATACCCTGCAACTGGCCACAGAATCAGTATTCTCTGTGCAAAAAGCTGTCACAGCCCAGCTTCCAGTTATACCAAAAGTAGGGGTAAAGCAGCGTTCTGACGCGGCAGTTCTTAGTCACGGCATAGGAGCTGCCAGGACAGGGCCGTGGCAGTCAAATCCCTTACGCTCACAATCTGCAAAGTGCTCTTTTCCAAGCCAAAGGACACGAGCAACCCCTGTAACCACGCGGCCGGGTATCAGTGTCTTACATTCTAATGACTTTTGCCACCTGCGGGACCTTCCAGACAGTCACCAGGAGATGGACGCTCTCGCTCTCGTTGAGGAGCAGCGCGTCCCCCTTGGCCTTGCTTCTGGCGAAAGCCACGAGAGCCTCCACCGCCTTCTTTACCTGCAACGGCACCACAGCGGCAGCAGCCGCAGGTCACGCCCGGCCCGGCCCGGCCGCGCTCCTGCCCGCCCGGCTCCCCGCAGCCCCCGGGAGCGCTCCGGGAGTTCCCGGCCGGCTCCCCGCAGCCCCCGGGAGCGCTCCACGAGTTCCCGGCCGGCTCCCCGCAGCCCCCGGGAGCGCTCCACGAGTTCCCGGCCGGCTCCCCGCAGTACCTGGGCACGGTCCAGGTGCTCCTTCCCGCTCGCCATGATGCCGCCGGTGCCACGTGCGGCCTCCGCGCCTGCGTGCGCGCCGCTTTCNTTGTTCCTCATCTAGTCATTTTCTAACCTGTGGTGCCGCAAGGGGCTGCTGCTTCCCAAATGCAGGTTTGCATTTGCCTTTGATTAGTGTTGACAGGTTTGTGTTGCCAGGTCTTTCCAGCCTGTGCAGGTCCCTCTGTTCATGAGGGTAATGATTGGTCCCAAGTTTGATGCCCCCTGCAAACTTGATGTGACCATGCTTCAGGTCACCGATAGAGGTATTAAATAGAACACGTGCCAGGATAAATCCCAGCAGTATTCCATTTGTTACTGGCCTTCAGGTGGAGTACAAGCCATTATTTCGGCCCTCCAAGCCCTGTTATCCCAGCAGTGGTTACCCATCTAGTTGGCCACTTACCACACCCTCGTGTATAAGAAGGGCTGAGCGTTGTCTTCAGATTCCTTCTTTGAAGACTATCCCTGATTTTACTTCCTGTATTACTGTCCTTTTGCACTGGAGTGCTGTCACAGGTTCACTGCTTAGCCAGGCCAGTCTCCTGATTGATGTACTTATTTTCCTAAGTATCAGGAGGAACTGTTTGTATGATTGGAGGAGGTTGTTCTTAAAGACCTGCTGCCAGCTTTCCTGAGCTCCTTTCCCCTTCAGACCTGTGTCCCATGGGATCCTGCCCACTGGTTCTCTGAATAAACCGGAGTCTGTCTCATGGAGTCCAGGGACTGTATTGTGCTGCTCATTTTCCTCGTACACTGTCTTGAACATGGCTGTTTCCAGGTTACTTCCGTTGGGGCAACTGCTCATTATCATGTCAAACCATTTCTTCCTCATGTGTGACTAATAAAGGCAGAACTGCTGCATCTCCTGTTCAGTTTAGAAATGCATTGACTGACTACATGGAAGTAGCTTAATTGTGGAATGCTTACTGCGTTGAGTTCCATGCTGGATTAATACATTGTTCTGAGACAGAATCTAGCCTGGGATTATTTTGGTCTCATTCTCATAGTGCTGTGTGTGCCCTGGCAGCTTTGGGTTGTCTGCATCCATCACACAGGTTAGCTGCTATCTGGATAACACAGCTATGCATAATGAGGGCTTAAATATGCATGAAATTAGGAGTGTTAGTCATTCACTCTTCTCTAGATTTTTTTCCTGCTCTTTGCCTTTCTATTTATGGTTTTATTCCTTCTCATCAGATGCCATCCAACAAAATTTGTTGCTCCTTCAATGTGGCCAGTGCAAAGAGAAACTAAAATACCCTCGTTTCTTGACAAGCTGCTTTATGTAGTGGTTTATATTTTCTTTCTGCTGCTAGTGTACTTAGAGCAATAGTGGAATAGTTGATGCCATCAAGACTCATCCATACTTAACGGAAGAACTATATGGACATACACTGATTTTAAAGAGTGGAAAAAAATCCTGGAAAATGGAAGCTTTCTATTGTGTTATTTGAACAAAAACAAAACCAAACCAAGCCAAAAAAGAAATTGACTAAGAAAAAGAAAAGCTGTCCTTGCCATGTTGTATGAAGTACTGATTAGAGAAATCACTGGATGCGAGGAACACACAGGGTAGCCAAAGAGGGCAGACTCATTAAATCCTTTCCAGTATTGGTGGGATTTCTGCACGTGATAGTAGCTCTGGTGCTGTATATTCTGATAATTGTACATTTTAGGGCAGTCATATTTTAATGAAACATCAGTAAATCAGTGTGACGTTAAAATGGAAAAGTCAGATGACTGGAACATCTCTCTGAAAATGAGCTAGGCTAGTCTTGTAAGATATGATTGAACAGCAAGTTTGAAGACTGACTTTACTGGGTCAGTATAGCATTAATGGGATAAAACTAAAGGGACTATTATTAGTGACTCAAATTCGAATTTTTCACATATCAGTCTCATCCAAGTACATTTTTCTGAACAAGGTTAGGTCTGACATAACTAAATCTTACTAGGTGTGGTTTAACTGACTTAGTCTAGTAATTTTCTCTTGAAAGGTACTTGGCATAGCTAACAGAGCTCTCTTGGAAAAAGTAAGTTAATCTATGAATAAGAAATATCTCAGTTTAATACAGCATGCAATGAATATAAACTATAAAAGAGTACACTTTTAATTTAGCAATGTAATAAATTTACAGTTACTCCTACAAGGAAATTAGGTTTGTTACTTTGATCGGTGTAATTGCTGTAAACTGTCCTGGTAGCTCTCAATTTAACTTTTTGGATCATGAAAGTAGGTGCTTTTCTTTAAGTCATTTGTGTCACTTAGTTAAATGCTAAGATTGAAAATAACTGCAAGACATTCTAGCTCACTACTTATTTGTTTCTTTTTAAGCCTAATTTTATAGTTTCACACAGCAAAAGGGATATACAAGTAGCAATTGTTTCTGCTGTAAAGACAACTTTGAGGTTTAAGATTATTCAGGTTTCAGTTCCAGTCTTGTGGTCCTCCAGACTGTTTGATGGCAATGCAAAAATCCCAGTCTCTGTAAATGTACTTGCAACAAAACCAGCACAAAGAGTATGCAGAGATTAAAACAGGACTAAGAAGTGCCTTCCTAAGAGAGCTCGGTAGAGAATCTCCCCTCTAGACCCACTGTTCAAGCACTGTTTTCTTTAGACTGTGTTCCTTTGCAATCCTAGAGTCAGCCTCCATCTCCTACCTGACTCAGACACGAGGTTTTGGTGCAAGTAATTCACATATACCACGAGGACTGTTCAAAAGGACAGAGGCCCCTGGCACTGAACGAAGAGCAAACCTTTCTTGTTAAAATGCTTTGCCTCACATCCCTTCTAGAGGCTTAACAGATGACGGTAACACTGCCTCAAGTACCTTTTTGTCACCCAACATTTATTCTATTATGCCTCTTACTACTCTTATTCAGAAGTAATGTGGACTTTTTTGGGTGTATGGAACTGACAGGAGATGTAGAAAAATTTACATTGGAAGTTGATACTTTTCAGAAAGGAAAGCCAATGAAAGGATATGTATTATCAGAAGTTATTTATACACAGACAACAGATTTTGGGTTTGTTAGCATAAATTTCCATTTTATATTAAGACTAGAATCCTTTCTAGTATTTCTTCAGAGGAAAAGTAGTATTTTATCATGTTTATAGTGCGATAAAATAAACACAAGGAAAGAAACAGGTTCACAATATAAAATCTTCAGTAGTAACTCCAGTTTTGTTGGTATATTTTTCTGTACCAAATCCTCTTAGAGTATACAAAAACAGCAGAATAAGTAAGAGCCTTTAAGTACCAGTTCAGGAAGAAAACAGTCTTGTCTGGAGTACATGTCATCTGCTTTAACAGCGTCATTTCAACAGTCTGCGGTACGAACCAAAAAGCCAGAGGAATACAGAATCAAATACCTGGGACATTGAAACAATCTTTTTTTGGTAGGTAATATTCAGTAATAAACACTTATAAAAACACATTTCTCATAATTAACATAACTTTTAATATATGGTGCCATAAGTAGTCTAAAATAGAGGTTCTTCATTGAGCAATTTTCACTGGGCTTTTTATGCCACTGAAAAAAATCTGTAGAGGGGCATAAAAGTCATGACCAGCAAATATCCCCGTGGATAAACCTCCTTCAAGCAGCTATTTTTCTTGTGACACTATTACACCATCATCAATAGCTTGCTGTTCAGGAATACAGTTCACTACCAGAGTAAGTGTCTCAGGAAACTGGTGTCATCACGTTTGTGGATCAGTTCCTGATTGTCTGTTAAGATAACCAAGGTAGCAGGAATGGTTTTACATAGACAGTTGATGGCAATGTTACTCAACTGATCGCTGTACCCGCTCCTCCTACTACTGTGCTTTACTTCTTATAGCTTGCAGAAACAAGGAATTATTTTTCTGTTGCCAAATAATTAGTACTGCTGCACATTCAGATATTTTTTTTCATCTGATTTTGGTACATATACCAAGGTTTTCAGTTCAAGGACATACAAGGTCTTAATTTATAGAATAATAACTTATTTTTTTATAAGTTACCATCATGGCTAAACACTTAAGCCATATCTACACTACGAACTTTGGCTGACAATCAGAGAGAAAGGTGTGATCCTCATCAGTACCACACTGCAAATGCCATTATACTGAGGAAAAAAACCCAATCCCTCATTTCTGCAGAAACATACTCAGAGTTTTGCTGGTATGAGTTAAAGCTACGCCAGGACCCAGGAATACCCTGTCAGTATCCCATGCAAGCACAGTTACCCTGGCAGTGCTCCTAGGGGCACTGTATCTTCAATCCAACTTTTATTTCCTTTTTTTTTTCCTCCCTTCCTTTCAACTGTTGTGGTTGCACAGCTCCTTTATTTTTGTTTCCTCTTCAAAGCAGCATACCACATTTTCACAAAAGGAAGTATTCAAAATGGTCATTTAAAAAAGTTTATTACATCAGTGAATCAGCAAATAGTATTTATTTCCAACAAAGCCACATTATCTTTTTGTCTTCTTTCATCTAGATTTAGCTGTATTTAATAGTAGCAAAAATGGGACTAAAAAATGTAGAATGGAAATGAAATGAAAAAGTTGAGATGTAATCTGAGGACTATTCAAATACAAGGTACTTCTAGCTCTTCTACCCAAAATGCAGCCAATTTGTGTAGATTTATGCCTTACATTTTCATGTATTTGCTATAGAATGCAAATATTTTATACCCAAATAAAAACCTCCTATAGAATAGGAATATCTTTAATTGCATAATGTGGGTTCTATTAATGAATTTGTAATAATACAGCCTCTCCCTTTACAGACAAGGTGACATTAACTGGAATTATGGAAATGGTAATCAAATGCACTAGATGGGATGAATAATGGAAATACTCAGACTTTCTATCTACTGATATTCCAACCCACCAGATGATTATTCAATTTAATAATAAATACTCAGTCTAGCCTCAAAATAATGAAGTTTTAAAATCCCACATTAAGTTTGCTCAGTAGTGGAAAACTGATGCTGGAGCATCATGTAGTCTTCAGATGCATTTCAATGCCTTAGAAAAAAAGTTTTAAAGGACTTAACAATTTAGGAATCTAACTGTAAGTATTCCCCAATAATAGTCTTTGCCAATTTCAAATCCATGAGATTACTTCAAGAAAGCAGTCAGATGTCTGGAAATCTTGTCAGTCCAGAATATGAACAAGACAGTAAGTTTCCTTGGCTTTTAATTTCTTCATTAGTTTAAGATCCAAGGAACTGTGGGTTTTGTTCACTTGGTAGAAAAAAAAAAGTTACTTTTTAAACCCTGATTTACCAAAAAAATAAAAGCCCAGAGATTTGCAGACATAATAAAATTTATTTAAATTCCATGCATTACGGTAGCTACAAGTGTAGTCATATGAAACTGAAGGACAATAACTTCTTCTGTCCATACAATGTAGCTGTAAGTGAAATGAATGGGAGTTCCACAGTTACAAAGAAACAAACAAAACAAACAAAAAAAATTCCCAAAAAAGGTAAATCTGTTTCTGTCTTGAGTTATCTGTCAATTCAGATACAGTCACTAGACTGTAAACTTTTGGGGGAGAAGATGGGCTCACCAATTTTACAGCTGAGAATGTTTATTTTAAGGTATTCTGAAGAAGCTGGGAAGATACCTTTTATAATTACTACTAATACTCTGGGAAATGAAAAAAAATCCCTTAGCCTTCATCCCAATTGTTAGAATCAGGACAGCAATTGCAGACAGTCCATTTTCAAAGTGCAGCTAAATAGGGTTTTATTATGCAGCTCCTTCAAGTTCTACTGAGTAAGCTTTACTTTGAGCCAGTTTTGCTTTAATTTCTCGAGAAAAACTTCACTGGTCCTCATAAGCTTACATTGCTTTTTGATATGCAAAAATTTACAGACTGTGCTTGATTCTGACCCTCCCATATTTCAGTATGTGCAAACTCTTAGGGATTTAAATAGTCTTTCTCCCTCTCAGTTCAGACTGATCTTTAAAACAGCACGGATTATCCAGCCCTCTAAATTAAAGACAGGGTGAACTGAGTAATTTATGTAACTGGCACTTTTTAATTGGCCCAGTTCTCCCACAAAATGTAGCTCTTATAAATACTAATAGGCACTATTGCCACAGATTCTCTTATTTTTGCAAGTTTCACTGCTTTACTGGTTGTTAGCATTTTCTGCAGTTAAGAATTTAATAATGCTGAATTTTTATAAAGACACAATATGTAGTTCTAGCCTTCAAAATGGACTTACTGTGTCTAGTAATGATGTTAAGTCAACCTAAATTTGCTGAAGATATTAACAAATGTAAAGCTAATGAAGGTGCCACATTTGCATGAATGTTTTTTTAATTTTCAGAATGCATTCATTCAAGAAAGGGAAGGGGCAAACCTAATTATTTTAATACAAACTTGGTTGAGTGCCCAATTGCCTCATTTAAAACTGTGTGTGTGGGGAGGCTGAGGAGTTTAGAAAAGTCCAAGTAACCAAGTATCTGGGTTACTGGGAAGTTAAAAAGCTAATGCAACTGCGTTACATCCGGATAAAAAACATTATTCAAAAGCAATTCCAATACCGAAAAAGATTTCAAATTGAATAGTTTATTAACATGGTAGTCATCTTTGTAACATGTGCACACACACTCGCACACTCTGAATGATCTGCCTGGAAAAAAGAGGTCTTATATTTGCTGGGGGAAATTAAACATTAAAAATCCTTTCGATTTTCATAATTATAGGCAATTATGTCCACATCACTTACAAAGCTATTGCCGAATCTTTCCAAGGAAGCAGAATTTGGGAGAAAAAAAAAATTCTTTTTGGGAAAATTCAACAGTGGCATAGCAGAGCTCTCAATATGAGAAAGCTGACATAATGTGGACCTTTGCTGTGAAATTTGTCTTTGCAAAATATGGGGAGAAGTTTATCAATGGGCAGAAAATAAGACGGCGGTGTGAAGTAGGCTTTTGCTGAGTCGATTTTCCTCACAGTATTGTGCGGGGTCATTGAGAAAAATGCTTAGTCCTTCTCTGGAACCAGTTTCAGAACTTTTCCAATTGCAATGGTCTTACCTAAACCAAGGAGACAAACAGCAGAGTTAATATAACTGTGAAAGGAATGTAGAAGTCTCCAGGAACATGAAAACTTTCCCCAAAATACAGGCTCTCAAGTATTAGAAATCATAGAGAATAAATTATGTTGTAGCATCAGCCTATTTTAAAAGCACGATACAATCTTTAAATAGTAAGCCTGCTATTCTGAACACAATGTGGATTGTGGAAAGCCTGCTTGTACACTCATCTAAGGAGAAGGCAAGGCAGAATCACTACCAGATCTGTTTACTGCTTTTCAAGATAATTTATTTTAAATGCATCCCACAAATCTGGGAGTTTTGCCGGGGTGTGCATGAGTTAAAGCCCAACATACAACCCCCCTGGTATTTTCTAACTTTAAATAGTGAAACTATGGTATTCATATTGTAGATGGACATTCCAGGACACATTAGAAAAGCACTGCTGGTAATTTTTCAAATCCAGTCTTCTGTTTCACAATGCACATTTCTGTACATTATTCAAATAAAACTGGCTCTCTGTTACTAGCAAGGACTGCACAATGACAACAATTTGCTTACATTTACTTTTCCATTGTTACCCAGAGAGTGATTTCTACCAGATACCAGCATTTTAATACCTCACTGCCATGTATGAGCTCCAGTTTCAAAGTAAGTTTCTGCAGCAGTCAGTAACTGCTGGTGAAGCAGCCTTACCCTCATCTCTTAAGGTGAAGCGACCCATCTGAGGGAAATCTTTGAATGTCTCAAGGCAGATCGTTCCTGCTGTCCTTAAACGGGCGATGCAGACTTGATCTTGTTTCACAAAACGGGGCCGTGTCTTACTTTTTTCTCCTGTTTTTTTGTCTACCAAGCAGATTAAGGCCTGTATTGGAAAAAAATTAATAGCTTTGAGTGCTAAAATAAGGGTTATTTTTCTTAACAAACAAACAGAATTGGTCTAAGAAAGGATATACTTACAAACAAATACATGAAAAAACTTCCACAGTTTATTCAGTCATGACTTACACCACTTTTCAGAAGGCCTATGCTAAAAGTTACAGCCATTTTTGTTTGTGTTAGGGCATTGACCAAAAATTCCATTCAAGGCTGGAAGTTTGTTGCATTAGTTGCTCTACAGATGTATGACATGACACAACTCTTCATCCCAACAACTGAATTGTTTATGTTCACATCACAACTTAAAATGACACTTACTGTTATCTCAACTTCTTCAATACAGGTGTGGATGTGCAGCACTGCATTATAACCTGGGCAGATAATGGATTTGTGCTCAATTATCACTATCTGTAAAACAATTCAAAATAAGTGCATTTTTCCTAATTTCAATTATAAAAGAACAGAGAATAATCAATGCAGAACTATATTTAAAAGTCTACTGAACAATGTACACACAAATTTTTGTCAAATAAGTCACTAAGTTGTTTATAATATGAAAGGAAAGAACTGGAGAACTGGCCTGATGAGGTCTTGCTTTCACCATTATAGGTATCTAAAACTTCATTGAGAAGTTACATTCAAAATAAATTGTATTTTAAAAACTCAAATTAATGATGTCAGTGTTAGGTGTTTAACTTATTGCCAATTTAGAGATATGGTAATGAATAAGAAATCTGAACTGAAACTTCAAACTACTGAAGTTTCATAATTAGGGAAACGAAATATTCCCATGGTTTTTACCCCTCTGTACAGCAATTAAATGCAGTTATTCTACCTGGGCATCAAATGTGCGTCCAGAATGACAAAGGTTGTTGAGATCACAGAGAATAAATCCTGGAAGGATCTCTTCCTCTTCAATTCCCTTCAGTCTGATCTTTAGATTTTCACCTGGGGCTACTGAGTCAGTTTCTACATCATCAGAAAGGATTCCAAGAACTTCCACGTTGTGCTTAAAGAAAACAAAAACGTCATTTTGCATTGTGAATATTTTAGTCTGTTACAAAATAACTGCAATATAACAGTATTTCAATAAATAATTCCATTACAGTTTAAATTCATTGTATTTGGTTCTGTTAAGCTTCATCAGAACATTTAAAATACTTGAATGATGAGTTACTAATACTTGAATTTTTTAAAAGAATTTTTTTCCTTTTCAAGTTTTTTTTCCTGTTTACTTTTGGGGGAAAGAAAAAAAAAAAAAAAAGGGAAAAGGGGAAGGACTAAACCTTTGAGCAATATTAACCCACAGCAGGTAAAAGGCTTAGTGGGCCAACCATACAAACACAAAATAAAACCCAGCTCAAGTGAGGTGATTTGTAGTCCGGCAACTGAGTTTACTAAGGCAGGACAACCCAAGTTCTGAATGCTGAGGAGCTACACACACCCCTGTTCCCAGAAACATCACCCATGTAAACCATGAGAGCTTAGTTATGTTCAATAGAGCAACAGAACATTTTCTGATTTAAAGTAGTAGTATCTTTAAGAACCAAGCTCTTTTTTTTATGGTAGTAAAGTTTCTTAATATCTAAACCTTACCATACCTTGTTTGGCATCATCACAAGCTGTTGTCCTTTGCAGATAGAGCCCGACTCCAGCTTCCCAAGGACCACAGTGCCCATGTCCTTCACAAAAAGAAATCATTACATAGCAATTGAAAACATTTTCCTAAAGAGTCTGCTCTATTTATGATTTACCTCTAAGTTTGATTACTTAACTCTATGAAGTTATCTGGCACTGCTAGACTTAGTATTTGGGAAATTGTTCTCATGAAAGATCCCAGATTTTAGGAGTTTCATATAAGGCCAAAATTATTTACTTCCCCCTCCTGCCTCTATTCTACAGTTGGAAATGTCACATTAGCAAAGAAAAAAAGTTACCCCCTAAAAGTACAGTAAACAGTCCATTTACTGCTTTCTGAAAACACCCTCTTTATACTTTTTATTTTATTATTTTAATTTGTACCTTATATTTATCCACAATTGGCAGCCTGATTGGTCCATCAACTGAACGGTTGAAGTTTGGCAAATTATCCAGGTATGGAATAAATGGTAATCCACTAAAAGAGCAGAAGGCATTTGTTTCAATTTTGTGAGCACCCTTCCATTTAAAAAAAATTCTCAGAATGGATAAATGCAGACCAATAAAAGCAGTAACTTTTATCTTGTCATCATTTAGAACAATGACCTCTAAGACAGCTAAATCTATTACAACATCCCATCTATAACGTCCACTTTATCCCAGCCAACATATTAATGCCCAGGAAATGCCTGTTTTTAAGTTACATTACAGGCATATTTTACACAAATAATTATCCCTTTGAGAATCACAACAGATGTGTAATATATTTTGGAAATAAAAACCATAAGCTAGGTCCAAATGTGATTTCCATTAATACTTTTTAAAGTACACTGAACAATACTGAAAAACATTACATCCTCTGAGAGACGTGGCTCATTCCTAATTAGAATACAGCTTCAAGCAAACTGTTCATATCAAACAATTACTCATTCTAGCAACGTCAACTGCAGCATCACTGGCAAATGCAAGTGCTCGTAAGGCACTGAACTCACACAGCCAAAACCCTGCTAATATTTTACTAATAGTCTTCTGCAGTTAGCAAATGCTTTTCATTGGCACGTTGCATGGCTGTGTTCTTGTTGCTCTGGCTGTATTTCCTCAAGCACTTTGGCACACAACTACAACGTATCACGCTCTGCTACTTCCCAGCTTCACTGAAGCATTTACTTTTATTGAAATACAGCAAATATTCAAGTTGCTCAATTTAAGATACATACATATACCAAGGACAGAATTCTGACTGTTCTTTAAGGTTTGCTCCAGTCAGTCCTGAGCAGGGCATGAAATGAATGTCCTTTTTGGGATTGAAGCCAACTTTCTTCAAAAATGGCACCAGTTTCTCTTTACATTCCTCATATCTATTAAAATGACAAGCAGATCAAAGTAAGTTCCACTTATTCCAGCATAACACAATACTGTAATTTAAAAAACCCACAGACATTTCAGTTTCATCAGTTAAGTTACTGTGTGAGCAGCAAGCAATCCTAATAAATCCTGGAGGCCTATTTGCATCTTCTCCCCAGTATTCCAGCACAGCTCAGTATTGTCTGTTCTCCTATTCCCCCTCATTCCTCTGCTCCATAAAGCATCATCAGTGCTCTCCACACACTTCAATGACAGTGCTGGGTGAGCAGCAGCACATGCTGGAACTACTTAAAGCAAGAGATCCAGGCCAGCACAGCAGGACAGACCACGCAGACACCTACTGAGGTCATGCTCCAGGCTGGCACTTCAGTGCTGGCTTGGTCTCCTCCAAACTCCTACACTGTTTCTGAAGGTTTCATGCTATTTATTTCTGTCACGCTGCCTCCTCTCAGTCTGGGGCAAATTCCATAATGTCAGAAGGTTGGGGCAGGACCAAGACACACCAACTGGGCGTGCCTTAGTCTCCTAGTAAAGTAGGCTGACATTCCAAGGTTACATGGGCCCTCATGGCTTCCCACAAAAATTTCCACAATTCTGGGCACAACACACAGCAGGTTCTCTGACAGCTCTGGCAAACTTGACTGGGTGAAAACACAACCACTTCCTTTTATAGATTCAGTATAAAGTTTCCAAGTCAACAATTAAACTATGCTAGAATGCATGGATTTGTTAGCTATGTCTGCATGGATCCAAGCAGTTGAAAGTGAATGCTGGAGGGTAGAACTTCCAGCTTAGTAGAGAGGCACTGTCCTAGGCACTATGCTTCTGGTTTTCCTGCCAGCTTTATAACTTCTGTCTTTACTCCATCAGTCAACCATTCTTTCAGCAATAATGGGATACAAAAATTACTTTACTTTAGAATTATTTTATTTCAGTATCTGTCAATGAAGATCAGTTTTTTTAATATTAAACTCACCTTTCATTACTCCAGTTTACAGTTGGATCATCCATTTTATTAATAAGAACTATTAAATGCTTTACACCTGCTGTTTTTGCTAGCATGGCATGTTCTCTCGTTTGTCCACCTTTCTCAAATCCAGTTTCAAACTCTCCTTTTCTTGCAGAAATAACCTAATTAAAGATACATATTTTAATAAAAATTGTACAATTCTTTCAGCAGAACCATCAACAATCGATAATACTGCCTTATTCAAGAAATTTTGGGTAGTCAGACCTAGTAAAAGATTTCAAAACAGATTGGTATATCCTCAATATTACCCATTAGTTTCTGCACTGACATGTTAAAAAAAATTGCATGACACCTGTGGACAGCTTTAAGAAGCTGCTAAGTTACTCCAAAATCCACTCATCTCAGTAAACTTAACACTTGAAAATTCTGCCTGCTGTAAGTAACCAAAAGAATAAAGAAGCAAACAAAAAATAAAAATCAGAAGCTTAAATCCACAGTATATGCAAAATAAAAGTATCTGATTTGTCCTTACCAGCACAGCAAGATCAGCTTGAGAAGCCCCACCAATCATATTTGGAACAAAGCTCTTGTGTCCAGGAGCATCTAAAATAGTGAAGTGTTTCTTCTCCGTTTCAAAATAGGCACGACCCACTTCTACTGTTTTACCTTTGTCTCGTTCTTCTTGGTTTGTGTCTAAGGCCCATGAAAGGTACCTAAAAAAAATCCCAATCCAAATACTCTATTTTTGTATTAATTTTTATTAAATTTTTATACAATTTGTTAGTCATAAGATGCCTTTTTTTGCTTAATTATTTTAACCACCTCAGCATTGCTAAACTTAGGTATTTCCAAGACCAACAGTGACTTTAACTGCCTGTTTTGTGTATACAGTGAGCTGCAGAGCCCATTGCCAGCTCTCCTTCACGCACCTAGAAGGATTCAATTCTAAAAATTCTCAAAACAATATTATTTTTTAAGTTCTTCAGGTATGATCTAACCTCAAATAATTTAGGCTTTGCCTCAGTCTCAAAAAACCTCAATTCCTCCTTCTTAGCATAATTAACTAAAAAATTAGTTCTGATTTGCATATATCGTTATTGAGAACTATAATTATTAGTTCTCATTTATTTGCACATATTAAACAGAAGTTGCCTATGAAATAGACACCATCTTTATTCACACTATCTTTGATATTTTATTATAATGACTCTTGTCCCCTCCTAATTATTTTTCTTCCTGGCCACTGACAAGTTAGCTTTCAGTTAGATAAACTGAAATTTCAAAAAAAATGTTACTTAGCTCCTTCAGGTTTTTTGAAAATTGGTGAATATAGGGAAGAAAAAAAATACTAAGGATAAAAAAGTGGTAATAACTCCATTGAACTGGTTTAACACAGCAGTATTTTTCACCATTAACAGCTGCTTGTAGACATCCTTAGCTTTTGTTTTGTAGTGACTGGGTGATGTCTGAAAAGATGCTGCTGAGCAGGGATCATGGAAGGAACATCAGGGATTATTAAACACAAAGATGTCCTTTCCAGCTGAAGAGGTTGCCAAGTCAGAGAAAGCACTAAACTCTGGGAACCATGGATATACAATCACAGTGTTCCCCTGGCAGTAGCTCTTTGTCCCTGACTGAGGGCTGGGTAACCTGCTGGATGGCTTTCGGTGTGTATCGGGACATGTGCTCTGAAGCGTTGTGGTCTTCCCCACGGCCTGGGTTTCTGCAAGATTGCAGCCAAGCCAAAGGTCAGGCTTTACTCGGCTAACAAGAGTCAAGTGGGAATTTATGTGTGGTAGCTGGATGGGAAGTCTGTTTGGCACATACATTTTTTAGGGAAAGATGCATTTCTGACTGAAATATCAATTCTGCACTACAGCATAGAACTTCCCGAATCACAGAGTGAAACCACTCAAATTTCAAGACCCTGAATATATGAAACAACCTAGCAAGATCTTTGATAATGACAGAGGTACCTCATACTTTGTGTTGCACATCATGCCACATTTTAAAGAATAAAAATAGCATTCATGGAGGTACTTCCTGCAACTCAGTCTCTAAAAGAGAAAGGGGGAAGAGGAAAACTGCTTTTCAAGCGTCCATAGTTTCTGAGGAAGGTCCTGATATATTTATCACTATGGTGAGATCCCCATAGTGGGACGATGGTTGTTTGGTGAAAAGAACTATGTCACCCTTTCTATTCCCAGTTTCATTGCAGTGAAAGAGCAAAGTGTGCTACTATCTTCAGTAAGTTCATACCATGTTTCTCTGTTTTTTTCTTTAGCTTCTCTTTCATATTTTTCAAGTGTTCTTTTGTCAACCATTCCCGTCAAATACCTAAGAAGAGGGAAAATAAAAGTGCAATTTTACATAAAGCAGAAAGATATTTCCAAATAGTTAAATACTTACACAATCCCTACAGATTATTATGATTGGGGAATAAAGATCTTTTTTTTTAATCTTCACAAAAAGGATGAAGTTTAACCAATGGTATAAAGCAGTTTCAAACTTCATTTTAAAATACAGAGAAAACCAGCCACGTTCTAGGGAAGTGATTAATTTTTAAATTTGATAATGTTCGCTTTCGCATAGTTGCTCCCATTAAGTGAAAATCCTAAAGCAATAAGATTAATCTGCTGGAATTAAGAAATTCCAAAGACAATAAGCAACTCAATTGACTGGGATAGTAATGTTCTGTTATAAAAGCATTAACATATACTGATTAAAGCTACAAAGAAAATATTACTCATTTTAATTGCTGTTTTTTAATTCACAAGAACAGGAAATCTAAAAATTTAAGAGTTTCCTTACATTATTTGTCCTCCAATAGTTGACTTGCCAGCATCTAAAAAAAAAAAATTTCAAATCATCAACAATTTACAATTCTAGAAAAAGCAAACCATTATGAACTAAGTCATCTAATTTATTTCCAAAAGATTAATTTTTTTAACCACAATCTAAGTTTTTGGAAGCATCTTGACCTTCCCTTGTTCCCACAATAATTTGTTGTCAATAAAATTACACTAAATTTTGAACATGCTGTTCTCATATTTATAAATTCAGCGTTTATCCATAACAAAAACCTGTCACCAAGCAGTGATCCAGCTAAAGCAAGGGTCAACAGCGTGGGAAGCTCTTGCAAAATCCCCTTCCCTGCTTCCTTTATCCCTTGTCCCTAGTGTGGGCTGCTCTTCAATATTGGGATGTACCTCTGCCCACAGCCCCTTTACTCTGTGTGACTCCATTCTGAATTTATCTAAGGACTAAATTACAGTGGTTCTAAGTTGATAAGTAACTATAGAAATGAAAAGACAAAATTCACTGTATAACTTGTGATTCAATAATTCTTCTCTACTTTTGACACCAAAGTTTTTCTGAAGCTTGTTGAAACTATTAAATGAGGATATTTTGCTATAAATACTTATTTTAACCATGAATTATGTTAACCTACTGTTTGTAACCCTAAAAATTTTAGTACTTAGAGTAATAATCTAATAGCAAGAACACTTTTTATTTCAAATACGCAGAAAAGAAGCACTGCTTTCTGATTTTGTTCTTTAGATCATAAACACAGATTTGTCACTTCAGCACTCAACAGGAGCAGGTATTTGAGAAATCATGAACACAGGCACTGTTGTGTCCAAGAGAACACACTCTACCCTTGGCACTCTACCCTGAAAGACCTTTCAATTTTTCATTTTCCAGAGCAGCTTCGTTAGAATGAATGCTTCTGTGAGCCTGAAGACATGGTGAATACAAAGAACAGCATTAATTTCTAATCCTCTCAGTTCGAGACAATACACAACAGATAGATCCAATTACTTCACCTTCACTTACAACTTACCTACGTGTCCAATGAATACTACATTTACGTGCTCTTTTTTAGGAGCACCTGGAGGTGCTACAACAGATTTCGGTTTTGGTATCTCCTCTTCCTCTTCCATCATTTCCTGAGCGCTCTCTTCAGAAGGCCCCGCATCCCCTGAGGGACCACTTCCTAGCTCTGCTTCACTTGGTTCTTCTTTGTGGTCCCATGACTCTTCTGGGGACATTTCTGTCTCTCCATTTTCCACTGAAAATGAACCAGTTAGATATATTTAAATAGATAAAGAAATTATAAAGAACTACTCTGGGGAAAAGCCCCTGCCCCACAGATGCAATCACAAGGCTTTAACTACCAGGTCTGTTAACATTTCCCTATAGAAAAAGGGACAACTGCTGCTTGTTCCTGAAATTATTAATACCAGGAGCTTTCAAGCTAGCTGTGTGCTGACATAAGAAATCTAGGATTCAGAGGGAGTAAGGAACTTCTCTTTTAACAAGGTAACAATTCTACAAAGAAAAAGCAAATCTGAAGATCCACTCAGACCAGTACAGTGGTCTGAATCCACAGACACACACTACCATATGTTTAGAAAGCAAAGAAGAGGAATTACAGTTAAAGTTCACTCATAAGCCACATAAAAACAATAAAAAAGATACAATTTCCATGTTCTGATTGTTCACATTACTGACCACTTTGAAGTTTTTTGTTAATCACCATTCCACACACGTTAACGGTGCTATTTTGTAATATGAAATTATTTTTTAATAAAGCACGGATAATTTCACGGTGTCCAAGTAATCCAATTGCACCTCTTGATGCATACTAGTGTTCAATTACCTCTTTCCTCATCCAAGTATAATGATACAACAAAAAATAGTAAGGACTATTTGTAAGTATAAGGCTCTACTATTTTGATTGCAGTGATTCGGCAAAAGCACTGCAGTAGTACATTATAGTACTATCATACTGAAAAGGAACAATTCTCATCTTACCAACAGACTCTGAAATTTCCATGTTAACAGCAGCATTTGAACCTAGGAGAAAAAAAGCAGGAAAAATGAATCAGTAAAGACACATTTTTACCATAATAGTAATCAAGAACAAAGAAAAATGAGTAACTAAATTAATAAAAGGATAGTTCAGTGTTTTGGCACTTGCCAAAGGTTTTCAATGTATGGTTCATTTTGAAAATTCTGCTTCATGCTAGCTTTATGACCTTCCATAAGCCACTTTATGAGCCTTTCTCAACTAACTATAAAACTGTAAATAACTAAAGATAATCACACTGCCTTACAAGAACAGTATGAGGATCATGAAGATTGGAAAAGGTTCACAGAGATTTTAAAGAGGAGATTATTTGCAATATTTTTTAAAAAATCATGTGTAATGAAGATCACAAAAACAACTACCTTCACAAGAAGCTGTCTGCTCCTCTGGAGAAGGCTCTACAGGTGCACCTGCAGAGAAAAAAGTTTATATTTTAAAATACAGTGATGTAACCAACTTCCAAACTTTGCCATAAAAGACCATCTCCCAATTTTATCGCAAGAAGTGTATGGAAAGAATATTCACTCTCCTCCCCACCAAGCAGTACTGAACACAGCCTCTAAGCACAAATACTGCTAAAGAACACTGCCTAAACGTGGTGAAAATAATACACCACTTCTGAAAACAGCCCTTTCCCCCCACCCTGTATGGAAAATGTAAAGATACACTTAAAGCAAGCAATTTTTCTATACATAGTATTTTACCTGCCCATCCTTTCTGAGCATGCAGGTTATTTGTAAGTGTTAAGTGTCTAAGTGGTGTTTAAAAACATCAAGCAGTTTCATTGTATCCAAAGATACAACGCCTGTGTGGTGTCACCACTGCACGGAAAGGGTCTGCCAGCTCCTGCTTACAGGCATGTCTACACTGCTCTTGTGCCTCACTTCCACTAAACGTCGAGTAGAAAATAGAAACAAGATATTAAGAACAGATTCTTAACAACTTCTGTAGGTTAAAGAGATGATAAACTCATTCAGATGTCTGGTATGTTTGCCAGTCCTCTTAAACACCATAGCACAATCCCATTACTTGCAGGGCAATCTCAACAGTCAAGTGCATATATCAAAGCCACAAATATGTTTTTTTGGATAAATCACTCAACCCTCTCACGCACTAAACCATGCCACTACATTTTAGGCTGAGGTATGACTAATTATTAAACCTACCAGGAGTGATACATTCCAATTAACACTTACACCACTCAGTGCTTTGGGACATTATTTCACACGATCAAGGGGCCTTCTATAACTATCCCTAAAACCCTATAACCTATTTAGTTTTCTCTTGGTACAAGTTCAACTTCAGAATGCTTTGAAACTATTTCATTATCTTTTTTTTCAACCACATACAAAATTCATACCCTGTTTAGCTGTACTCCAGCTCTCCTTCAACTGAATTCTAAACACAGATCTTAGAGCATCACTTGCTCTATACGCATGATGGGACCTAAAGATGAAACAAATCCCCTCAAAAGAACAAAACCATACAGAGAAGGACCTGATTCTAAGCCTCTTTGCTTTCGCACTGTTTGCGTATTTGCTGTAGACTTCTCTAAAGTGGAGCAGCGCAGGGAGAGCTGGCAGAGGGCCAGAGGACAGGGCTTTGCAGGCAGGGTGAATGTGGGTCACAGCACAACATCCAGTGGCCAGCAGCAAACTGTGGAGGGGGCACAGCAACGCCCGCCAGGAAACCATTCCCTGCTCTCCTGTGTTGGATCAAACACGAGCTACACTCCCAAAAACAAAGCAACAGGACTTGAAGAGAATGATTTAATATAGTCAGTAAAAGCATGAGAATAGAATACCCTTAGATCCTTTTTAAGAAAGGATATATTACTCCCATTTGGCAGCTGGAAAAGACTCAAACCAGCCCATTCATGAGAATGGTAAGCAGGTGGCACAAAATCTAGGTATGAACCTAACGCCTCCATTTTGTAGCACATCAGAAGATTGCTGGCTATTTCACACATACTGTGGTTGGGATGCATAAATATTTTAATTATAAGATCATTTCAACAAGCTTTTGATTTCACTCTAGAAGTTTGTGTATAATGAAAAATGTATCAAATGGCAGTTTTAATGCACTTGCCTTAAAACAGAAGTTCTACAAGTGGCTGGATAATTAGTTATTTTCATAGAAATATATTGTCAATCAACAGCATTCATATAAGCTCAGTTTTTACTTTCTGGTCTGCAATACAGCAGGTATGCAGTCAGAAAAAATGTTTCTTTACAACTAACAGAGAAGAGGTTGAAAAAAGGTCTCTCTGTAAATTTTGTGCAAGTCTTGCACACGAGAGTCAGTAAGACAGTTTGTGCATGGATGCTCAAGGGTACTAGTGCCACACAACCGGGGGCAACAGATACTCAGCTATAATCAGTCATTTATTAAACTCTGGTCACTTTGGTACACAAGTGGCAGATGTGCTTTGGACGAGGACTGAATTATATCAAACACATACTGTTTCTTCAAAGCAGAAAGAAACATAAACTACTCTCAAAAAAAAATTATTGTTAAGAAATCAAGTAAATAAATAAAGAACCTTAATTTCAAAACTAACATGCTCTAAGTGACAAAAATAAACACTCTCCTCAGTAATTGTTTACTTCTGACAAACAATTCAGGTTGTCAGGTTATTTCAGACAACGGCTCAGATTACCATTTACTCTGTGCAGAAGTGAACAGATTGCCTGAAATGTGCTTTAAGACCATCACCTGAAAAGAAGTATGCAACCCTACTGCTTCCCTAGACCACAGGGCTGGTGCATTTTGGTTTTTCACTTCTCATTTGTGAAGATCATTCAGATAGGGATCTTTCGTATGAGAGGGATTCAAAACGTACTTTGTAGGAAATGTGGTTTTGAAGTCAGGACATGCTTTAAGTGAGGCCAATTTTTAAAGTAATACCTCAAATTATTGGATTTACACATGATAAGCAATTGTTAGATTTTATACAGCATCCTCCATACTCCATCTCTCCTTCAAGCCCTAAGTTAAGAACTGCTGTTGCAACCTTATCCATGCTATTACATGGAGTGAGTGGTTTATCTTTAGCCCTGCTCAGCATCAGAGCCTTAGGACATTTTTGGAATATCTTCGTTGTCAATGCCAAACGCAAAAACGGATACACATGCTGCATTTATCTACTAGTGCCATTAGAAAATGACATTATGTAATTCAGAGTCTTGCCTGGATAAGGTAATTGTGGGGGTTTTTTAAATGTAATATTCATGGGAAGAATATGCACACTACCAATACACAGTCCAAAACTGCACAACTTTTAAACCATGGTGATTGATCCCTTTAAAATACAGTTCTTGTGCTAAAGAAATTCCTAAATAATCCACTCTGCTGACTTCATTCACACAGCATTCTACTACAGCTGACGAGATTGTTGCATATCACACCAAGTTTTGTACTTGTATGCATTTTTGTTGTACTATAACTAAAGCTGCACAGGTAGAACAAATTTGAAGTTATCATCCAACCTCTGAAAATATTGTTTTAAGAGTATAAGCCAGTAACTTTGCAGCATTATCATATTAGTATGCTTGTAGATAAACAATAGAAAATAGCTTTTAAATTAAATTTATATTAGAATGTAGTAAGTTTTTCATATATAGAATAGGTATAGCTGGCAAAGTAGGAATCAGTATTAGAACTGTGGTTAAAATACAGTATTAAAGTCAAACTCAACCTCTAAGCCATAGAGACAACCTCCATCCTTACACAAACTTTAGTGTTTACCAGATGCACAAAAAAGCTGATAAAGGTCTCCACACAAGCAAGAACTGCTCAGTGGTTAATTGGTAACGCCTCAGCAGCAGTTACCTGAGCCACAATGCAAATGCCTTCACAGAACTGATGAGAGGCATAAATTTGGTGCAATACACAGCAGCACTCACAGCTCCCAGCCTGCTCTGCTGCTGGAGTGATAAGAACCCAGACAGGACTGGAACCTGACAACTGGGATAGACTACAGGGTTAATGAAACTCTACACCACAGAGTTTACAGACTACAAAGAAAAAAAAAGGCAAATTCAGCCTGAAATAAACGTCTTATCTGCAAAACTTAGATGGTCTGTAGAGCGAATTTGTTATTGCTTCCCAAATACAGGCATCAAGTTCCTTCACAAGAATTCCTGAAAGGTTGAAGAGTGAAGAAACATGACACCCACCTTAGGATTCCCATCAGCTTTTTGTAGGTGTGATTCAAATACCTGAGTTCAGCACATATTTACACAATAGTCATACAGTCTCAATGGTTTTCATGCATTACATAACAGATGTTTGCACCTCCTGCTTTTTTTTAAATGAAAGCATAAAGGGAATTACATGAGAGTAAAGAAATAAAAGTCTGCATCAAACACACAGCATGAGAAGCAAAATAAAAAAAAAACCCCAAGAGATTCTTAGCTAACAAAAACACACAAAAATTACTTCAAGCACAAATAAGTGCTACAGCTAAACAAAGTGTTTTATATTCAATACTTAAAAATATACAGAAAGAAACGATTTTCAGGAGTTCACTGTAGGGCAGTTATTTTGAAAGTTAAACCCAAAAGTATGTTCTTCTCCTCTCTGCCCTGCTTCACATCCTATGCTCCAGCTTCACCAGCAGACACACCAGTTTTTAAAATGCACCAATGCAAGAGCAGCTTTAATAATTTAACGTGACCCTGTAAAAGTCACCAAAAAAATTAGCACTTTTTTCATATTCATAGGATTTTATTACACGTCAGCCTAGTAAAAGACCCACCTTTTTCCTTGCCCACTGAGGACACACCTTAAGTTTATCTTATCTAAACTTGACATGCTTCTTAACAACTAAGTTTAAGAAAGCTTATGGGGATTTTCAGGGACTATACTGAAACCCCCTTTTGCTTAAGGCCAAGTATTTGTGCTCAGTTGATAACTTGATTTCTAAGACAGATAATCAAGCTCAGTATTTCAACAGTTCAGGATTCCACTCTGACAAAGATCTCTCATAACCCAGTATTTTCACTATAACCCCTATTTTTAGTATTGCATCACCTGTCCTAAACGAACTTTTGTACTGAAATTCAATCACTGTCATTTTCCTATAGACCTCTTCAAAACACAGTCATTAATTTAATGGATTAAATTATGACTGCTTTATTCCTTCAAAATAAAAACCACAAAATAAAACCATCTATCTATCTTAGCCTCATACAATCAGCTGCTTCTTTTGCTTGCATGTCTCTCATTACAAAACTGGAGAAAAAGCCCAAAATTCCTTAAGTGGAACTGTAAAACCAGATTATAAACAGAATCCAAGAATTATCCCAATTTATTTTTGTGTTAATTTTGATAGAGCAATCAAGTTTTAAGATAACATCATGCTTTCAAACACATTTAAGCAGTAGCCCAAAGCAGAGTGCCAAACACATGGTCAGCAGACTGCCTGTAGCCTCCAGGACAGACAGTTGATGCAGTCCACAGCCAACTCCCAGTGGTCTGTGTGTCTTTTACTGGAGTCATGCGAGGCCACAATGCATCACAAGTGTGATGAATTATTCTAACAGGAGTAGCACAGTCCTGGCCACCTTCCTGGGGACACCTGAGATATAGACAAAGGACATCTGTGTAACACTGGCACCTTGAATGCATCACACAAGTATTTTATATCTGATTACCTGTCAGTGCCAAGACATCCAGCCTTTCTCTGCACTGACTGTTTCATAAGTGGTTGTACAGCTCATCTGTCTAGAGAAGCTGATACTGAAGACTGGTCTAAATAGTCAAGTGACAACTCAAATGAAGATTTTCAGATAAGAAGAATTTATCCCACATACTGGCACTCACAATACAACCCTGATTTGCTGCCATGTGAGCAGTTCAAGTTTGCAGTTCTGAAGGATTAACAGTAGCACTACCAACACTTGTGAGGAAATCATCACCACATGGCTGTTCCAAAGCTGACATGGATGAACCATGTAACCCTTTAACACAACAGCTTCTTGAATGGTGGGCTACTAGTTTTAGACAAGCCTTTCTCAGCAAGTTCATATGCACAGTGAAGTCTCTTGAGGACGGAGATGTTGAAGAGTCTTACAGTGTAAAAGGAGATAACAGGCTTTGGGGAACCCAGTGGTACAAATAACTCATCATCCTGTTCTGGAAACGACAGGTTTCAGAACTGAAGTAGAAGACACTGGAACTCCGCCTCTTGTGTCTGACATATGGATGTCCCAGCTGCTACAAGGTCAGAAAAAATGAGAGCAGGGAAAAGCAGGATGAAAAATGCTCTATCCATTTATTTACAGTGCTTGAAGGCTGAAGATGTCCAGCTGCTTGAGTGCAACTGTTTCAGAAGTGACTACTGCAGGCAAGGGAGGATATTTAGGGAGAGAAGCAAACAGGGGCACGGAATCTTAAGCCAGATGTTTGCTTGGCTCAGGACTGTAGGTGCAAGTTGTTTAAACTGTAGTCATTAATAAAGACATTCAGAAATTTACTTGAAGTGGTCAAGAGAACTACTAAATGAAACAGTAGCCCTAATACCACCAAAAGGATAAATGTTCTTTCCTTACATCAGCTGCTATGTGCCACACCTTTTATTCTTGTTACTTTTGCACTAATGATGCTTTTTCTGTTGCTACTACCACTGCATACTTCAAACCAGTGAACAACTCAGGTTGGAAGGGATCCCAGGAGTTAACTAGTTTAGTCTCCTGCTCCAAGCAGTCGACAGTGAAAATTATTTCTGAAAAGAAAAACTAACATAAAATATAATAAAGACCATACAAGGAAGCTGTGATCAATTTTACCAAGAATCCTGTGGGTATTCAAGAACTATGACAAAAAACTGAACCACAAAAATTCACATTGACACTGCATTTTCAGAAATGTTTTGATTCTTTCATATGCAATTAAAGAAAATAGAAGTCTTATTAATCGGGGGTTGGTGTTAACTATTCCCTCTGAACCATGCCTTGATACAGAAACAAAGAAAAAGCCACCCAAATGTAATCACCTCTTACATACAACTACAAAATTAATAAAACATAGTACAAAAAGAAGCCATAGATGCTAAAGAAGAGCGAAGTTACAAGGCACAGTTGTGACTATGAATATTTAGAGGCCCTAACACAATCTACTGTCATTTCATGAAGTATCACACCTGGCCTCAATTTAGTTGAATTTGCTAGTCCAGCAACTGCCAGAAAGTCTCCCTAGAAGTACAACCTGTCTGTGACACCCTCCCGGTTCACCTGTCAGACAGAAAACCAAAAAGTCTTCATTTCACATTTCCAATAGAATCCAACAAAGAGAGATTTTACACAAAAAAGTTTGGCTTGGACACAATTTGATAAAAGCTAGTCCCCATGGCTACAACATTTGGAACATACTGGTTTTAGTATATTCTTTAGGTTCAAAAATGTAAATAATATGCTTTTCCCATATAATCAAATGACAATTTAATTCCAAATTAATTCTGAAACTATCTGCAAGCAAAAATTATATTGGTGGTAAACATCAGTCAGCTTTCTTCCTAATATACAATTTCCAATCAAAAGAAAGCATGTGTAAACCAGAAGTTTTACAGTAAGCTATTAGGAATGCAGGTCTCAGGAGTTTCCCAGTTTTAGAAAGTTATTATCTTATTCCATAAATGGCTTCTGAGACTGTTCCTTCTGTGCTCTAAACATAAGTGACAGGAATTTTATTCAAATTACTAGAAACATTAAGTTAGTGAGCATAAAAGGAAACAGTATTACACACTAAAGACACACAACTGAATCAGTCCTGTGGAATTCTATATGCCATGCTGCTACTACACATTTATGCTGATCTGTAATGTCCTCTGAATTACTAAGGAATTATGACTTGAACAAAACCCCACCAAGAGGAAGTTCCAAGAAGAAAAGCATAACTAGAACTTAACTATGGCAAGTGAAATTCCTTAAGTGGCATCCAACTTTTTAGATTTCTCAGGGTTTAGATTAATCAAGGATAATTCAGGTTCTTCCAACTACAAACCATGTAATGAAGAATGAGTGTCACAGAGCACCTAATTCCCTATGGGAACAAAGGCAAACTGGGTTGCTGAAAAGTAACCTATTCAGCACCATTGTCTAATCACATGTTGTTCTGACTTATTTCCAGAGCAAGCTCCACCTAGTTCTTCCAGCCAGGAAAGTAGTTGTCACCTCATACAAACATCTGCAAGGAGAAGACAGTCAATTACCTTCTGTAACCAAGTACATCAGACCTGGATGAGTACCCAACAAGTACAGTATTCCAGTTAGGAAAGAAACTTAATTTTTTTAACTGCAGATTTTTGTCTGTCTAATCTTACAGATACTGAAGCTACTTAGAGAAACTCAAAATCCTAACCCTTAAAGAAGATATAGCAATCAAGGTGCATTCAAACCAGGTAGATTATAGTACTTTGTAGGAAATGTACTCAGCAACTAAGATACAAAGCAAAGCTATCCTGATCGCTCCAGATGACCAGACAACTTTCAGTAAAGTCATCCCTAATTTCTGGAAAGAAAAAGCTCATCACAGGCCTCAGAAGTAACAAAAGAGTAGAGAAAAGGAGAGTATAGAAATAAATATAATGAGTAGGTGAAGAGATGTAGTTTAAATTCATACAAAAAAATTAACTACAGAAAGCCTTAGATGAAACCTTACAATAGCAGCCAGGAGAAAAAAAAAATCAAAATTATTCTAATAATATTCAAAACACCAAGAAAGCTTTCAGTCATAGTATTGATTGACTAGTTAAAAAACCCCAAACCTTCGATTCAGATTGCAATATCTGAAAAATACAGGAGTGGATTTTGAAGATTAGTCAAAGGTGCACCACATGTTCATCACAGCCCCAAGCTAACCAGTCTACTTCTACACCTGTGAACTTTAACATATACATTTATTCTAAATGGAATTCAAGAGTCTGCCCATGGCTTCTCTGACGTTTATTTTAATACACTTAAGACACTGGTTGCCTGCACAGTACATGAACTACAATTTCTGCTAAAAATCAGGAGTGCTGAACAGCTGTAGAGAATATATAATCTAGCATAAGGAACAGGCTAATATTTTGTTACAAAAATATTAAAACTTCATATTTAAAAGTTATAGATTTTAGTTGTTAACAACTATTAACTTTAGATACTAGAAGGAGCAAGTAGTATATTAAGGCAAAGGACAATAAATAATAAGCCACAACCAACAGGAAATTATGCCAAATATAATGTAACAAGTAGTGTCTTTAGTGAAATTAAATTACTAGATAAATACCTGGAACACTAGTTTGTTTCATATTATACCAATAGGGATACAGAAAATTATTGGAAAAATTAGGAAAATCTCAAATTCCTTAGCTGCAGGAGTGACATTAAAACACTACCACAAAGTTAACCAGCATGTCTGATGTTTGGAAGAACCTTCAGTTTGGAGCTGGAAATGAAAAAGTAGCTCTCCTTAATTTCCCACATGCAAAGTAAATCTAGTATAAACATTGGTTGTGTACACAAAGATCCTTTGAAATTAAAAGCAGGGTAAATTTCAAGTTATTCCATCAGCTGAAGCCAGCTGGACAAAACTCCCTCCCCTACTAATCCTTTATCGGCATTATGTTAGAAAAAAAATAAATTACTTGATATAATCTTTAAAAATACATTTAAGATACATCTGAGCCACTGGTGGCTGAAGCAGTGCTTTTCTCCCCAGCAACACTAAATTTATTACCTCCAAAATCTTCGACAACTCCTATCGTATTATATGTTATATACTATATATATTACACATATTAAATTTATTTTATATATTATAGGAAAAGCAGAGCTATGTATTTTTTTCTCATCATAGGTGACCCTTTGCGAGCAAAAGTCCCAGGGAAACGCACACGGGATCCACTCTGAGCCAGAGCACCCCAGTTACTGCTGNCCCCCACGAACTCGGGGGCTGCCTCGGGCACCGACACCGGCTCCCCTGCGGAGCTCCACGGCCCCCGACGACCCCTCCCCAGCCCCTCTCTGCGCAGGGCTCCCCCGGCCGTGCCCT
>VZRQ01000298.1:462105-477098 GCA_013397975.1 Machaerirhynchus nigripectus | reverse complement strand
CTCCATTTTGTGGCGGCCCCACAAGGCTCCGCGGCCCCGAAGCGTCTCCCGGGTGAGGGGGGAGCCGGCGGCGGCACCGACTCAGCACTCGCTCCGCCGATTCCGCGTGTGCTCCGCCGCCCCGACGCGAGCGCAGTATGGCCTCCCGAGCCGCCGTACTCCCTCCCGGCAGCCTCTCCTACCGCCATTGTAGTAGTTTTTATCTCCCCCCGCTCTCGTCCTGCTGCACGTCCGACGTGCGACGCAGAAACTACAATACCCGTCATACCTCGCGCGCGCACCCGCGGCCCTCCTCCCGAGGACAGACGGGAAATGGATTTGCCTGCGTTCCTTGCGCGCTCAGGAACTGCAACTCCCGGCGGCCCCCGCGCGCGCCTTGCGTCCCTGCCGGCCCCGCCCCCTTTTCCAGGGGGATGCGGGACACGGAGTTGGCGCGAACGCCTGAGGCGGGGTGGGAACCGCCTGGCTCAGCTCCCATCGGTGCAAAATCGCGCCGAGCCCGACCTGGAGAGCAGAGGGGCAGAGGGACGGGGCAGTGGCGGCAGCCGCGCTGGCTTAGCAGAGCTCCCAGGGAAGCTGTGGGAACACACGCCCTCCCACGGGAAGCGAGAGGGAACGCTGCCGTACCTGTTCAGCCAAAAGTGGATAGGATGCATGAAAATTTCCAATTTTGGCAATTCTATAGGACACGTTGACTTGGTTGTTATAATTTAAAAAACCCCATCCAGTCAAGCCTGAGTCAGCAGGACTTTCCAAATACTGAGGCCCTCTACTTGTATGACTCTTAGAAGTTTTTAAAACAAAACCTTAACAAACCAAACCAAAAATCATTGCTTGAAATTACGCATACTTGGAGGAAACAGCGAGGAACAGAGGGGAAACAAGTAGATTTTGGTTACTGGGCTTGCATGAGGCTGTGGCAGAATTTGTCTTGTAAGGTACAGTGTGTTTATAACTACACAAAGTAAATACTTGGGAGAAGGGAGTTTCTTGGAGTGCTGACATGTGAGGACCGAGTCTTCTACAGCATTATTCATATTAGGGCACTGTAGGATAGCTTACAGAGTTGTTCTGAAAGCAGGTGGGCTTAGAACTAGAAATGAAAGATCTCCGTTTGGTACACAGTCCAGTGCAGTTTTGGTTGGGGAAAAAAATTCTCCTGAAGGGGCATTTGGGAAACGTAATCCTGACACAAGAACCAGAGGGTTTCTGGCTGCACACCAGCAGCAACACGTGGGCCCATGACAAGCAAAACCTCTACAGGTGTTAATGGAAATACGGGCTTCCAAATTATCATATCCGGGGAAAACACTAGTAAGCAGGGTAGCACTTATAAAAACAAAACAAAACAAAAAATTCCCACTAACACCATAGAAAGCTCATTTTGGAAGAAAAAGTATCACTTATAATGAGAGATTAAAAGCCTCCGCTAAGTGGAAACCTTTCCTTCAAGCACCACCAAGAGCTTACCTGCACCAGAGCCTAAGGAATGAGTTTTAAAGACCTTGTGAAAGTTACTCTCTGGTTATTCTCTGCCACAGTGTTACTTTCCAGTTTTCAGACACTGTCAGTCACTATTTTTCAGAATGAGTATAATTAAGGAGCAGTCTCACCTGTACTACCGTTGTAATATTTGGAATTCTGTCAAACTACAAGTAAGTCTCAGCTGTGCGTGGCAATCATGCTTCTGTTTAACAAAAAGAAAAGTAGTATGCACTGCACTGTTTGGGTTTGTTTTCTTTTAGTTCTAACCTTTGCTTGTTAGTTGACATTTATTACCCAGGAGGTGTCTGATACATTTCATATAGTATGGAAACAAGGTAACACCATTTCGAACAACCGAGCTCATGGGTTACTAGTGTTGAATAACAGATAAAACTCCAATGGAAAGCAAGCGGCATGCATTCTGCTGACAGAGTGACTTGTTACTGAACACTTTTTAGTGTCACAATGAGCATTTATAGCTCAGGTTTACAATGACTGCAACGCTGTACTGCAAGCTTGTGTTTTGTTTGAGCCCTGACACAGTCTACAGGTCAGGAAAGCCTTAACTGGAGGCGGGTGCTGCATTTTCAGAGCAATGAAGACTTACCTGAACATGACCAGCACACAGAACACAGAGAGAGTGAATTCTTGCAGCAATTCTTTTGACGTTCCTTAAAAAAACTTCTTGAAGGTTTTTGAAACAGAGCTTCTTTCTGATGGCTCCTGAAGCACTGAGTTGTGATAATGTTTTTGTGTGTGGGGGGGGAGTAGGGCCAAATATGCATTTGTTCAGAGGTGCAGAAATGCATATTACCACTGATTTCAGGGGAAAATAATTAGTTATGTTTCACAACCTTTCTTCCCTCCTTGACAGGTACTTATTCCCTAGGTACTTGCTAAGATATAAACAATTAGTCCACAGAATTTCAGAAGATGCCAGATGTCCTTCAGAGCGTGCAAACCTGTTTTGCAGGCTGTCACACACAGGAATTGTGTAAACTCAAACACCACATTTTTAACAGGGCTAGTAGTTTGTTTTTCCACTTAGGAACAGCTGGTACTCAAAACAAAACCTAAGTGGAACTATGATAATTTTACTGGCAAAATATCTACTGGAGTGTAAATGGTCCTGTTTGCTTGAAGTTTTAAAGCATTATAAAAGCTTTTCTTGTTTAAATCTCTTCTGCATTAAAATGTTTAGAATAAATATACTAGCTCTTCATTTAACAAATAATAAAATGCTTTTCTTATTGAGAACCACCCATATAAATCCATCCTCATGTCATGACTGACTTAAGTGATCAAAACTGCTTAGAAAATAGGAGTCTGGCCCAGCTTAGGGTTAACATGTGAGGACTGGGGTGCAGAGAAATTGTCCCCCCTACAGCTGCAGTTCTACCATCCTTGTGCTGCCTCTGAGCTGTGTTAGACCCTGTGCTGAGTCTGTCCAACTCATTAAATTTAATGACAGGACAATCCACTTTCTTGTTCCTCCCAGTCTACTCAGACAAATCAAATAAGAGGCATTTGACAAATGCCAGGGCTGGTGTAAAGTAAGAATGGGGAACAGGACTTTTTGGTGAGAGCAGGTTATTCATACCATAAACTATCCCAAGGCAGCTTCACCACTGATTTGCAGCCTGTGGTGAGTCAGTCCTGTAGCAGTGGAATGGAGGGTCCCATTCATATGATATTAGGAATAGTGGTCTGTACTTTGGTAGGAACTTCCACCCAAGCTCCCACAAGCACTTCACAGCCTGGCACGTACACCTGTGAAATACCAATGCTTTAGCCATGTGAAATGAAGCAGAAGAGAAAGATGTATTTCACTAGAAGGCTCCAAACAGTTTAATAGCTTCCAGCAGTTACTTGCTCACCACCAACAGGTAAGTTTATTAATTCCATAAACTACCAGCAGCCTTAAAATGGAAGAAGGGTTGTTTTAGGGTGCTGGGCTATGATTGAATTGACTCAATTTACCTTGACATCAGGTAACTTCCTGAGCTACTGCAACATGGGAAAGAAACATTTTGGCTGAGACTGGGAGGAGCAGGAAAGGAATACAACTCACCTTTCTGGTGTGGCAGCAAGCTGGGATTTGAGTGACGCACTGTGAGCCGTGGCCTGAAATTTAAACATATTCAAATATGTTCAGTAGTTGTGCACCTAAATGAGTGGCCTGATATTTAGAATTGCTTTGAAGTCAGAAAGAGCCTTTAAAAACAAAGCCAAAGGAAGAAGTTATTTGCTTAGGAGAAAGAAAAGACAAGAGGTAAATTATTAGAAGTTTGACTAGGTGTCAGGAGTTTATAAACTAATATTCTTAAACTCTGGCAAATTTTATTTCCAGGTAGTCTGTGGAGATGTGGCCGAGAACTAGAGAATAGAAAACACAACTATGTTTCAGCATGATGGCTTCATTAAGAACCAAGTCTATCCTAAGCTTTACTGGTGCTCCTGGAAGTGTAAGTGAATAAAGAGGCTTTTATATTTACACAAGACCATGTCTAATCCAAGCTAAGATATCTTGCCCTGGAAGCATCTTTTTACTGATTTTTTGTTCCAACACTGCTATTTAACAAATGCTCTTTCTGGCCTGTTCTCTCCCTGTGCTGGACACTGGCAGAACTGCAGTCCATGAATTGTCTCACAGAAATGTATTTGAAGCTATTTCATTGGAAGAGTTTCAAATAAAAGTCTTCTTTGGTTTTCCAAATGTAGCACCAGAGCATAAGCTCCATTTCACAGTCCAGTTGAAGAATTACTCCAAGTCTGCAAAGGAATTTAGAACTTGCCTTGCACACATTTCATTGTGGGTTGGCAATGAGTACTTTGGAGGTGGATTCTTCTTTTTGATGGCTCCAATCTAGAGTTAAAGCCTTTTTTAATTGCTCCTTTTGGAGCAATTAACACATACTGCAGGCTTCAAAAAGGACATAAAATTAATTGGTTTTGCTTTAGATAGCAAAAGAAATACATGGATTGCTACACCAAAATGCCAGTTTATAATTCTCTGTGTCCATCTTCTCAGCTCTCAAATACTTCACATGCTCAGCTCATTATTTTTGGAAATAGTCATGTGTGTTTCTCACTTGTGTGTGTATACACAACCTTTATTTCCCTTGATTGTGTATCCCTAAAAATAAAGACTGAAGGGTCTTTTTTGCAAGTGCCATCCCTTTTTTCGGGTGACTCTAATTGGAGGCTCAGAGTTCTCAGCTGTGTGATCTATTGCATAGTTACCCTGTATTTTTTGGATCTCAGAGATCTGTAAGTTGGGTTCTCATTGGATCTTTGTTCACAGTGCCCCTCTTTGAATGCACAGGCAGTGCAGTTCCTCCTTAGACAGAATTTCTTCTGTGGTTTTGATACCATGAGACTCCAGACTGAAAAACAGGAGGGGGACAGTAGTTTAGGTAAGTAGTTTTCCTGTCAAAACTGTTACGTGTGTGGGTTTCTTGCTATCAAAGCTCAAAATAAACAAAGATGGGGATTTAGGTGTGCACATTGTGAAGAACCTATGCATAGTTTATAAACCTTATGACAGTTAAAAGTGTTGTAAATAGCAGAGGGATTGCTTCATGTGGAAGGAATGTGCTGAGCAAAGAACGCGCATCCAAGGAAGGGAAGAATGAGATCACTTTAATGATGCAAACAGTGATCGAGTTAGGACCACGGAAGTTAGAGACAGGAGGGAATCTACTTAGAAGAAAGACTGTGTGGTTTCAGAGATCTGAAAGCCAGGTGTAGGATTGGTGGGAGGAGGCATCATGTCAATCAAAATACTGAAGCAGCTGAAAATAGATCTTGTTAAGTACAATCCAGACCTCTGTTTATCTGTTCTTATGCTTTCTTCTAGATTAGCAATATTTTGATTAGAAAATTAACCTTTTGCTTCCTTAGAAACAGCATGGCCAGCAGGACCAGGGTAGTGACTGCCACTGCTGAGGCCACACCTCGAGTGCTGTGTCCAGTTCTGGGACCCTCATGACCAGAAGGACATTGAGGTGCTGGATCATGTCCAGAGAAAGGCAGTGGAGCTGGGGAAGGGGCTGGAGCACAAGTCTGATAAGGAGCGGCTGAGTATTAACACACTGTTTATTCACACCCTTTCTTATTGCAGTGAGTCCCTGACATGGAGCTCTGGAACTCTGACATGTCCACTGCTGGATTCCATAATAACTCTAGGCCAGATCGCCTGCCTCACAAATACGATAAGAGTTTTATAACACCTAAGTTTTATATGGAAAGTTTTACATGCTGACTGTCTGTCTCAAGGGAGGGGGGAATAGAAGACTGGTTCCATGTGGGATTTTCATGTGCTTTCTTTTCACCTTCTTAATTCTCTGGAATTCCAGTTGAGGGAGCATGTTGTCCATTAGAGATCCCTTAAGATTTTAGTTTCAGTAATGACTAAAGCAGAATGGCATTATTGTTATGAAGACAGACTAACAGTGTCATGGGATTTTTAAAGCTGTTCTTCTATGGCTAGTTAACATGTTAACATTGCTGCAGAAAATAATTACTTCATTATGGAATTGTGAGAATGAAATAGTGAGCTTGTTTCTCAATAGGCTTAATTACTCTAGAAGTATTCTGTGGCAGTATTCTTATTCCAGAGACAGCAATTTGCATGGGGAATTATTCTGGAGTAGTGGTGGCTAAATCAATTACAATTTCCCTCCTGTCTTGAGAGCACACATTGGCACTGTGATGCTGTACATGAGAATTTGAAAAAAGTGAATGTGTGTTACTCAAACCTCTGAAAAGCTAGAGAATTTGGCTAAAATTACCAGAAGAAAAATTCTTGTTAGACTTTAGTGTATGCCAAACACTTCACATCATTCATAGTTGTTCATGCACATTTATTTTTGTTGGAACTCCATTACTCCTGTTGGCATTATACCACTGATGATTTTTAGTTTTTGTCCACCTGCAAAGCTACTAAAATAGTAGCATGTAGGAGATTATTTTTCCAACACAAAGTGTAAGTGCTTACATTAAGAAATTTAGAAATAAATTATGCTTACATTCCGTAAAAACTATTGTACCACCATAAAAATGTCACTGGCATTCTAACAACATTGACTTAATCCAAACTTGCTTGCACAATTACTGTTTTATGCATTGTCCTTAGTAGTTACATAACTATTTTGGCACATGTGGAATGTTAGAAAAATGAAAAGGTATCTTCTTTCCCCCAAGGGTTTGTAGTCTATTAGCACTGCTTTCCTCTGTTCCATAAGCTGGTTCCTAGCTAAGTCAGCTTTCAACACAGTAGGGGATACAGAAGCTGTCTGTCATTTAATTGACTGTGTTTATACTATTGTTATTTTAATCACTATTTTAAAGGCACTTTTTTCTCTTCTGTTGTTTTGCTCTTTAATCCATTTTGGAAATACTCGATGTAGCACCAGCAACATCACTCTTTTCAAAGCTGTGGTCTAATTAAAATGTGCTGAACCAAACAGGCAAAATCCACATTGTTCTTGTTTTTGCTCTCTGTGCAAGTGACATTAAACAATATTTTGTCTAAGAGCAGTATTGTTCTGTGCAGCTTGTAAAAGTTAATGAACATGATGAGCTCCTTAATAGCTCCATTCTTTTATTTACTAGCAGTGTGTACCCCATTCCCAGAACAGCTTATCTCCTCCCAGCTGTACAGTTAAAGCACGCCCTTCACAAAACATGTATTTGTGAAAATAACCTTTTCAGAAAGTTTTAACACTTTTTTAGGAGATGACTGTCTGTAAGACTGCTGTTCCTTAAAGTGCAATAACTTTTGAGAAGAAAGAGCGGGGTTTTTGGTATGTACATTGATCTCACAGATTTTTAGGATTGTTGAGGTGAGATAATTTATAAGAGACTTTTTTGGGGGGATTTATTCTGTAAATAGCTTTAGAGAATTGGAGAGGACTCAGACCAAGCATGTACTATAAGATCTGACAGTGGAGGTCAGTTGCCTTAGTGAGTGGGAAAAAAAGAGCTGTGCCAGCACAAAACCATCAATGTAGAAGCAACTATACAACCAGAAGAATTCCTTTGTCAGCCTAGCTAATGTTGTTTGTGAAGGGAATGTTATAGTCCTAGCAGAAAACCCTCTTTCTCTTGATAAGTGCTATGTAATTATGCCAGCAGAATTTCTGAAGTACAGTCAGGCAAAAAAGCTGGCACCAACATGAACAGAGGAACCCCGAAGCAGTGCCAGCACAAAACTTTGTTGCTGAAGTTATCTGTGGTAAATAGACCTCAAGTTATTGTTCTGTGACAGATGAATTTCAATCTTTATGTTTAATCATTGACATGATGATACTACTTACTTTGATTTTCCATTCAGAGTTTTCATTTTATTATTTTGGCTTAGACACAACAGCTTTTTTCAAATTAAATAGTGAAAGATAAAATTCTTCATACTTTTTCCAGGTGACTGATCTCTGTCACATAGTATGTGACAGAAATGCTCTGGCTGGATGTTCAGTGCTTGGTGTGCCCGTATTCTGCCAAAGCAGCATGGAACTGGAGGTGTTCTGCTCACATGGGAGAAGGCTGTAAGTCTAAAACGTGTGTGTATGTTTGTGTACAACTCCAAAGGACCACATCCTGGTCTGTGCTGGGCTGTACTCCCTTCACCTCTACTCCTTCACCAGTAAAAATAATTTGATTTCTTCAAGTCCTGTTCAGCAATCTGATACCCTACTAGAACTGGCAGTGTGCTAAAAGCATTCTTCTAAACAACAAACAGATGTTTTACTGCTTCCCAAGTCAGACTTGAAGTTCAGAGAGTTGTCAGTGGTTGAGAATCACATTAGGAGAGCAAAGAAACATAGTTCATACTGGTCTTTATAAATTGTCCCCAGGTGTCACTCTTGAGTCAGACAGAAACATTTTAGAAACAAATCTGAGAATTGGTTTTCCTTTTATTTTTTTCCTTCCTGTTGTTTTTGCTGTTGATACTTCTCTTCTTGCATTTCTTTCCCATTGTTCTCTGTAATGAGGCCAACTTAACTTGTCTGAATTATTCTTAAAGGATATCTTGGGAAGTTTTTGAACTTTAGTTACAGTACTATAACTGCAGATATACCTCTCTGGCAATACTTAGCAATTTATAGTTAAGTAATTATTGTAGTTGATAAATAATTCATTATTTTGTACAACTCTGCTAATTTCTGCCATCCATTTGAAGCAAAATCAAATGACAAGAGAGCATTTATTAGCATCAACACATAACTATTTGGAAAGCCGGTGCAAACGATGTAAATTCCCATACCTGAAAAAGAGCTGAAATGTAATTTTACTGGTAAATAAGCCATATATTTATTATTCCCTAAAGGTAAATATCACTGTAGGAGAACCATCATTCCAGTCATCTCATTTTTTGGTGTGTTTGCACAGTCTACATATAACAGTGTTCTGCTTAGAGGATTTAATGTGTATTATACAAGGCAATGGATACATTATTAACATAAAAGAGCTACAGTTTCTAAGAAACAATATTTTTTTCTTAATGTCACTTAATGAATTTATTCTTAATGCTTTTGGGTTTTGTTTCATTTGTTGGCTGAATCCAATATTTTACTTTATAAACAGCTTCTCAATTCAGGTATAAAACATCTCATATTAAAGCCAGTTGGCATAGTACACTTCTCCCAAAAAAGTGCTTAAAGCGTTATTTGTTTGGGTTTTTTTTAATATTAACTTTCTTCTATCCAAATTACTCAAAAATGAAGGTTGTGCACTAACTTGTTAAGCCAGAAAATATCTTCCTTACTCCTGGACATAGATTTGAAATAATGTGTGCTTTAGATGTGTAGTGAGATCTGTCAGTGGGAAGTACTGCTTATCAAAATCTATTGATTGCACGCTTGCTTTCACACCCTTGAGGAGAACTCTGGAGCGTTAGGATGTGCAGAAAACAACGGAAACAGGCCATGACAACTGTAACTCCTCATAGTTTTTTAAACTATTTGTTGCCTGTGTGTTGTCATTACATAGATCACTGGCACTGTATATAGCTAAGGGAAAAAGGCTGGGACTTGAATGGTGGTTGCTTAGAGGAATGACACATTAGAGACCCTTTACTGTCATTGCTCCCCAGTTTCCAATGTGTGAAAAATGTATTGCTTAATAATCAAGGACTTGTGTTTTGGGGCACATCTATCAAAAAAAAATCAGTTTATCCTTAAAGGCTGTAAACTTTGGGAAATAGTAGTCCAACTGCAGAAGAAGAATTATTGCTGTAAGACACAGCATCATTCTCCAGAGCTCTGATGAAATGAACTGCATTGTGTCTTTTACTTGGGGGGAAATTTCCTAGGGTTTGATTGAAAATATGAGACTACTTTGTATTTACTTTGTGTCTTATGAGAAATATGTTTGAACTCTAACCAGCCACACAGGAAAACTGTTTCTGGCCAACTGAGAGGGAAAGCATTTCTGCCACAATATCTTATGATCCAATATGTACAATCTCAAATAATTAGGCATAAATTAATTTCTACTGTACTTAGAGTTTGACAGGACTGTTCAAATGGAGACATTGGTTCCTCAAATGTGGATTTTTGTGGTGGACTTAGTTTCACATCCCCAATAGGCAATCAGCTGTTTATATATATATTTTTTTTTTTTTCAGTTTTGTTTCTGGCCTTTTCTCCAGGCCCTAGGAAGTAAAACTCCATGAACTGACTGGATTAATGAATTAAAGCTGCTTGTCATGTGGTCAGGTAAGCCCTCCAGCTCTTCCTCCTGCTTCAGAGTACATAGAGTGAAGAGCAGGACTATCCCTTTCACTAACACCAAGACATTTAATCAGATTATCTGTATATAATCTAACCACATCTTTGGTGACCTCCAGACACAGGCATATTTTGGTATTTCTTCCCTTGCTTTTAGATCAACATTTCTTTTATTAAATCCCTTTACGGTTTTTATGAATAGTACCAATATCATATCAGCAGATATCAGTTGTAGGATACATAACAGTAACAAGTAGAGCAGGAGTGCATAACAAAGTCCAACAAAGACAAATATAAGGTGTTGCACCCATGAAGAAGTAATCCAGGAGTGCAGCAAAGGCTGGGATCTTTCACTGAAGTCACTGGATAAAAGCTTAAAGAATTGGATCCAGCTTGTCTGTCCTGAAATTCACTTACTGTCCCTGTGGATACCATGAAGATACTTCCATGAGTATCTGCTCTCTTGAGATCACTGTTGAGAATGTGATTGTCCTCTCCATGATTGAAAAAACTAAAGAGCATCTTAAAAGCAAAACCTGAAATTACACTCAAATGTTGCTTCATCAGAAACATGGATGATGTTGCAGCCATAAGTGAGGTTTCTTCCCCCACAGTGTGAACGTGTGGAGCAAGTCAGAACCAGTTTTATGACTTCAGCAGCAGCATTGACCTTCTAGTGGAAGTTTTGGTACAACCTTCAGTCCCTACCCTTATTTTCTTCTGTCACACCTAAATCAGATTTCACCAATTCCTATTTATCCATTAATCCTGAAGAGGGAGAAAAGCCTGGGATAGAAAGCCTTCAGCTGTGCACCTGGCCCATAGAAACAAGTGCAGAAGCCACAATAAGCATTTCCATCTGGTAGAGACTAGAATACAGATCTGTCAGGCTGCTCCACTAAAAACAGTTTGTGTATTCCCACATGGTGCATTTTGTGGGAAAAAAAGTCTCACAGATAGTAATGGGGTATGAAATTACAACTCCTTATACAATGTTTTTCTTTTATATTTCTGTAGTCAAAAAGGCAATTAACTTAAATATGAGAGAGAGAGAGCCTGTAATTCTGGTCTGTCTGTGGCAGTGATACTGGATAGAGGCAGTTATTGTTACTTGCTAGAAATTACTGGTTAACTTAGCATTTAAAATAAATTCTATTAGAATAAAACATCAAGATACAAGTTAGATGTATAAACTATTTTCATTGTGACAGTCTGTTGTCAAAGCTTTTTATTTTTCCTGTGAGGAGACCAAATACCTTTTCAGAAATGTTACATTCACTGTGTATACATCTACCTGGCTGGGAAGGAGACATCCTATAAACCTATTTTTCCATGCTGAGTACTGCAGTTTTAGCCCAGTGAAAATTCTGTATTATGGAAAAATAAGTGAAAAATGCAGATGTTTTGAATCAAAACTGTAAAATATTAATATAGCTCTTCTTTCATGATTAGAATGTAATTTTATTAAATTTCTCATAGAAATATGTTTGTAAGAAAAAAAAATAGCTAAAACCCCCAAAATGAACTAAGCAAAAAGGCCAACCAAACCCTAATAGATGATAAATTAGGATAATTTGGAATTGAGAAGCAATCACCATGAAAAAACACATGAAGTTTTAGAGACAAGAACAAATATTATGAACTCCTATTTGGAGATCTTTCTTTTCTACAGTTTATAGTATTTAGCACCTGCTCCAGAAATGTCTTCTATAAATAACCATTTTCTGTTTCAGACAAAATTTACATTGAAAATTATCTTGGTGCAGCTGCTCAGTTTTTCTACAATTGTGAACTGCTGAAAAAGGAGCTGTAATTTCTTAGGGACCTCAGAGTTAAATCCTTTTTCTGTAACCTGATCCCATGGACTGGAGCTGTGATGGAAGTCCATTATTATGGCTAGCTGTTCTTGGAGTTGCTCAAACTGAGAAGTCCTTTGTAGATGATCCTCGCTCTTTTACAATTTCTGTGGCTTTGTAGTTCCACAATTACTGCCCCTGATGGCACAGTGCCCCAAAAATGAATACTTTGATAATTTGCTGCTCTCTTGTACTCCTTGTCACCTCTGGTGTTCCAGTGCACCACCGCCCTCGTGTGAAAACTACTGTGAGAAGAGTAAGTAGATTCCTGCAATACTCTGTGGCTGTGCTGGGCATCTTTGTGTTGTATCTTATATTCAAGTTTTATGTGTTGGACATGTTTTCTGTGCATTAGTTATTGCTTATGATTAATGTAATGCATCTCTTTTATTTCATAAGGGACCGATTCAAGTGGAATTCTTTGGATTTGTTTGGGCTTAGGAGTGATTTTAATACTCACTCTGTTCACCTTAATGGTCTTGTTTAAATGGAAGCATCTAAAGCAACTAAAAGAAAAACTGGAAAACACAGGTGAATAAATAAGATTCTTAATCAAATAATTTTAGATCATTGTATATTTTTGCTATTCTTACCATGTAAAAACTTTGCATATCATTTATATTCCAGATTCTAATGACTGTCTTTGTTGGTTTGGTATTCCTCAAATAGTTTCCACGAAGTTATCATAGTTATTGGGGAATAAATATCCAGATGGTGACTTGCAAAAGCAGCAATCTCTCTTTGCTGGTTCTGGATCCTGTCAGGACTGTATTGTTGTATATTCATACCTGGCTTACTTGCTGCTCTTTGAGAAAACATTTATGAACCCTCAAAAGCAAAAATCTTTGTAAGGGTTTCACCCTTTTTTCATTGAATGCAAGAGGAATTCTACCCAGGCAGAGGATACACATTCAATATTAGCTTTTCATTTTATAAGACTTTAAATAATTTTATTTAATATTGTAGTCTACAAGAAACATATGTGGTATATTTTGTGAAGGTGAAAAAATGGTTTTTTTCCATTTTACAAATACTATATTTGTGAGTGTTCAGACAATAAATAATAACGGATTAGAAAATATGTGTTGGATTACTTCAGTGCTTATTCTGAATTATAGGGGTTGTATTGTCATAGAACAAAAGATTATCATCTGTAACGACACCTTAAAACTTTCACTATATCTTAAAAGTTTCACTAAGGTTAGAACATAGTTGGACCATAAAGAAATTTGGATCTTTAATAGCTCTTTGTTTGGTATAGCATGATGTATGTACTAAACTAACTTCTGTATATTTACAGGCTCTGTGGAGCCGAATATTCTCAAGGCTGATACTGAAAGCAGTGTGAATACAGAAGAAATTAGACACACACTTCCAAGTGAAACATTAATGTATTCAGTGGAAGAATGCACTTGCAGTGACTGTGGCTTGGTAAAACCCCAGACTGGCTGTGAAACTTCATTTCCATTACCAGCTACTGAAGAACGAGCTACTGTTCTAGTTACCACCAAATCTTTTGATTATTACAACTATGTTCTGGGTGTTGGATGACTGGGAGAGAAGTATTTGTACTGAGTAATAATAAATGAATTATTCCAGTATAGCTGTTAACCTTAATATTTGCAGTCAGTGGAGAAGGCAGCATATCATCCTTATAGATCTCCCATTGTGCTTTTATTAATAAGGTTATATTATTTCTAATTCTAGTATTTAATTAGTCAAGTATTTCTACATTATTCTCAAGCACTCAACTAGTTACTGGAATTTTTAATTTCTGAAAGTCCTTACATAGGACAGCTTTTTCTGCCTTTAGAGATTGGATCTACTTACACCAGATATATATACAAAATTAACAAGTTTGCAAATATATATGTTTATCTTAGACTCAGATCTTGTGCCAAAAATTGCTTGATGGTACACAAGGACTGTTCCAAGAGGCAGAAATGAAGACCTACAGTACCTCCCCAGTCTTGAAAAGAATAATTTCAACACTTGAAATAGGAATGTTCTAAAGATGGATACCTTGAAGAGTATGGAGGCCCCCGGGTTCAGAACGTATCTCTGGGTCACCCTAAGGGAGGTTGTGGTGCTGTGGAGCACAGACCATAGAATCACAGAACATCCTGAGTCGGAAGGGACTCACAAGGGTCACTGAAGCCCAGCTCCTGGCCTTCACGGCAGCCCCTGCAATCCCATGTATTTCCTAGTGGTACAGGCTTTCCTTTCAGTGCCAAGTGTTTTCAGACTGAGATTTAGTTCTCCTTTACTCATTTCTTTACTTACCCTTGTTATATTTACAAGGATGGGTGATTAGTCATGCTAGACTACTCTGTGGCCTAAAATTAGAAATATACTTCTGTCACCTTGCCTTCCAAGCATTAATGTTACTTTCCTAATAGTAGGCTACAGTTTTATTCCTGGAAAACTGCAACAACAACAGAAGCAACAACCACACAAGCAACCACAATAATCGTTGTTATTCGTAGCTAACTTTCTACTTCAGGTTCCTGCATGAATGATGAACTAAAACATTTATTGCACAAAATCTATGAATGATCACAGTTACAGCATCTTCAGGAGGCTGACACAAAATTTGGGGCCAGTTGGGAGTTAGGTGCTCTGTGTGGTTTTGGCCATACAGAGCCAACACATCTCAAATAGGCCTAGAGACCTATTAAATTTGTTATTATCATCACTTTGTTTTTTGTTTTTATTTAATGACCCTTTCCGAGCTTTCACCTTGCACGGTACATGCGACAGCAGAGGACACTTTATCTCCAGGTTTCTCACCCTTCCTCTCCCGGGGGCCCGTCCCTGCCCCACAGGCTGCCTCCGCCCGGGTGGCTCCGGGCGCGCAGGGGCTGCGGCAGCTCTGGGGCCGGGCGGCTCCGGCCGGGGCGCGCTGAGGGCGCGGGGGCGC
>VZRQ01000298.1:428906-462095 GCA_013397975.1 Machaerirhynchus nigripectus | reverse complement strand
CCCGGCCCCTCCGCCCCGGGCCCGCCGGGCGCTGTGGGGGCTGGCGCGGGCAGAGCGTGCCCGGGGGGCCCAGGTGGGAGTGGCCCTGCCCTCGTTCCCCTCCGGCGTCTCCCTGGTGCCGTGCTGAGGCACGAAACACTTGGGTCTCTCATCACCACACCCCGTTCCTTATTCTGGCTCCCCGAGTCCCCCCGAAGTGGTGTTTTACCCCGTTTTAAATCCTCAGTCCTGCCCTTGAGCGTGGCACTGGCTCACAGCACAAGTGGTACTGGGCTCGGGCATCTGTGTTGCCTCAGCTGTGCAAAATCATAGGAAATAGTCCTGAGGAAATAAATGGCCAAGAGAAAATAAGAATTAAAAAAAATTAAAAATTTGAACTCAGAAGCATGCAGTCGGTGGGAGAGGTGAGAACCACGACTTGTGGAAAAAGGGTCCCTGTTGCTGTGTCCCTGACTGAGTCCCGGTGAGGATGTGTCTGTTTGGATGTGGTAATTTCTGTGTTAGAGGGAAGTGGTGCGGGGGGTGTGTTGTATCCTGAGGGTAAATGTGTGTTAAATCCTGAGCTTTCTGAGGTGCTTGTCAAGGAAATACTTGAAGCTTTGCATGAGAATTGTGACCCATAAACTACAGGACTGAAGGAATAGATCCACTTGAATGGGCCAGCATGGAGAGTTAATTGTTGGGTTGGAGAAAGAAATCCCAGTAGACTTTTCTTGTAGAGGTAAAGGATAACTGGTACTTATTTAATGTGTATTAAAACACATTGGCAAGGGTTTATTTGGGGCTTTTTGAGAAGGGAGGTGCTTTAGTAAAAACTTTGATGGGTCTCTCTGTACAGCTTCAGCAATGGAAGTTGCAGACGACGCTCTGCACCTGAGAATTGGATCACACATTGATCTCCCACCCTGATTTAATACATGGTGATCTTTGTTGCCAAAGGGAGTAAGAAAAAAATTGAGGACTTAACTGGGGTAACTAAATGCTGCATGTTTATGGAGAGCAGTCATTTCTGAAAGTGAACTGAAAAATAAAACCAGTTCACTTGTATTTTTCTCTGTTTACCTTTATGGTAGGAAGAAACCAGAAGATTTTTGTGGAAGAGATGAGGCAAAAAAAGATTATTGTGTGGAAACCTGTTGTGAAAAATGCAAGTGAAATCTTGTGAAAGTGAAATCTTGAAACAGTGAAATCTTTCAAAGCATGGGAAAAGAAAGTTTCTCAAATGTTTCAGATCTTGACACAATATAGAGTAAATCCCAATTACAAAATTTGTAAGACTCATCATTTTCATATGGAAAACCTCAGCCCTTCAATGATGAATTCAGACTGGGACTAGCCTTGTGCAAATTTATGCAAATTAGAGCCTAAATCTTCCTAGGAGGCTAATCTTTGAGAGCTCTATTTGGATTCTGTGACTCAAAAGGCAAGGTAACACCACATGAGGCCTAAAGCTTCATCGTGTTGTTATTTTTATTACCTTTAATCTTATTTTTTTTTAAGACGAAGAAGAGATACGTGTTTATGAGAAGAGAAACATTTAATTACTTAAAACAGAGTAATGCCTAGGGTGACATTAACAGTAGTGGTTCAATTGCATGGTAACCACTCATGTATAGTCAAGAATTGTAAGGTTTTTCCAACAATTTCGATAAGATAGCAAGGTAACAAAAAAACCCACTAATGTTGCACTTTGCCAAACATGACAGTTATACAATGCTGTACAGTATTTTTCCAGAATAATGTAAGTCAAACTGATCAGAACAGAGAAATATCTATCATTATCATGCTTGTTGCAGATAAAGGAGATTGCTCATGCTAACATCTCATCAATTTTAACCATATCCTTCTTTTAGTGCCTGTAACAGCACTGTCTGTACTTACTTCTATGCCCAGTTTTAGACCTTTTAAGTACAGAGCTGTTCCTAAAATATAGATGGAAGAACTTCTTTTCTTAATGGCTATAATTATGTTTAATGTTTATTTTCTTTAGCTACAGTGTATTTCTAGGGGATGTGAAGGTAACTTCCTGTTGATGTAACCATGACTTTAATATTACTAATGCTACTTACTAATTACATGCTCATATTTTATTGTACAGTGCTGAATAGGCTAAACTTTAAAGGCAAGTAATACAAGGAAACAAGATTTATGTGCTTGTCAAGAATTGGGGGTGTTGTCATTTGTTTAATGACAGTTTCAAAAAACTTAAAAATGCAACTCATGGGGGCTGAGGTGTAGAATATTAATAATGTAGTATAAGGTAGCATTTAAATTAGGCCTGTGTTTGTTTTATCTTAAACTTGCACACTCAGAACCTGTACTAGAGCAAGCAAAAGGGATTGCAGTGTGAAATTTTTCATTCAGGACATAAATGCAAGTTATATAAGAGCAATATGAGATTTGTTTATTTTACTTATATGCTGAATGTGGTGCTGAAGAGAGCTTTACCTAGGAAGAACTGGATGAAAATCCTGCTTTTCTTTACTTGCACATCTGTTTGCTGCTGCTGTAGGTGTGGATGTTTGTGTCAGGGAATGGAGAGAAGTTTGTTTTAAAAATAGGAAAGCATGACCTTGAACAACAGAAAATAAGGAGGATCACAGAGGCAGGTGCAGTACCTGAGCCTATTTTAAACCCTTTTTGACTGAGTAGATGTTGGTGGGAGGAGTCCCTTTAAGTTTCTTAGTTTTTGCAACCTTATACTTATGTTTTCACAATTATTTTTAGAGTCACATATGAACTTCCTTTTTTACTGCAATAGTCTAAATACAACCTTTTTCTGAGTAATGCTGTTTTTATGCATTCTATGTTTTGTATCCGTACGTGTGTTGCTGCAGTTTTTACTTCTGTTCTGAATCAGGAAGAAGGGTATTTTAGTCAGTTTCTAATACACTGTTAGTCTTTAAATCAGCTGGAGTTGATCACACTTAATTGGTGCTCTTGTCTGAAAAAATGCTTTTTCTTTTTCATAAAGACTTAGTTTAGAAAATGAAGATGTGAAAGAACTAAATCTTAAATGGAGTAAGTAGAGATTTATTTCTACCTTCCACCTCCTTGAAACAAAACCATCACTAGATAGTACCATGTTTTCTAGGTTTGTTAAAAGGAAATATATACCCTCAGCATGAAAAGAGACACAACTTAATCTTTCAGTTTAAAAAAAAAAAGTTAGACTTTGTGAATATTCTTTTTCTTCTACCTGTAAAATTTCTGTTAAGCAACAGCAGTAGAACAATTTAAGATGTTCATTGAGGAGAAACCTCAGCCCAGCCCTCATTAGAGACATTACGTGGCCTTATAGCCCTGTTAATGGTGAGGGTGATCTGAACTGCTTCAGAAATTATTGGTTGTAATCTCCTGCAGTCGTGATTGTTAGTAGTGCAAATTTACAAGTAAAATAAAGAGAAAATACACATTGCACTCAGTCTGTGTAAAGTTAAGGTTGTTTGGTATCTCGTGCTTTAGTGGTTTGGAACATCAATTAGTATAGTGAGCATCTGTAGGTATTCTGTATTTATGCATTTTTTTTTATGTTGACCACAGTTTGGAATCTAGTTGCAAACCATTTCTGTTACCAAACAGATACAAAGAGTTCAAAGAGATGTGAATTTAAAAACTAACATATATTGCATTTGGAAGACAAACTTAGCCCACCTACTATTATTTTCATTTGATAGATGTTTTTCTGGTCATGAAATTATTAATTGCATGCATTTGTTCTGATGTTATCTCAAGCTATCAATATAAAGAGAAATACTGTGTTATGCCTCTTCTTGCAGGTATGTGGGTAGTATGTGGCTGAAAGGGTAATAAAACAACAGTTTCTGTAAGGGGCTGTAGGGGGTTTTGAAACAACAGAGAAAATCTACAGAGTTGTGTCTATTCAGTGTCCCTGAACACGAGGGCTTGCACTGAAAGTTGGGATTGTTTTCCTTATTTTACAGTTATGTGATTTATTATAAAGCATATGGATACACAGGCATGTATACATTTCCATTTTGGCAATGTAAGTGTAGTAAGAACATTGAATAGAGTTTAATAAATTCCAATCTCTGAAGGAGAATGAAGTGGAATGGTAGGGATTAGGTGACTTTAGCCTTATCTTCACACTGGCATAACTGGCATAGTTCTTAGGAAGTTAAAACCCATTTGGTGTGGGGTTTGTTTCTAGAGTTCCAGACTGGCACTGAACATTTTTTGTGTGCACTGGAGTGCTTGACTAACAGCCCCAGACCTCACACATCACGTGTCTGCACAGTTTGAGTCAGAGTTCAAAATGGGAAGCACAACTTCTTGAAACCCACTGTAATCAGCAAAATCATCATTGTGAATCTTAGTTAGCAACTATGCATGTTTTTCTTGTTATTTTCATTATTCTGGCATACTGTGGGAGTTTTCTTCTATTAAATTAGTACATGAATATGGAGTATGAATTATATTAATATATTTATAGATGTATATGAATATGTGTAATACTTTATATCAGTATAATGTATATTTAGCTATTATATGAGTATATATATTTAAATAAAAGCAGAATCATTTCAGCCAGACAAATTCTGTCTGGTCCTGCTGGTTTAAAAGCAAACTCTTTTGAATGGGATTATGAAGATAAGAAGTTCTGGGATTTTGACCTCATAGTGTCGGGTAGCAAGAGGAAGCACATATCTTTGATGTCATCTCTCGTAGGGCTTAGTGTGTGGTGTTTGATTTTCAGTGTCAGGAGGGATTTGCTCATGCAGAGTTTGGATAATTGGCTTTCAGTCCATATGTACATTGGTCATATGTTCTTTGAGAGAGAAAGGAGAATAGAATGACCTTAACTCCAGAGATGTCACAGAGGTTTCTGATGGATGTTTTGAACTTAAGCTCAGAATAAAGAAATTACAGAGGAAATGTAGGTTATCTGAAAGATAAATTTTACCATATTCATGGGAGTTTATAAAGGATGTTCCAGCAAGCAAAGTATTATACTGTTCTTGAAATAGCTTGAGAAGTTAAAGGTTGTCTTGCATAGTTCCTTATGTAGTAACAGAATAGATTTTATAGGTGTTAATCAGAAGAACTATGCTGGTAGTTAAATTTTAAGGGATTTATTGTAACAGTTGCTCTCTGTTCACCTGACCTAAAACTCTTTCTGCAGTAAGGTTTTTTGACAGTAAGAAGATACTCCTGCTGTCTCTTCCTTGTTTTCCATTCTTTTCTAGTGCTGTGATTCTGTACTACACTGGCAGTTGTTCTAAGAAGCTCATCTGTGCCTCAAGCTGTGCATCAGCTTGAATAATTATGCTGTATTTGATACTACTGAAATATATCTCCAAAATATTACTAAAATAAGAATCCAGATGATATTTGAAACAGTACTGCTGCCTGTTAGAGAAAGACTACTTGAAACCTCAAAGCATAGTTTACACTGTGCCATTTTACTTAGAGAAAATACATTAGTTAATTTAGTGGAATAATTGGCATGGGAAGAAAGTTTTCAGGGCCCAAAAGAAAGAAGTTTGTGTTGGCCCAAGTGTACTTTAAAAACCAATTTATTTTAAATTATATGATTTTGTTGGATTTCAGGTTCACAGACCAATGACACTAAAAGACAATTTCTTCTAGAACGGCTACTGGATGCAGTTAAACAGGTGAGAAATCCAACACACATTTCTGCAGTGGCTTGCTCAGAATTGTCACTGCTAGCAGGGACTGTCTTTGGGCTTTGTCCTTCTCTTTGTTAAAGAGAAGCAAGAAGAAGAAAAGGAAAAAAAGAAGAAATTTCACGTAGTACTACTGAGTTTTTGTCTGCTAGTAAACAACTACTATACAGTATTTATTTAAAATTCTTGTTTTGGAAAGGTTATATTTGTAATAGATCTATTTTAAATATATGTAATACTATCAAATATGTATTAGGAGTACATGTTCTTGTCATCCTGATATGACTGAACTAAATTGCAGTGTACTGCAAAGTCTAACTTAGTTAATGTTTTAGAGTAGCAGGTTCTTTTCTTTGGACTGTATTTTTAGTGAGTGGCTAAAATACGTGTAAGGATGTGATTTATATATGTATGTCTGTATTTGTGTCAACGTGAAGTTCAGCAAGTAGAATTTCATAGACTAGATTCAATTTGGGAGAGCTTGGGAGGCAAAAGAATGCCTCAGAAGTAAGCCAGTGAAATGTTTTATAAAGAGTGATTCTTCAGTAATTGTAGCAATGAGCTGGGTAGGAGCAGTGTTTGGTTTTGTGGGTGCACATTTAAAACTCAAAAGTAGTAATTTCCACTCAGTTTTCAATTCACTGAAGGACCTGCAGGTGTGTTGCTCTGGCTAGCAAGGATATATTTGAACTGCAAGAGTAGCCCAGTAGTGTAATGATAGTGCTCTGATGCTCTAGAGCACTTTTTGGATACAGGCTGTATTTACCAATGCTTTATTTTGTGGTACTTCCTGTTTTGATATGACTTCATTTCTTATATAGAAATAGCTCAGAAAACGGAATTTATTTAGTCTAACAAAAGGTTCTTAAAATTTCTTAAAATCTGTTTATTGCAGTGTCAAATACGGTTTGGAGGAAGAAAAGAAATTGCTTCAGATTCTGATAGCAGGTAAAGTAGTCTAAGATTAACGTGCTTAGATTTTGTATCCTAACAACGTAAAATATATGGCACAAAATATTTGACAAGCTCAAAAAATTACATTACATGAAAGGTAGGTGATCTGAAGCTGAAATAATGACTAACAACCCCTCTAGCAGGTGAGGGTGATTTTTCAAATTGATTGCCAATTCTTCTGAATGTAATCTGTACCTCAGCTTTCAATCATGATGAGACTGTGGGTATAATTAGATTATGCTGCTTGCAAATAATGAAATTACTCTGTAGAAGGGATCTTTCACTGCTTATAAGATAATGGTTCACTTTCCATTCCCTATTCAGAGATCTGGAATAAAGTTGCTGTATAGAAACATAGTTGATTATTCTTTTCACATGTGTTCATTAAAAATTCTCTTGCAGAGTGACCTGTTTGTGTGCTCAGTTTGAAGCTGTGTTCCAGCACGGCCTGAGGAGGAGCCGGGGATTAGCACTGACAGCAGCAGCAATCAAACAGGCAGCAGGTTTCTCCAGCAAAACTGAAACAGGTAAGTTGCTAAATGTAACTATCCTATTTTAATTAGTTCATATGTTCAGTCAAATGATAGAATTTCTATTAGAAGTTTTAAGCATTGCACCAAACTGCAGATTGTTGGTTGGGTACTTTACACTTGGTGTGTTGTAGAAGTAGCAGTGAAAATGACTGTTGCTTCTTAGTCTAGTTTAATTTGCATTCCAAGTTTCTCTAAAAATGCTCCTGTTAGGAAATCTCCATTTCCTACTGTTCCATCATGTATAGTGGCAAATTTATTTTGAATTCTGGGATGGATAAGCGTTGTATAATTGTGCTGTTAAGTTTTTAAAACAATGTTTTCATTCTTGACCTTGTCTTACTTAGTTCTTTAAATGCCATATTTTATATAGGTCAGATATGTTTAACTTCTAATTATTGACGTAATTTTAGAAAGAAAGTTATATTGCTTGTATTGGTTGGGTTGGTTTTTATTGCTTTCTCCACATTTAAAGAAAAGATTCCTTTATTTTTCTCTTCACTATGTTTCTTTTTTTAAAAATCAGAACTATATGAAGATACTGATCAGTTTTTACCAATATTTGGGAACAGCACAAGGAAAGTGTTTTAGTGGAAAGAGATATTGTTGCCTTTTAAATGCAACACTTCTGTTTTCTAAAGTAACATGAATTTGTCATTTGCATGTCTGTAAATTATGGAGCTACCTGTTCCTTTGGACCCACCTTCTAACATTTCACATCAGCAGTAACATAGAGTTCTAAAGATATCTTTTCCTTTCCATAATATGTTTCCAGTTGAACATACGAACCTGTGGAAAAAATACTAGCTTAAATGTGCTTTTAAATGTGAATTTTATGTAAAAGTGTCAGATTAAATCCTTTAATTTGTGTGGCTTTTTCAATGAAGTGAAAAGTTCTGAGTGCTTAAATAGCCCGAGTTCTGTAGGAATAAATAACCTATTTAACTGGTGGGTTGCATGAAGAGGGTAAATGATTCACCTTTGTTCAAAGTTATATTGTTACCTGTTTGTTTTATAAATTTACACGTAAATGCATTCAGGTATGAGCTTAGTGGTTTTCGTAATGGGGTGATTGCATTATTACTATATTTCAGAGCCAGTGTTCTGGTATTATGTGAAAGAAGTCCTGAACAAACACGAGCTGCAGCGCTTCTACTCTCTGAAGGCCATCACTACAGACATTGGCAGAGGCCGGGCTTGGCTGCGCTGTGCATTGAATGAACATTCCCTGGAAAGATATGTTCATATGCTGCTTGCAGATAAGAATCGCCTCAGGTACTGGGTCTGATACCTTTGTAATGCAGGGAATGTATTGACAAATGAAGCACTGTCTGAAACCCCAGGCAACCAACCAAAAGCCACAGCTGTAGTAGTCCCCCCTATTAAATGCTATGCTTGTCAAGTCACTTAACATCATTTTTAAAGATTTTTGTCAGCCATTAAGATAGTGGCTTGTGCCTGTATCAACATGTGACCTCTTCCCTAAACCCCTTTCCTGTTCTTTCACGTTTTCCTCACTGCAACCTTGACACCATGCTTTAAGGTGCTTCTCTCATTCCACTGAAATAGTACACGATTGCAGCCATGTCTGATCAATTCATCAGTGGTAATTGCCTGTTGCCTTTTGGAGATGCTCATCCTGTAATTGCAAAGCTCCAGCAGTGCAGCAGTGGGGAGCTGCTGCTGCAGATCACTGGGAAGTGGTTTGGTAGCCGTTTGTGAACCTTTTGTTACAGTTACTGAGAATAACTTACTGCACGTTGTGAAATCCTAAAGTACTTTGGAGTGCAAAATGTGCTTAAATTCATAAATTGTGTCCTGCCTTTTTATTGTACTTCTTCAACTCCTTTTCTTTATGAAAATTTGAGGTGTTTTCCTTTTTTTATCAGTAACTTTTGAGCTTGCTCAAACCACTTGATCAAGTCCAGTGGATTCAGCAGAAAGGCATTTTATCCATTTGCATCAATTAATGGATCTACTGGATAAGATTATTGCCAGAACTGAGTTCATTAGTATCTCCTTTTCATTTCTAGTTTGTTCCAGTCATCTGTGGCTTTCTTACAAAACAGATTTTGATGAAATCAAATAAAGACAAATGGAAAAATAAAGAAGAAGGTCTGAAAACCATTGTGAGGAAATTAGTGGCTTGGATTGTTATGTCGCTGTTACTCTCATGCTTGCAGCAATCCCTGCCCAGTATCAGGATTATCAGCACACTGCATTGTAAAGCCATTTCTAAAAAGGTTTATTCCAGAATATTTAAGACTTGAATGTTACCCAAATTCAAATGGGATTTACAGAATCAGTTTACATCCCCAATTATATGTTTTGGAAACTTTTAAATGAATCTGTCAAATTTTTTAATATATAGATTGAGGGTTTTCTTGCTATCTGTGTTGTTGTTTAATTAACTAAATGCTGATAGTAAAAATACAGTATTCTGCTGCTAGAAAGAACCAGGCTTAGAACAACTAAATTTATGTGTTGACAGTGAAAAAAGTGGGGGTTTTTTACATCTGAATTCATAGTTTACTATACCCTAACTATTTAGGGTAATTGGTGTGGGTTTGGATATTGAAACAGGTCACAGAATAGTAGAATATTAGGATTTGGGTTAGAAGGGACCCTTAAAGATTGTGTAGTCCAACCCTCCTGCCATGGGCAGGGACCCCTTCCACCAGAGCAGGTTGCTCAACATAAAGAGAACCTTTTTCTGTGTGTTTATGCATTCTAAGCTTATATAAACCATCTATAGCTGTAGGTATAGAGAGATGCTGTGACTGCTAATGCAGTGTGAACCCCCAGGCCCTGAGTGGTTTTTTTTTCCCTAAAAAAGTGCAGAGCTGAAACTAAAGAAAGAAATACTCTTTAGCATGTCTTCTCTAGAACTGGCTGAACAGTTATCAATTTCAGAACTGCAGGGAGTTGCTGTGACACAAAATTCAACCCTTTGGGGTACCCCTACTTATTCTTCAGAGTTTTCTTGTCTTTCAGAAGTGAAATACATGTTACTATAGGACAGCATGTTCTTTTTTCCCCCCTTAAATTGTAGTGTCTTCTATGAAGACTGGTCTTTTATGATGGATGAAGAACGTTCTAGTATGATCCCTACAATGGCAGCTGGTAAGACTTTCTCTTCAGTATTACTGCTCTTGGAAAACTACTGCATTTTGGGATGTTACATCTGTTTCTGGTTGTGAGGAGCTTCTCTAATACACTCTGTTTATGTGGAGAATGTGTGTCAGAGGCACAGCCAGGGTGACTAGTCTATTATCTAAGGTATTATGCCATGAACTGATGGATTGTTAAAATCCTGGATCTGGGCTTCCTACAATTCAAAAATCTTCCACATAAATTTTTTAACTCGTCAGCAGTCAAGGCTAACTTAAAACCAGTGCAATTTAGAGAAAACAAAGAAAGACAGTGAAAATTAAAGAAAACAGTGACATTTAGAGAGAGCAAAATTCCTGACTAGAAAAGAGTAATGAAGGAATTTTATAGTAAGATCCAAATTACAGGTAAATACAAGTAAGGAGAGTAAGAATAAGGAATGATAACAAATTATTTACTTTCCTAGAGTTCAGCAACAGAAGTGGTGTATTATTTTATACCCCTTTTCTCAGATGCATGGTCACATGCTTCATTCTGTAAGACAAGGTTCTTGGGCGTTTTTGCTAATAGAATATAGGAACCAACAAATACTAAAGTTGCAGTGAAATGGGTTTAAATAAAAGATTATAAATAAATGAGTTCATAGTACTTTTTCATTATTTAATGTGCAGCTGAACAGCCATCAAGATGAATTCAGAACTGATTGCATCAGCTTGAATATAATCTAGAAAGGAATGAATGGTACATGAAAGAATAAGAAATCATGCATTGGTAACTGTGGGAAATTTTTGAGAAAAATGTTTTACATGTCCGAGCTTCGTTAATCCTTAGGTTGTATGTTCATAATTTCCGTGTGAAGTATATGGTCTGTTTTTCCCTTCTTCTGAAGGTCTGAACTCCATTCTTTTTGCTATCAACATTGATAATAAGGATTTAAATGGACAGAGCAAATGCACACCCACTGTGTCAGATTTGTTAAAGGAATCCACACAAAATGTAACTTCCTTATTGAAAGAGTCCACTCAGGGTGTCAGCAGCCTCCTCCGGGAGATCACTGCCTCTTCTGCAGTCTCGATTCTCATAAAACCTGACCAGGACTCTGACCCACTGCCTGTTCTGTCAAGGAATGTAAATGCTGGTAAGCTTTTATGCAATAGTAGTGCTGTTCAGAAACTTAGAAAATATTCAAGTGTGTTTAAATAACTTTTTAATTTACTTTTAAGGCACTATTGTAGAACAGAAGTCTTAAAAATAAGTGCACTATACATACAAAACCAGTTGAGTGTGTAATTAGAAAGCATGAAATTTTGGGTGTGAATACTGGATGGTAACTGTGTATTTCAGCGTTCTAGTATCACCGTGAGAGGGGGGCTAAACTGTTTTATTGGTAGTGTTTTGCCTGTGACCTGAATTTCAATTTCTTCTTCATAGAACTATGCTTTGGAGTTTATGATGTAATGATTTTCCATTTTTAGTATGTTTTCTTTTGGCACCTTGCCAGTCAGACATACACTGGTGTACCTCTGTTCTTATATATCAGATACAAATCTTAACTTGTAATCTTCAAGTAGTGACTGCGTTTACAGTCTGAATTCCTATGCAAAGCAGATAATTGCCAAAATGAAAATTTACTCATACACTCTTTACATTTGAGGTCTTAGTGTTACAACCAGCTTGTATGATGTTAGTTGCTAAAAAAGACCCAAAGTCTTTTTCTCTTAAAATTTGAAATCAGTCAAGCAAAATGTGATTTCCGTTATATATTTTCAGTTCCAAAATTAACAAAGGAATATTTTATTATCTTTGTTTCCAGAAGTTGAGCTAAAAGTTTGTTTTGCTTTGTAAAAGTACAAAACTGCAGGAAGATTTTCGTGCTTTTCAATTAAAAAACAAGGTTTGGGTTTAGGCATTAAATTGTTTTTGTTATGAGAAAAAGGCACGAACTCCACATGTGAATCTGGTAGGAATAGAAGCTGAGATAAAATCTGTTTTTTATTGGCATTTAAAATAGACTTTGTCGTAAAAGATGGTTTTTAAAACAAACTTGTGGCAAAGCTTTTGTTGTATAGCACCTAAATGAGATTAAAATCGTAGGTAATACTTGACTTGGGATAACTTTGTTAGTATAGAATAGGCTTGCAAGATGAAATAAGACAGTAACTGATCATATGGTGCATATGACTCCACAACATGATGTACCTGATGTGTACAGTACATGTGTATACAGAACATAAAAGGTACAAGTTCCACTGAAATGTCACTTTAAAAAAATTGAGTTTGTTCAAATGCAATTATATGTGGAATGTTAGAGCAAGTCAGATGTTTTCATTAAAGTCTGTTCTTTGTTGGAATACTATTTGCGACCCGAATGGGTATTAACGTCCTCTTGAAAGTATGTTAGTGTGTTTTGTGCATATATAACAGCTGGACTTGAATTAAACAAAGCCATTTAGTCCCAGTGTGAGGTGTCTTGGTGATATTTCTTAGAGTGCTTCAGTGTTGCATTTAGCTTCATGTGCACATCAGATTCAGTGAGAATAGGTAATGGTGTAAAAATAAGTGCTGTCACTGAATACGTCAGAGGATTTCAGTGTATTTCTAGAGCAAGAGCTAATTAGTTGAAAACTGACTGTTCAATTTTTAGAGTATAGACAAAACTATTTGCAGGTTGTGGATTTTGTTCATGTTGTGAGTTTGTTCTTTTTAGTTTTTCCTCTGAAAGTGCTTCATGTTTTCTCTGTTGTGCAGCCCTCCTCTGCATTATATATTAGGTGTAGTCCATGGGAGAAAGTGGCAGGAAGGCTAACTTTTATTTCAAATTTAATTCCATGAGTTTGTAGAACTTTTTTTCCAGTTTCAATTGAATCGTGTTATGAATGCATCTCCAAAATTTCTTCTAAAATCTGAATTATGTAAGGCATGTAAAATAAAGCTGGTAATTAGAGATTTAAAAGCTCATGTGTATGGAAAGGTAATGAATGCTATGTAGATCTAAGAGTTTTTTTCTTGACTAGAGTAATTTAGTACATGAGCTCTTTCAAGAAAAAAACAGGTTTCATGTATTATTTCTCTTTTCTAAACTGTGTAAAATTTTGTATTGCTACTAGATTTGAAATACAAAAAAGATCGAAAAAAGAAGAAGAGAGTGACTAATATTATCTCATTTGATGAAGAGGAAGATGAGCAAAACTTGGGGGATGGCACAAAGACTCTGATTACAGGAGAAAGTTCAGAGGAGAGTGTAGACAGATCTTCAGTTCTTGCATTATCCTCATCTGAAAGCACTCTCGGAAAAAATCTGAATGGGAGTGAAAGTAACCATTCGTGGAAGAGCAATTCAGTATTCATGAATGGGGAGTACGAATACCAGAAACTGGATGTGAAGAGCATTGATGATGAAGATGCAGATGAGGATGAGCTGTATGGAAAAACATTAGGAAATAAAGGCACAGAAGGTGAAACTGGAGCTTCTGAAAAGTGAGTATTGGTGCAGGAGATAGTGGTAAACTTTCCATGCTTCCCCTCCACTCCTCCCTTTCCTTCATGGCTACTGGCAAATTGATGTGTTGAACTGAACTATAAATTTTCTCCTTTTTTTGTTCCTATTCCTCCTCCCCCACCTTTTTTCCCCTCTTTTTTTCCCCGTTTTTTTTCCCTTTTTACTGTTTAAACAATATGGGCCACTGCAGTGGTGGTATTTTACTTCTAAGTTTCACTGAAATCCCAGATTTTGAGATTTCAGTCTTCTTGTTCTTCTTGAAGTTCTGAGTTGTTAAAATTGTTGCATGATATAGCCAGGCTATAATTCTGGCCAACTTGCTGTTTATTCTTAGTATGATTACAATTCTATTTTGGCTTCACAGTAAAAATGTGTATTTTAAACAGAGTAAGCTTGTTACATCAGAGTAGATAGTTAAACAAGGCAGGACAAAACTGAGAGAGAAAGAATAATTTCAGATATTAATATGCTGTCTTTATTTCTGACACAGAAATTAGTTTAGAGAAAAAAGCAAGCACTGCTTGTCTCATCTACTTTGGAATGTCTGATCTTTAATGAATTAATGTATGGCTGACCAAGAAATTGGCAGGCAGATTGAAATAAAGATTTTTCTTGCAGTGGTATCTCTGAAAGAAATACAAGCATTATGAACATTAATACTGACTGTATAAATAGATCATTTTGTTTGTTTGTTTGTTTGTTCTAAATAGACCTCATGAAATAGTCACATGCAATTCTCAGATATGCAGTTGGACTCCTCTGCAGGTCCTGAATGATGACTCAGATGTTCTATTTCCTGTCAGTGCTGTTGGCTCTTGCTCCCAAACAGGTGGGCATTTGAATTCACAGAATTCCAGCAACCTCTATTCTAACATGGGACAGTGGTAAGAAATAACAGGACTGTAAAGACATAGGAGATACTGCAAAATTGGGATAAAAAGTGCGATTAAAATTTATTCTAATTCTGAATCAGAGTTCTCCACTTGAGTAGTTATTTAGTTAAGGAGGATTTATCACTGTCAAAATAAACCAGAGTTTCAGTGGGATTAAGCTATGGTCTTGTATTTTATTAAAGTTTAGGACAGTTGTATAGAAAGTATCCATATCGGTTTTCTAGATACTGCTAAGCTGCAAGAATCTCCAAATGTGTTTGAGAACTTGAATTCAAATTAATCTTGACAGATTGGAGAGCAGCTGGAAGCAGTTCAATAGAAGCTGTTAACTGTTGAAATACAGGATAAGGAATGATTGACTAGGAAGTACTTGCTCAGAAAAGGATATGGGAATCACAGAATGGTTTGGGTTGGAAGGGATCTTCAGACATAATTTTTTCTAAAACTGGCTTTCTGAGCTGTGAACACCAGTTGCCAGCTCGCATCTAATTTTTCATGTGCTAGTGTACTCAAATAATTTCCTGCAGGTTACAAGCTGATAGTGAATTAACAGAGCTGTACATAAATGAAAGTGTCATTTGTAAATGCAGGCTCCGTTGGCTCTGCTCTGGCCTCAGCTGCAGTATTGTATGCAGTGAGGGGTACTGCACTTCAAGGATGATGTGGACCATTTGAAGCAAGCAATAAAAATGGTCAAAGGAATGGGAAAGAAGACCTGGTGCTTTTACAGTATCTGTATTAGTACCAAAAACAAACAAAAAAAATCCACCAGCCCTCTACTTCACCCTGTTGATATTTTTCTTGCTGTTCATAAAACATTGCTTCTACAGAACTCTGAGTATACTCATTTCAGTGACCATTTAAAAACTTCTCAGTGGTATTCAAATAATGTTTTAATTGTAGAATATTTCATATTTTTTTATACGTATTTTATGTCCAAGAGTTTAAATGGATTGTTGATTGGAGGCCTGTGAAAAACTGTAATTAGTTCTGTAAGTTCAGTGATAAAAATGTGAATCATAAAATAATGCTGCACTGCCCTCTGCTGTATTTTAAAATATGTACCTCATAAGAAATGCCAGTGGTTCAAAAAAAAAAAAAAGGAAAAAAGAACATTTTAAATTTTTTCTTGTGCTGCCACATTTTTCACTTTATGAAGGAATGGATTTAGAAAACATTGAGTAGTTTGTGGCATTGTAGTCTCTTAAAGAGGACATCTGTATATATCTGTGTACATCTCGTATGTAACTGTCACAGGGGCTTACTCTTACTAAGAAGATACCAAAGCCACTTGTTTCATGTTGCTTCATCTCAGAACTGTTTTGAATGCTATGCTCACCCTACTGGAGATGATCAACAGGCCCATTCAGATCCCTGCTGGGCACAGGACAGATATTTTCAGTCCTCCTGTCCCTCTTTGAGGTCTGTCATGCCAGTCAGAGTGATACAATGTTGGGCTGGTGAAAGGAGTCAGTTCATCAGTGCTCAGAAAGGCCCACAGACGCTGCTGCCTGCTCCCCTGCTCTCACCTCTCGGAACAGGGAGGAGCTGATGGGGTGTGTGCAGGGAAGGCTGCACTAAGTGCCCATTGTCAGCCCAAGGCAGTCAGGGACAGGGATACACACGGATCCAGGCATCCTCTCCTCAGCCACACTGACAATTTGCTGAGATGGAAAGCTGCCTTAGGCACTTGTTTGCTTGACTTTGGAAGTTGCACTTGAGCTGGAGAATGATGTCAGAAGGAATGTGCATTAGCTTATTCTGAGGATAGTCCAGCCCAGTAACTGGCAAGCTCATTGTTATCATGATATTTTTGTTCAAGCATGCTTAATGAGTTCCTGTAAAATACATTGTTTAACCCAATATTTTAGTTTATAGATCTTAATACTGATAAATAACACATATATATAGTTATCTCTTTCTCTTTCTCTCTCTATATATTTGAAATAGCATAATCTATAGTGTTGTATGTTAATGTGTTTCCAGTATTAATCTGTTGCAGTGCTCCAGGGATGTGTCAGGGCATATCATATCTCCATGTAACTAGAAATGAGAAAGCCTCCATCAAAATGCAGTTGCTTGGAACAAAAATGGAGTATGTATTTTAGGAACTGGGCTTCAGTAAACTCTACAGCTTCAAAAATAAATTTTCTCCTCCACAGACTTTCTGACATAACTCTATTGCCCATTAACTTACTTTCTAGAATTTCTGCTTTTTAAGTCTGTGCTATTTAGAATTGTCTTATAGTAACTTTGTAGCCTTTACATAGTGAGATGCAGAACACATCAATAAAATATGATTTTTGTTTGTTTCCACCTGAGCTTCCTTAATGACAGGCTCAGTGATGTGGATGTTTTGCTGCCGACAGTTGTGGATCTGTGGACAGATGCGCATTATTCATGCTTTTTAAACAATATCTCATCTGTCTGACTCCTGATGGTTGGTACGGAGGCGTAAGGAGCCAGAGAAAAGCCATGGTGCTCTGTTGGGAATTACAAAAGCACCGGTGTCTTTGCAATGTTTCATGTAATGGGGACTAACCACAAATTCTTCTCCTGCAAGTCACAACCAGATTTGTAGTGAGCATCAGGTGCCATGTGGTGCTTCAACTCTGGGGGCTTGTGAAAGTAACTTCAGGAAGAAGTCTCCTCATAGCTTTGCAACTCTGTACATATAAAATATAATTTAGGAATTGGGCAATACTGATTTTTTTATGATGGCTGTGTTCCTAAGAGGCTTGACAATCCTGCTGTCATTCAGGGTGAATTTGCAGAAGCCAGCTTTGGAGACAGAATTAAAAGTGTTTAGCAAGTTGAGTGTTTCTGTTTAAAAATGTAGCTACGTTACTTCTGGATTTATGTTTTTACTTTATTTTTTTGAGTACTGTAACCCAAAGAAACATAATGCTTGTGCATTCTGCTTTAGATAACTTGGAGAATGGAGAGGGGCATGAACATGCTGTTCATCCAGTAGAACTGGTTCCAAGAAGATCTGATCCTCCTTACAGGTATGTGTCAAATATGTTTTTCTTAAAAAACCTTCAACCTGTAGCTGCCAACTTGTTGTTACCTAATGCACTTAGTACTGGAAAACCAGCTACTCATCAGGGTACTTCTGCATATGTTTGGAAAGACAAATGCAAAAACCCTAAGGTTCCCTTTTTGCATAGTTTCAAGTACTAAACTTTTCATAATTAGCTGAAAGAAGTCACACAGTAATGTCAAATAACAGACAGACTGGCCTCCTGGTTTTGAAATTAGGTTTTATGTTGGTTTTTATGTTATTTTTTTACTATATTCTCCATGGCCTTTTAATTTGGAATTTTTGTGTGTGTTCTTAAATCAGACTCCCAGGGGATACGTTAAAGGATTGTTCAACAAATTTGGATTAAATATGGGTGAATTGGATAACAATTGTAGTTTCTGGAATGCTGTCTTCTTAAGTTTTGAATTCAGAATTTTGTTTTCTTATATTGATTACACTGTACTTTTATGACTAGAGTGGAAGTCAGTCCTCCAGCTCAAGTGAATACTTTAAGCAGTATGTTGCCTTCAGCCACTGTGCCAGAATCCATGACAATTAGTAAGTACTTCCTTGATGTATCTAGATTGATGGAAAGAACTTTGGAAGTCCTGTAACTCTTTCTATTTTTGTTTCAATAAGATCTGCTTGGAGGGTCATAGAACACTTAATATGACCAGCACATCAGAAATTAGTAATAACTGCTCTAAAATGATGTTTGTATTGGCAGGTTATGCTTCATTGCAGCTGATATATCCTTATATTAAATGTGGCTTCAGTAGTTAAATGAAAAATAATGATTTGATTAACATCTTTGAATTTCTACCATCTCTGCAAGCACTGATGGTTGGTTCTGATGGAGTCTTGCTTCTTTTGCCTGTTTTCATTAATGCCTGGTCAGAAACAAACAAACAAACTCCATTCTTTCTGTGGTTTTGATATGAAAATCTGCTCCAAACATAAATACTGGCTTTCATATGCAAAACCTTTAGTTAAGCTTAAAGGGGAGGACAGTCATGTTTCGGGGGTATTAAGAGTAGAACTAGACAGGATAAAATAGTCTTTGCTGCAGAGAGAGAATAATAGAAGCACAGGCAGTTTGTTTATCACATATTTGATCTTTTTTCTTTGCATAAACTTGTAGAACAAAGACTTAGTTCTTAAACTGTGTCTAAGCATGTAAGCCGGTATGTATTTGTTCCTCACTGTACAGAATGTTCTGTAACTGAACTGGCTTTGTTCCTAAAGCTCTCGGGTGTGTGTTTGTTTCTTCTTATAAATTTCAATATGTACAAGTTTTAAATTATGACATTTGGGAAGTTACAAGAGATGCAGCCAAGATTTTTTTTCTGCATTTGGTTAATGGAATTATCAAAATGAATGAAATCTTTTAAGATAGTCTAATCTCATTTTATAAAGTCAAATTTAAATGCTGTGTCAAACTGTGTTAAAGGAGATAAAACAAGCATTTTCACTGCGCAGTGTTTCAGGCTCTGGCACTGGTCTGCTGACTGAGCTTTGCAAAGCTGAAAAATCCTTTCTTGCAAAGTACTTCATGAAGTGGCAAACTAGTTTGAGACTTTTAAGTGCCGTAACTGAAGTGTAGAGTGGACTCACTGTTATTAGCTACAGTGATACTTTGGTCACTAGGTATTCTCTGCTAGTGTTATTCCTACAATATCCATTTGTTCTTATTTATTTCTCAGAGAATTGCACGGGGCAATTTTCTGGTGCCCCTGCACTCTGTTGGTTCTGCTGTTTGTAGGGGTGTCAGGTACCAGCAGGGGCCGCAGTTGGTCTCCTTCAGTTGCTCGGTTATTTCCCAGCGTAGGTAAGACAGCTATAAAATAGAAAGAAAATGTGGAGATTTTCAATTCTCAATACTTAACAATTTGTAAGTGAAATGAAAACACAGGATCAACAGAAGCATGTACACTATCATTAGTTTCCCAGTTCCAAAGGAGGGGTGGGAAGCATGTCAAACCCATCTATAAAGCCAGTAGAACACTTAGTAAATAATCTAATCATAATTATAATTAAAATTCAGCTGACTATACATTTATAGAATTATTCAATACCTTTATAATAGCTGATCCTGGATATGTTGAATAAAAATGCGTTTTTCAAGTTTGTTGTTATTGGTCGTAGGTCTTCTACAGGAGGAATTCAGTGCTATGACAAAGTCAGACACTGAAGCTCTTTCTCTCTATTGCAATTAGCAGAAGAATTATTAAATGCTGAGGCTTACAGCTTGGTTGCATAGCAACTGATTCTAACACATCAGGCAAGAAAAATGGAATGCAGTAATGCAGTGAGAAAAGCTGGGAGGTCTCCAGTGACTGGATTTTTGTCTTTCTTACTTCTGAAGACAAAGCCTGAAATGAATTTTTAAAAAATTATATTCTTTTCCTGCTTTCTTGCCAACATATTAGTGTAGTACTAAACTTTTCTTACTTCTTTTGATATGCAGGCTAGAAAGGTATGTTATGAGAAGCTGTAATTTAAAATTTCTGCCATTTAAAATTATTTTCCTGAATTATGTCCCATGCATTTGTAAGGTAAAGTTGAACTTAGCAGCAGATACATCTCAAAATATACAATACCACTCAAGAGAAATCCTAATCCACAGAGCTTTGCTGTTTATGTTAGGCATAATTTGAAAACTGGCCCTGCTTTGCAGATTGTTTTGTCATAACCAAGTTTATAAAGAGTTAGGTTGGTCAGAAGTTTTCTATTTATGCATCTACTCTACTATGTAATTTTCAGTTTTTTAAAAAAATTGTATTTATCTTATTGAACTTGAATCACAAACAACACTGTTTCAAGAGTTGCCATTGGAAGATTGTATTTTCAGCATTGTTTTTCACCAGAACAGTCTGTCCCACCATAACAAGTCTCCCCATTTTGTTTTTGCAGTAGAAAAAAAAGAAGTTCCAAAACTCATTTTGAAAGGATGCTACTTGTGTTCTTCTTTACAAAGGTTCTTTTGTTATAGTACTATTTTTAGGAAATAATTGGTAATTTAGTTTTTCCACTATCATTTTCTTCAGTTTTTAAAATTGGGGTTAACCACAAAGGTTAGGAAAGGTTGTAACATTGTACATCATTCCATATTTTTTCATATATTCTTGAGAAATCCCTGAGCTTTTCACGATTGCTGAAGAACTTTACTGAATAATCAAACCTCCATGTTATATTTTTATCCTGGTTGTGTAAGTGAATCAGGTGTATGTTTTTGTACCTTCTGTGTCCTCTCAATAGCTGCTGACCTGTTCTGTAACCCAGCTGCCACAGGTCACTGGTAGGTACTCAATTCTTGTGTCCTCTTTGAAAGCACAGCTGTGGAGGGAGGGTGTTTGGATTTCATCAGGGAGAGGAGAGCTGCAGTTCACTTTACAGACTTGGTTTTCACCAGGACTCTTCTATACAGTAGAAGGCCAACGCAATTTGTTTCCTACTAAAATCTGCCCTGTGAATAGTGACATGACAGGATAATATTTACAAGATTTTTGAGCACTAAATTAAGCCTTAAAAGGCAGTGTTCATGTAGGCAGCTTAGGGAGCATCAAGCTCTTCATGTCTTTAAAGGTCAGACTTCTGATTTAAGATGTAACTAGTCTGCTGGAAGTTTTATTTGTCTCTGAAAATCTGTGTAAATTTTCACTCATGAAAATAAAATGAAAAAAGGATCCCTGTAAACTGCTCCCAGCCCACCATGATATTCTATCTGCAGGATTGCAGAGGAGGCTGCATGACCTTGTGTACTCTGAGGGATGATTTCACTTACAGCTCATTCTTCACAACAGGTGATTGCAAATCGTACTTCTCCAATCTTTGGCTAAACAGCAGAAGAGTTGTGAAACTTATGACTTTTCTGGAGGTTGCTGGAAACTGGCAGGTGTTTTTTAAAGCATTATATATTTCATGTTCTGAGTTTGACCTTAGGGAAAGATTTCTGGAAGCTAGGTTTTTTCATGAAGTATGGAATTGAATTAAAAAGTGTTTCAGAGCAAATATTCAGGTCATGAGTAATTAGGCACCACAGATTATTTTCAGCAATAAAAAAAAGATTTTTAGTGTTTGAAAAAATTAGGTTTAATATGAAAAGTTTAATTAGTACATTCCTTTATTTTTTTTTTTTTTTTTCTTATAAAGAATGGTTTGGAATTATTGGTTTGTACATGGGAATTCTTTTTTCAAGAAGTTGTTGCAAAACTATTTATTAGGAAAAACTTCACTAATTATTATCTTATCTCTGTCCTTATGGACTCTGATTATCACTTCACTTTTAGATATGTTGGTGTTGAATGCTGATCCTTAATAACAGTAGTTTATTGCCTATCATTAATAATACTTTACAGAACATAAATGTCATCAAGCACAAAACAGCTCAGAAGTAGGATGTAAAGTCTAACATCAAACACTTTTCTGAAGTAGGAATACTTGGACACCCTCCCACTGTTTTATTGAAAAAAAAAAAAAATCGAAGGGGGGAAGAAAGATTGAGGTTGCACAGTCCAGAAGTCATGAAATACCAAATTTATGGTTGCTGCTACNCAATTTTTTGTTGCCGCTTCAAACCTGTATTTTTTTTTTTTTTTTTTTTTTTTAAATTTATTCCCCTTTCTAACCCACACAATGTATGAGACATAAGTCTGCTGGAAGAATTAGGTTGTGATCATACACTCATCTTGGAGGGAAGTGTAACAGACAGACAAGAGCTCATGAACTGGGGATGTTCTGGCAGGTTTGAAGGGCACCTGCTGCAGTGTATGATACTGGATTTCCTTTGTTTGCATTCAGCTGACTGCTCTGGCATGCTGCTGAAATTTTTCAGCAAGCGCAGGTGAAAGTAAGAAATTATAGTTTTTGAAAGTTTTAAATATTACACTTGAATGAAATAGGATGGTTTCTATTAATTCTCAGTTCCTTGCTTCAAAAGATCATGAAATTAAGGTTTTTTATTTTTTTTTCTTGGTAAATTTTTACTCATTTAATTACACTAATAATGTTTTACTCTTTTGTATTGTCTATGGGTAGAGAGGTTAAAGAAGTGTTGATGATAAACTGTATGGTTCTTGTGTTTGGTTTGAATAATTTATAGAAAATATGACTCCTTAATACTCATCACTTCAAGAAGAACCAGCGTAGCAATAGCCATGGAGCAATCTTGCTGCTCAGGTAGGAATGAGCTGGACCAGCCTTCTTGGAATTCTGGTCTCTTAGGCCAAACTGGTGGTTGGTGTTGATGCTTTCATCCACGCCCCCAGTGGTATCTGTAATTGAGCTAAATTAGCAAGAAATGCCGAGTATGAAAAGTGTTAGCATTTGTGGTCCTAAATTAAGCATTGATTTTTGCCCTATATGTGATAATGAAATTTTGAGTTTCTGCTTTGTTGTGTCTCTATAGTATTGTCAATTCCATGACTCTCAGAAAAAAAAGGCAAATGGAAATAAATAAGCAATTTAAAGTCTTTTATTTCAAGAGGCTTTTTTTCTTCTTCTTTTGTGCAAACCATGGTCTTTAGCAGAATCTTGCTTTTGTGCTTCTGTTTGTGTGTGTGTGTGGGAGAGGGGAGTGAGAAAAGATGGGATTTAAGGTCTCAGGCAGAAGATTCTGGATGGAAAAAGGAAAAGAAGATTAAGTTATCACGCAAGATAAGGTTACAATTTGAATAGGCTGGTAAAATTGAAATAATGAAGACAATTTATAATAGCTTAGCTGTATAAATGTTAATAAATCAGTACACATTAAAACACTTGGTGCACACACAGGCAATTACTGCAGAGTGGGCACCCCAGTGCAAGTGCAGAATCAGCCCTACACTAATGTGTCTGAGCAGCAACAGCTTTAATTTATTCAGAGTTAGAGACATAATAGCAACTACTTGTTGATCGTGCCCTATCATATTTTAACGGCAGACATGAAATATTTAAAATGCCGTCGGCTTGATGTGTCCTTGAGGAGGATTTTGAATTCAGCATTATAGTTCTTTATTTTGTTATGGAGTGTTACTGGACGGAAAGCTTACTGTCAATCCTTTTGATTGTGTTGTTTATTTGTATGATGCTCTAGCACTTACTGGATTATTCTGTTTTCATCATTCATAGAGCAATTGTTTATTTCACAGATAGGCTGATGGATTGTGATCCGTTGTGCTGGTATTTAACACCCAGAAATTTCACTGTTCTGCTTTCGGTTTTTCTACAAGATTTGGATTTGGTGNCCCCCCTTTTCTTTTTTCTCTTCTTTTTTTTTTAGTGGTTATATAGAGAACCCATAAAAGAGGCTAAGTTACTGTAGAAAAGTAATTATTCTTTCTACGCTGAATTAATGAAGTGCAGACTCCCTCTAATGACCTACTGAAATGTTTCTTTTATTAATATCAGTTAGCTCTTAAGCTGTAATATGGGTATTATGGAATGGGCAGAAAAATGATCATCTGCTTTCTCCATGGCCAAAGATGCAGGAATGTTTTGGATAAAAATCTGCCGTGAAGAAATTTGGGTTGGCTGATTTCAGATGATACAAGAACTGTGCTGAACCCTGAAGTCCTGCAAGGGTGGGATTTATCTGCAGATTACCAAGGCCAGGCTGGAATTGTGATATCTGCAGCACTGACTGATACATTTGGTTGACATAATAAAATCTTTTACATTTCATCCAGTACTAGAGTTTGTCAGACTCCGTCTGGCCCATAGGACAATGTCAATTTTTTTAAATGGGTAAAAACTTCTGTAACTCTAGAAAATGTTAAGAAAGATTAAGTTAATCTGTGAACTGAATGTAAAGGGGAGAAAAGTTGTCCAATGGCTTTACTTGTTTGAAGAAATCAAGTAATACCAGCTCTGTTAGTATGTTTTCAGTAACAGCACACTAAATTTACTTACATCTGCATTGAATACTTGCAGAACAGACTTGGCTGATTTATTATATATAAACATTTCACTTTATTGTTGGAAGGGGTTGTTTAATATAATTGTGTCCTTGTGGCACTCATAAAGTTTTTGATTACAATATGTGAAATTGTTAATGAAATTGTTTGAGCTGACACTTTTCTGTATGGTATTTGGCTGTTCTGGTATCATGTTAAAACTAACACGAAGGCAATCTTTAAAAATTCTAAAATTCTGTCAGTTGGGTTTTTTTGGGTTTTATTCTTGATTTAATGACAGAAAGTATTTTTAAGGTATTTGTAAAAAATAGAAAGGATTTTATAGGAAATGACAAGGTTCAGAAATTCCATCATCTTCAGGGCTGAGCTTGAGAAGCAATGCCATGAAGAAGCAATGACATTATCTCTACTCCCATCTCCCTGTAGCAGTTACATTTCCTGTGTCAGGATTTATAGCCAGGAGAAGAAGCAATTTGGAGAAGCTGAACAAGTAACAGTGTGTTTCATTAATATGCATGTAGTGAAAAGGTGCATTCTGCCCTGCATCTGTGGTGAAAACAAAACAGCTGCAGCCACAGGCACAGATGTAAACATTTGTATTAAAGCCAGATGCAGACTAATTTGATTTGATCAATACTTCTGATGTGGTGTTAGATAACACCGCTTTTGAAAGATTGCTCAAATTAGTGGTGAGATTAAGAGCATTTTTATGTGCTTTGCTGAATAGCAAATGGTGTTGGCATCATCTTAAGTGTGCTGCCTGTGTACATGACTTCTAGATCTGAAATGAGTGAAAATGCACACAGAAATTAATCTTTTTGTTCCTTCTTCTTAGATGAACTTCGTCAAGCTATCGTGGCCATGATGAATAGAAAGGATGAACTGGAAGAGCAGAATAGGTAGTTTGCTTTTTTTAGTCAAGAGGGACTGTAATTTAAAAAAAAATCTGTTCTCTAATACAAGCTGTCCTTTCTGTAAAGCTATACGTAATATTTATGTAACCTTTTTGATGTATATATTATTTTTTCTGTGAAAGGTTGACATAATAATTCACTATTTAAATGTTGATACTGAAGAATAGTGTTTTGAGGGCAACTTCTTGCTTTTAGTTTGAATCAGATAACTCTTCGTATCTTGTGAGCTTTTGCAGTTGTAGTTTTTTCAAAACCAAACCCTATAGCCAAAATTCTGAACCTCTCTTAAGATAGCTTTCCAAATGAGCAAAAGCTTCTCCTAATGCAAATATTCAGAAAATTTCTGGTTTTCCCCTTCTGGTGAAGAAGTGATGTAGGATGGCTGACAATGTAATGCTGTAAGTGGCTTTCATTTCTGACTGCTTTATGTTCACTTAGGGCAAAATGATGATGTACATGTAGAAATGATCAGTTGCTTATATAAAATGCCATCAAACCTACTTTGTATTTATTTAGTTTATTGAAACACATAGTTAGATGAATGAAAATACAAATGCTTTAGTAGGGCTATTTTGGTAATCTGTATTTTCCTATAGATATTTTGGGGTTTTTAGTGCTCAGCCTACCAACTGATCCTATTTTCCTGCTTCCTGTTCTTCCCACTGCCATAATTGCAAGTTATTGCCTCATTCAGCTTTGTGGGGTTTTTTGGCAGAAGGACCAGGATGCTTTGGTTTTTACCATTATGCATCATGCTGACCTTTGCTATCTCATCAAGAGTTTTTACACAGAGGTCTGGGGTAGTGCTCTTGGCAGAGACAAGAGCCCTGCCTGTCTTGCTATAAATATATTGCTTATAGATTATTCCCAAGAAGTATGAACTGCACTGAAGTATGGAAAACAGCTTATAAGCTTTTTAAAAAACCAAATTCTTTCTGCATGGTGGTACAGTAGATCCTGTAATAGGTTGTGCTTTGGGCTTGTTGACAAGATAGTAATGCAAATTAATATTAAGCATTTGCAACTGCTTTTTCCTTCCTTGTAGCTTTTCATATCTTTGTGTAATCAAATCAGGTGAATTTATTACATTGAATAATGAAATTTTAGGATGACATTAATGGTACCATTCAGGCAATCTCCTCTGTGATTCCTAGAGCATACTGTAATTACCAGGTAGTGTGTGCAGTGTTCTAAGAGAGGCTGTTGCCTTCTTGCAGATCCCTGCGAAATCTGCTGGATGCAGAGATGGAGCATTCTGCAGCACTGAGGCAGGAGATGGAGAACTGCAGAAGGAAGGTGGCAGAACAAGAGGAGCGACATGCCACAAAAGTCCAAGCCTTGGCACGGTAAGAAGTGCTGACAATGTCTCAAAAAGTAACTGCAGGGGAACAAGGGAATAACAGAGTCTCTTTACAAGAGATCATTTTCAAGTAGGTAAGTTTTCAGAAGAATGTAAGTGATTTAGGACTAAAAATCCTATTGTAAGCAATAGCTGTTGCTAAACATTATCAGCAAACAAGTACCAAGTTCTGAAGTGGTACAGCTGTTTTTCCCATAGCTCTAGGAAGGTCAGCTGGAACAGGTTTCTCAGGACCATTTCCAATCAGGTTTTGAATATCTGCACAGATGGAGACTCACCAGCCCCTCTGAGTAGCGTTGTTGGCAGTGACTCATTGGCAGTGCTGTTCCTAGTGGGGTCCAGGCTGCTCTTGGCTTTCTTTGCCGTGGACGGGGTGCTGCAGGCTCGTGTTCAGGTGCTTGTCCCCCAGGGTTCCCAGATCCTCCTCCACAGAGCTGTTTTCCAGCCCTCCAGCATTGCCTGGGTGTCCCGGGCTTTTTCTCCCCAAATGCAGGACTCTGCATTTACCCTTGTTGAACTTCACAGACATTTTCTGAGTCCAGTTCTCCAGCCTGTCCCAGTCTCCCTGGATGGCAGCACAACCACGCAGTGTCTCTCTGCTCAGTTTGTGTTGTCTGTTACCTTGCTGAGGGTGTGCTCTTGCCCAGCAGCCGGGTCAGTAATGAAGGTGTTAAACAGCATTGGCCCCACTACTGAGTTGCCTCCAGCTTGACTTTGTGCTACAGTGAAACTGAAAGAGTTTTAACTTCCCCTTGTCTAAATGTGATTCAGCTTAAGAAAGACTTTTGAAGGTAAATGCTGCTCCAAGAGTGTGGTTTTCTTCTTAAAATTCAAAATAAGCTCTAGAGTAATCATGACATGTAAGATTTTGGGGGTGATTCACATTTATAGTAAACATTAAACAATCCAAGAGTTAAATAGTCTGCCTTACCCAAAGAGAGGGGTTTGTCTTCTGCATGCACAGGCAGAGTGTTTAGTGTCAGTCACAAAGTACCACATCTGAGATTCCTATAAGCATTTTATTGTCTATTTGAAAATGATAAATATAAAGCTTTCTCAAAAAAAAGGTCTTTAGGATGGTACTAATTCTGCTTTTGGTGACACATCAAACCAAACTACTCGCTTTGAGGAGGGAGAGATGTGAGTAAGTGGGTTTGACATTCATGTGCTGTAAGGCAATAGAGACAATGCAAATACTTCATCATTTAATATTCATGTTTCAGGTTATAGGAGTTGTATATTCATATTTCTTTGACTACTTCCCCCACAATTTTAGAATTTGCAGTGACATATGGGTGAATCAGATATGTGTCATGCACATACCTCTTTAAAGAATAGATAAGGAGCTTGTATAACAAGACCTGAAGAGATGCTCACTTAGACTAACAAGGTATTTTTAAACAAGTCTGTGTAATTTCTCTTATTGCTACATGGGTGTGTTGTGTTGATTGCTCTTCTGAAAGTCAGTTTGCCTTGTCATGTGATAAAAACAGTGTTGGGAACTGCTTGAGCATGATAAATTCATGTGTCACCAGTTACTTTGGACTTGTGAGGCATTTCTTTAATGATTCATTGCAACTAATTTTCTGACATCCTGACATAAGAAACTGTGTATGTAGTTTTTTTGGAATATGGGTTTTCTTCTAATATTTTTATTGGTTCACTTTGTATGCTCTAGGTGATGCTGCTGCAATAGTAAGAGTAGTAAATTTTTAAAATAAATAATATTTTAAGTATTATGCTCAGGAAGTTGAGCAAGTTGAATGGTCTAAAGAATTTGAAGTAACAAAAAGTTTGGAATTGCTTTGTGAGTGCTGCATAATGCACTAGTGAGTAAGAGGAAACAAAGTTTCAGATATTTTGAAGTAGTGAAATCTCACTGCTTCCCTTGAAAACAATAGATCACATGACCAGACTAGAAAATTTTCTCCAGTTGTAATGTTCTGAATATTTTAAGACAAGGGAAATCATTCAGTAACAATCTGACTGTTGTGATTTGATGAATGAATGTTTTTCAGAGTATGAGAGTTGATATTTATGTGTGTCCCCAAAGCTCTTTTGAAGAATTTGACATAAATAGCTTCCTGAAGGCTTTGAGAACACAAATTTCAGTGACACATCGTCAGTGCTGAAATGATGGCTTCTGAAAATCTGCAGTTATTCAGCTGGTCTCCTGGACTCTCCCGAGAGTCTCTGGCCTCCCAGACAAAATGCTAGTTTACTGAGAGACATTTTCCCAAGTTTCCCAATTTCTCTTTGAGTAATGGAAAAAGTCTTGGGTCAGTTTAGTTGCAAGTAGTGGTAATCTCATTGTTCCATGTGAAATATTTGAATAGCTCTTTCGTAACAGTTGCTGTATTGTTTCAGAAAGGAGCAGGCTCAGGTTCAACTTATTTGCTAGTCTTCTGATAGAATACACTCAATAGTTGTCAGCTGGTCTTTTTGTTGTTGTTGTTTTGTGTTTGTTGGGTTTTTTTGGTTTTGTTTTGTTTTGAATTTTTTTTGTTCTCATCAATGAACCTTTCTCAAATTGCATGGACATATTGTGCCACTGGCTTCTTGGCAATACTAAAGTTTTTTAATTGAGATTCTTTTTTTCTGTGTGGAATACTATTACATCCCTTTGCAAGGCAAAGAAGTTTATTGAAGTTGACTGTGAAATTGGATAATCTCAGATTGCATATTCTTAGACTATATTCAGCAATGTTGGAGGAAAGCTTATTACAAAGGACAGGCTTTGCAGCAGGAAAAGCAGAGAAGATGAAAATGCACGGTGTGGGGAAATGGGGGATGAGAATTTGGCTCTACTTTATCTTACACATCTACATACGTCCTGTTTACTGTAGATTCTGTGACCTAATCTGCTTCCTCTATCTACTGTCAGTATTACTTACACCACATTGGTTTTGGATTTGGCATTTTCTGTTACTCTGTTTTACAAAACTTTTTTCACAGCCATAGCCCTTCAGTGATGGGTGGCATGATGTGTGGTGCTTCTTGAAATGATTCCATCACTTCACTTGAGCAGCTTCTTGGAGAGAGGAAAAAATACCTCTTGTTCCTGCTTGTGAAAACTAATTTGAATATTCCTATATTGAATTACTTTTTCTTCCTGCTTAGTTAGTTGGTGACATGTCACAAGTCATCAGTAGCTCCTATACACGAAAAAAATACTGGAAATGGAAGTCAGCACATTTAGTAAGGGACAAAGGAGAGCAGGAGGAAGAAGTGGGTGAGGAAGATTATTTGGCAATGGGGCATCAGTGAGGGCAGAAGCAGCTGTAGCATGGGGAGGAGGAAGAGGAAGAACTCCTAAACAAGGTGATAACCCCCCAGCCTCCATCTCTGAGTGAACCCCCAGACAGGGAAAAGGTTTCAGTGATGGCCCTGCTTCAGCTGCAGCCCCAGCCCATGACAAGCAGTTAAGTTTGTCACATTATTCCTCACTACAGCTTTTTCTGGAGATTGGTTTTATTATATAATCTCATTATGTTGTATACAGTTCAACTTCCAGTTCTATGAGTAACAGTTCTCACTTTCCTTATTTAATTTAGGGTGTATTTGATGACAATTAACTGTGATCTTGCATCTCCTAATAGTAGAATCATTCAGGTTATTAGAAGGCATCTCTGGCAGTCCTCTAGCTCAACCTCTGCTTTATATTCTACATATTGTTGCAGGACATTGTTTATTTCAATTCATTCTTAATTCCTGTAGGGTTTTTTTATTGTTTGGATATTTGGTACCTTTATAGTATCTCCTAAAAACCTTAACTTTTTAATCAAAACATAGACATCTGTTGGATTCTTGTAGTTTGTTTTGTTTCATTTTGTTTTATTTCATTTTTCCCAATGCAGAATTTAGGAATAAGACAGTTTTCTGGAGTAAGCTTCACAGAAAGCACTTGCTAGAATCTGATATTTGTGCCAGAAACTTAATTACATTATTCTTCAGGCCACTATACTTGAGATACATGAGAAATTACTCTTTTTAAATTTCTTTTCTTATCACGCTCATTTTACAGAACCCCTAGATAATCTTTATATCTTTTTCAAGAAGCAGATGTATGGTGGAGTTTTGTTTGGGTTTGTTTCTTTCTCTTTTTCTATTATGATATAAGAAAATAAGTCCTATAAGGCCTCTTCATCTGTAACAAAAACTGTATGCTATATGTTCATTCACTGGTCACAAAAAAGGCAAGTACATGTTTCCTAAACACAAGCTTGTTTTATGCTGCTAAAAGAAATTACCATTCTGACAGAAGTTTTGATTTTCTTTTAGACAGGGTTTCTTTAAATGCTAATTTTAAAATAATAAAATAGAGAGGAAGTGTGATTATTTTTGATTCAAAATTAGGCAGGGAATTGAAGGTATTTGACAACTTACATTTATTATATAATTGATCATTCCTCTATATGAGCTGTAAAGCTTAATCAACAACACTCACTAGACCTTTGCTATTTGAACAAAAAGAGTAATTTGTAGGAATACTAGGTTGTCATCCTCTATCATTGTCATTTTCCCCTATATCAGCTCATATTACCATCTGTCTTTCAGCTTATTAAATGGAAGAAGTGATCAGGCGGGGAAATTTGTTACATAGAGGTTTTGCAGAAGGGTGTGCTTTTAGTGGTGCAGTTCTGCCTTTGTTTTCCTGGCAATTTCAGCCTGATTTTTTTTTTCCCCCTCTCAATCCCCTTCAAGTTGTACTTAGTCTTGTTGCTTATTCTTCAGCACAAAATGTGGAACTCTTTGGAGCACTTTAAAGATGCTGAAAACGTGTTGATCCCTGGGCTCGTAACAGGTGAAGAGTCCTGCCTCAGGTTAGGTGGTGTAGTTTGGATCCATTGCAGAAGTACAGCCGAGGCCTGCATATATAGAAATGTTTAACGTCCTTCAGTCTGCAGATCTGACCTTTAACTCCTGTACAGGAATTTTTCCTCCTGTGAAATACTTGTTAGGAATATATCTGATAAAATGCCTCTTGAAGTCATTAAAGCCTTTTTAATGAGTGCTTACTAATTGTTTTTTAAATATGCTCTGATTAAAAGAACTATATAAATTCACACACATCAGGATGGGCCCTCTTTGGAATCCAGCTAAATAGTAGTAATGAGAGAGAGATGTCAAAGAATGAGAAGTAATAACCTGATAAAGAGGCATATTAGAAAAGTGGGACTGGGCGGGCCATAGTGTCCTGCTTTGCATTTCAGTCTTTTATCAAAAACCTTAAGTGAATTAAAGTCTTTCTCAACTTCATCTGTACTGTATCAATTTTAAGTCAATTTTAGGCACAGTAGTAAAAGGTGGATTTTTTCAAATGCTGTCACAGTGCAGACAGAAGGCGCTGTGTCTATCTTCATATGTAGAAATGAGGTGATATATGGTTATTTAATGAGAATCCTTAATACTCAACATATTGTAACTGTGCACAGTTATTTTCATGCAGACATTTTTGCAGTTCTGCTGAGAAATCTTTTTGTTTAGCTGTCACAGAATTTTTTTCATTAATGAATTATTTAGGTTTAATGTAGTATATGGTATTAAACTGTGTTTTTTATGGTTTTTTCCCTAACCTGAATATCAACATCTATCTCTGGTGGAAAAACTGATATGTTCTTTGTAGCCTCAGAAATGAAAAATATCATCAAATGCATAAAATCATCAAGGACTTAAAATTCGATTGTTGAGCAATCAATAGCTTCTCAATTATTTAGCAACCTCCTACTAAAATGCTGAATAAAATTCAGATTACAAAATTCAGCAAGCTGAAATCCATAGGAAAGGGAATATAGTGCCAGTCAAGGCTTCTTATAGGAGCAGTATAGCATTGCTCACAGCAGCAGTTTGTGGGTGTGTATATATATATAACATATGTAGATTTTATGTGTGTGTATATATAGCATGATAAGGACCATCAAATTTACTTTCATGTTTCTTTAAATACTTCTAATTCTTAAATTAATTCCCATAAATCAAATGCAAATTTTTTTGTGTGTATCACCTGTTTACAGCTCTCTGTGCTGTGTTACACGTCCAGGTTCCATCGTGCCTGGAGCACAGCCTTGGCTGGCCCAAATTCCCTCCTCTCTCTAAACACTTGTGGGGTTTCTGTGCATGTTGTGCTGCATTTGTGGCACCTGCATATTTCTACCTTGATATTTTCTTGTTATTTGAAGTTATTTGAGTTCACAGTCTGGAAACATATTTTACTTATGTTTCTTCAGTATAAACATTTCTGTCGTACTCTCTTAACTGAATGGGCTTAGACAGGTAATTGAATTTTCAGATATGTGATTTGTCAGCTTTGTTTAAAATTCAATCAGTTGGAGCCCTTTTTATTCCCTCCCCACCACCCCCCC
>VZRQ01000298.1:285106-428893 GCA_013397975.1 Machaerirhynchus nigripectus | reverse complement strand
CCAATATAAGCTAAGGTGCTTAGCATTGTTAAGTGGAGCCATGGTAGTACCTGGTTTGAATACTTGTAGACTCCAAAGAGAAATGAGACAGGCACAGGCACTGAAATGTGGCAGCCGAAGGGATTACCTGAATTTCTTGTCTTATGGTTTTCATTTAGGAATGGTTTGTGGAAAACTTTTGCCTTGAATGTTGTTGCTGAAGTGCTAGCATTTTCTTACAATGGTAAAGCCTGTTTCTAGAGCTGAATATTATTTGCTTGAAATTAGATAGTTGCAAACTAGTAAAATAATGATCTCATTTTACATTAGCCATGCTGAATTTCCTTCTGTAGTATTCTATCCTTATGTTTTAGTTGATTGTTGACTTAGATGTTTGTTTGCCATCAGTATAGCATAGTATAGAAAATTTAAATTAAACAGTTAATGGAAAGTTTTTGATTATGAGATAATCTGTTTCACTGATGTGTTTATGTGGTCCTGGAAAACTGATTTTCCTGGTACTCTGCTGTTGATGTATTATTTAATGTGTAAGTTTTTTTTTCCTTGCATCATGGTGACACAACTTCGGCAAAGCTCACTGTAACAAATGGTCTGTTTGTTTCCATTGAAAAGGACTTCTCATATATTTTGAGAAAACAATTATATTTATTTTTTCTGGGTTTTTTTATCAATAGAGAAAATGAAGTGCTAAAAGTGCAACTTAAGAAGTACGTAGGAGCTGTCCAGATGCTCAGAAGAGAAGGTCAAACAGTGGAAGGTAAGGATAAAATGAAGCAGGGGAAGAATCCATGCACAGGGTTTGTTTTCCTGTGTGCTGCCTTTGAGGGAGTAGTATCTCCCAAAAGTGAAAATAGCATATTTGATTTATTTTCCTTTTGAGAAAAATACTGATGTAGATTTTTGTACTTATTTTTATAGAGCATTTTCTGGTAGGTGAGGTGGTCTTACTTTTTTCAGTAAGAAATTTTCCAGAAAAAGCTATCAGAAGAAAATTTAGCTTAAATAAAAATCTGTGAATTAATGTGATATTGGAATATAAAAATAAATTTAGTATCTCTAGATTATACTGTTGTTTTGGAGATCAGTATTTGCAGACTGTTTGAAATAGACTCTGTACTGAGTAGTAAAGAGCAGATCTTACATCTGAAAGAAAGTGAGTGAAGTTATCAGCAGTTTTACCAGTTTGTCTTCTGTGCTCTGTACTAGAAGTATCCATGAGGGGGTGAATTGCTGCCTTGATTCTGAATCCTCTCCTGGCAGGACCTGGATTTCCACTGGTTACAGAAGGTGTTTAGAGAGCTGAGAGGGGTTTTCAGAAATTGGCACCATCTGTCTAATTTTTCTAAATTGTGAATATTTTGGTCATATAAGTGGCTGTATGAACGAATACTACTGCTCTTAAGGTCTAGTCACTGTCCTTATCTGGGATTTCAAAGCTTCATTCATCCCTAAAAGGGTATTTGTTAGTGAGAACACATGTTTTTACTTCCGACTTTGCTGGAGTGTAGTGATTCATATTAAGAATTATTCACAAAAAACATGGCTTAAGATTCCTATAATAGCAGAAATTATCCTTCATTAGGTAGTGACAGTTTCCATGATGAGTATAATTATAGGAAAAGAAAAAAAAATATCCCTAGGCTAGCTATATTCCACCATGTTAAAATTATGCAGATTAGTGAGTGATAAGAATAGAAACTGAGTAGGATGGTCAGATTTTATGGATGAAAAAGGAGGATGGAACAGTACCAACATTTCCAAAAATGAACACATGTATGCTTCATGCTGAAGGATATTTAATCAATCCACAGTCATTTTCTATAATATTTATCACTAGTGACCAGAATGAATTTCAGCTACATGCAATGTTTGTAATAAATTTTTCTTACATTCTAACTTCACATGATGTATTTTTATAAAACTAAATTTTTTTCCTTAGCTGCCATTGAAAATTTAGGTGAAATTTTAGTAGTACCGAGGCCTCTGACTCAAAGTACATAAGCATGTAAATAATCCCTAAGAAGTAGCTGCAAAAAAGGAGTTAAAGAAAAGGAGTTTTTTCTTTTACCAGATTTTTAGAAACTATTGTACCCATGGTTTGTATACATAATGAGTGATTTTAATGATAATTAATCTTCTGAATGGTATGAAAACAAAAGTCTTAAATGCATTGTAGATTTAAAACACAGATTTTCTGTGACTCTGTTTTGAAAGAGTCAGAATAAATTTGGCTTCTGCTGTTATTTTTACCACTATAAATAATGAAGACTCTATATGTTTGCTACAATAATCACATAGAATGCTACTGAGTATGGCTTTTAAATAGTTTCCTAAAATAATAAATGAAACTCAGCTTGATGCTTTGCCTTGTGGTGACTTAAAAAGGCCAAAAAACCCCACTCAGCAAATGTGATTATAAATAAATTACCCAAAAGTCAGAACTATCAGCTTTCAAAATGAGTGATCACTGCTGTAGCCTGAGCAGTTGGATATTGGTATTTAAATATTTAATAAATGAGCATCTTGATTTTTCAGTCATCAGCAGGAGTTGGCTCTGTACCATTTTTCAAACCTGCTTAGATAGAATATTTATATAAAAATGCTGATCTTAGAAGTCTGGCTGAAGAACTTGAAGCAACATTTACGAGAAAAAGATCTTAAAATAGCTTTCAAATTCACTTGAATAATAATAAACGTCTAAATTCTTCCTCAAAGCAAAAACCAGTTCCCAGGCTCAAGAATATTTAGTCAGATAAATTATGGTCTCTCCTATCTATCTTATAGTGGTTGTATATATAGTTCAGATTTTGAAGAATGGTGAAAGCATTTGATAAACTTCTCCTTTATTAGGCTTTACTTTTATGTGTTAATTTGTTTTCTTAGAAATTCATGAGCTATGAGGAAAAGTTGAATTGGATTTTGTGCAACTTGGAGGAGCTTTGCTTCGAATAGGCCTTAAAGTGATCTTCAAATACAAAAATGATAACTGGGAACAGGAATAGAATAAACTCTTGTTTTCATTCACTGCTGATAAAAGAAGAAGTAACGGGCTGACATGGCAGGTGAAGGGAGTTTGATTAACTATCAGGAAAACCTTTGTGAGAAGAACATTTAACTTTAAGTAGGTTGTTCAGGGAAGCATGATATCTCCCTTCTTGGAAGTTTCTAGGAATAAATTAGACAATTAACTGTCAGGAATGGAATAAACTCCAGCTGATTCTGCTTGATGCAAAATCATGCAATACTGGATGAAGTATTCTCAGCCCTATTTGCTGTAATTTCTATGATATGTAAGCAGTCTGTGCAAGTAATATGAAATGATATTTTGGAAGCCCAGTAAAAAAAAAGGCTTAAAAGAGAAGCATAAGCTTAGTTTTAAAAGACTTTGGGCAGGAGTTGCAGGTACTACATACATATATTAGTCAGCTGTAGTCACAGAACAGCCAAATGCTTGTATTTTACTTTTTTTTCTGTTAAGATTCCAGTCTAAATATTTCTTACAAAAAAAGGTCCCTGCAGAATCTGTATTTTAGTACTTGTAATAGTGTTTAATATTATGGTCTGTTTCGATATTTTGAATAACTGTTTCTTATAGAGCTGTTTGGTTCTAAACACGATGTCTTGGATGTTTATGGAATTTAACTTTTTACTGGAGGTATTTCTTTATTATAGTTCTGCCAAACATTTGGAGCACTGATGGTGAATTTACAATTGCAGAGCAAAAGCAAGTAGAAAACAATGAGGAACTGGCCAGCTCTTACGAAAGGAAATTGATTGAGGTAAAGTTTGTGCTGCACAGATTTCGTGGAATCGTAATTGTGAAACAAGGTTTGAAGCTTAAATAGTTTCTTTGCCTAGTTGATTTTTTTCCCTCCCAGGAATGAAAAAGATAAATCTGAATTTTTTTTCTTCAAAAATGAAAAACCTCAGATAATTAAAAGCACTTTTCCTAACAGGGGTGTACTTCTATATGCTGATATTAAAATGAAGGTTTTAATAAATAAGCAAGTTCCTTAAGGTTATAACTGATGGTGGTGATGTTGAAAGCATCACAGACAATAGGTTTGAGGTTTTGTGTAAATTACAGTGCATAATTACAGGCATGGCTGTGTTGGCAGTTGAGCTTTATTTAAAAGGAGGACATAGTGAAATGTGTTGCTTTTTCTGTGCTTTCTTGCTGGTTTCTGATTGCAAACCATGTTTCATTTTTGTATTGCTTATTGAATACTGCAGTAAAGAAAAATGTGTGATAGAAGCTACTACTTCTGTTGATATGGCCATGTTAGAAAAAGTTCCTAAGGCAAGATTTACTTCTAATGTAAAATTCATTAAAGGAGAAAAAAAAGATAGATTAGGGTTTCATCCTAAATTTAAATACAAATTATTTTCAAGACAAAAGTAATGAAATTTAATATCTAATACCCATATCTCCTATTAAATATTAAAAGAACATTTTTATAAAAAGTAAAACAACTCTCTATGTCTTTCCCTTGCCCAAAATACCCTGAAATTGGATACCCACATTAACTGATTAACATGAAGATGACTAAAAATGCAGGTCACAGATCAAAGAGCTTAATACAGTTCTTCTAAAACATTCATACTTGGTTATCCTTTTCTCATAGGACCATGTGAAACTAAGTCTCTCCCTGATGCTTACCTTTAGTTGAGTTCTTCTGACTCCTTTCCTCTGTTCTGTACCTATCAAAAGATTATCTTAATTAAAACACAGGTAAAATCTCCCTCAGCTTTGAAAGCCTCCTTAGTTGTACCAAGTTTGTTCTGCGTGCTCAGGAGTTTGTTGCTGATGCTTCTGAGTTTGTGGCAGTGTCAGTGGTGGCACAGCTCTGGATGTCACCACAGGAAAAGCCTTTTTGGCTTTGTCCTTTGCTGTGAAACATGAAGTGGTATTTTCTTTGTCACCTCTCTAGAGACTGCTCTCAAATGTGGTCATGCTGGGCAGTGTAACTGCAGTGCTCCCAGGCACTCAGGTTTTCTTTTGACAACAGGCCTTTGGAGTTCTCCTAGTGTGGAGCCTTAGGTGTTTACTTTAGCCTCACCTCACCTTCATTTGGGTTTGGGTTCTTTAAACTGTTTTCTCATATAGGAAGGAACAAATTTAAATGATCCTCTGTCCAAGGGAAACTTAGCTTATTTATATGTTATTTTTTTGCTTCAAGCATATTGTTATGGAGAAAAACAACTGTGAAGATGATTGAAGTCCCAGTAGGGAAATTTATTGCTTAAGCTTCATTGTGGATTGAGTAAAGGAAGATGTGATGACATAAAACGTAACTGAAAGGGTGTAATTATAAGGAGACCTCTTTATTTTTTTAGCAGACTTTGATGCAGGAAAAATTAAAGGAACTTAAATTAATATTGTTATTCATTGCTCTTTTTGATTCGCTGTGATGGTAATTCGTTTTTCTTTGACAAGAAAAAGTATTGAAGTAACTTAATTGCTAATAAGTGATACCTGCCGGTTGTCCTTTTGATAATATATAACAAGTGATTTGCTGTTTTATTTGCTGTTAAATTTCCTTTTTATTATTTAACTTTTCTAGGGACACTTACAAATTTTTGCATTACTTGTAGTGTTTTGAGAGAGTTGTTGAATTTACATTTTAATTGAGTCTGCAAGTAGAAAGTTATTTCAAGGACATCCAAATTAGAGAGAGAAACAGTCACACAGACAAATTAGAGAGAGAAAACAGTCACACATCAGTCTGGATTTTGTTCTTCTGATAGACAGGCACTGAAAAATCAAACATAATTTCAAATATGTAAACTACTGAGCTTTGTAACCATTCATAAATTTTATATTGTTTTTGATAATCAGTCAACAGCAGTATTGCAGCTTTTCTCTGTGAATTTGCAACTAGCTGTGTGCTGTATCTCTGTACCTGAAATGCAAGGAAATTCTGCCTTCTAGCCCAGGGTCTGTGTAATTAACAGTGACCTGTTAATATTAACCTGATATTCTTAAATGTTACATCACCTAGTTTAAATTGGATTAGTGGTTAAGCTAGTATGGAAAATAATTTGTCTAGAGTTAATAGTATTATATTATTGTTTTCTGAGGTATATTGTTGGCGTAGTTTAGCTCTTTTTTGCATATGTGTTACAGTGATGAATTACTGGATTTGAAGGACTCCCTCCAGTATAAAAAGAAATTGGAACAGAACGCTTGAAGTTCACCTCGAGAAAATTACTTTTATTTTTTATTTGTAATCAATGATGTCAGATCCTGGCTTGTCAAATTGAAGCTGGTTTTCCTGTTTGCTTTGATTCTGTGAAGGATGCAGGTTTGTGTGGAACAAAGCACAAAATTAAAAGCAGGCACTAAATTAAACTAAATTCAAGTGCTTTGTTTTGGGGAACTTCCCTGGGGAAGAGGGAGAAGGCAGAGTAATTCAAGAAAAGGAAATCATGAAATTCACAGATAGTAATGAACTGCTTCCAGAAGGGAAACGATGAACTCTTAGGGGATTTGACAGTAGTTCAAGTCTCTGTGCCATTGTTGAGTCGCCTGGATTGAAATTCATGTTGTTCAGCTGTTCTTTCAGGCTGTTACTCCGTTGCCTCTGCTGTTCTCTGCCTTTGGGTGGGGGTATGAGGAGGAGGGAGGCATTCCAAGAGTTGCTGGAACTGAGGAACAGGTTTAACAGTGCTGCTGGGTCAGCCCACTGGAAGGGGCCCAGCAGTGCCCACTGTGTTCCTCTGGCTGCTGGAGCTTTGCATCCTCGTCCTTCTCCAGCCCTGGCACTCTCAGAACGTCCTGCATCACCTGATGCTCTCTTGACTTAAAATGCAGAGCACAGCCACACTCGGTGTCCAAAGAGGAAGTTGTTTATACCTGTGAGAACAACCTGTGCCACAGCCTAACTCTGATATTTAGACTCCTCTGACCTCTCACAGATTTGCCTGGTGTGATTGACTTTCAGCTCCAATCCTACTGAAATCCCAACTAAGAGTGAAGAATACGTCACTTATGAATTATTGACAAAGTTTAATGCAGTTTGTGCATTTTGCATTACTCCCAGTTCAAAATATTGTGATTAGTTTGTACCTGTTTAGTGGTGCATTCATTAAAGAATTAAACTGAGAACAGAAGTCACTGAGTGTTTTATTAGAATCAGTTGTCATATGATCTCAACTGATAGGAGTAAAGTTTGACAAGGAGTTTTATTTTGTCCTATTGAATTTGATATCAAAACTACATTTCAAGGAATGAGTCAAAATTATAGCAATGTCTGTTCTTAATGATCAGTTTGAGCTAATGCCTTAGCAGTACTTGGCGAGTATGGTAAAAAGAATTGATACACCGTTTAAGAAATTGCGTAGTGTGATTTTTTTTTCCCCAATTCAGAACACAATTACCCCTTGGCTTTGCTTTTCAGGTGGCTGAAATGCATGGGGAGCTGATTGAATTCAATGAGAGGCTGCACCGTGCTCTGATGGCCAAGGAAGCTCTGGTGTCCCAGATGAGACAAGAACTAATTGATCTGAGGGGGCCGGTGAGTGTTTGTCTATTGCACTGTAGAACATCCCTCTGGAATAGGCTCAAAAGTGTTACTCATGATGAAATTTCTATTAGCTTGTAAGAAATAACAGATCTGTGAAGAATTGGCTTTGCACAATTCCTTTCCTCTTAACTATTGTAGATTATGCTTTACATTTTACATTTGCCTTTTAAAGGAAAGAAGATATCCTTTTATGCTTATTCTAGCTATAAAGTAAGGTAAAAAGCTATTGCTGTTTCAGTTAAATGCTCTTGCAATCTGGTTTTCTAACAACTGCTGCTTCCTTAGGTTCTGCAGGTATTAGTCCATCATTGCATTTTTATGAACTCTTGTACTTATATAATGTTTTGTAAGAGTACAGCTAAAATAAATTGCTCATGTGTCCTTCCCTTAATGGAATATTGGTTGTAAAAGAAAGTGATCAGTAGGTTTTATGTGCTTTGTATTTTCCCATAAGTTGCTTATACAGACAAAGTACTTTGTTTTAGCATCCTTTGCTCATAAAGGCCTAATAATGATGTTCTTTCCTGGCTTTTCTATATCTTTCAAAATTATGTTTTTACAAACCCCAGCTTGTTTCTTTACAAAACTGTAGCAAATTCTAACATAAGGGATTCACAAGGGTTATATGTTCACAATCCTCTTGCAGGATTTTGTTTTTCTCTTATTGTTTGTCAGTAATGGTTTTTATTGGCATTTATAAAATTGAATGTTGAATTGTAATTTCCTTATAATATTATGCTTTCTTAATAGAAAACATAATAACCACTGTGTGGAAATTATTTCTGTTTTGTAATTATAGGTCCCTGGAGATTTGAGTCAAACATCTGAAGATCAGAGTTTGTCAGATTTTGAAATGTAAGTTTCTTATTTCAAAAATTTTTCTCTTCATACTGTCTTTATGGGGAAGGAGAATAAGCAAACAGATTCAGTAATATCCTTTTCCATACTATTTCCAGTAACTGCATTCTTAGCTGTGGTGTTCCATTGTTAAAAACTATGGAGAGCTGCACAGTCCATGCCCCAGTGTAGTTAAGAATGCTGAACTCAAGGAGATTAGATTTAGGAACATTCCCTTGGAGTGCTTTTAAATGCCCTAGGTCTTGGTATTCTGCCACAGCACCAACAAGTTACTGGTTTTAGTGCTTTGGGTTTGCTGAATGCTGGTTGCTATTCATCATGTGATGGACTTTCTCATTTTTACAGAATAGCTCCTAATAAATGCTTGCAGAAAACCCCAACCCCCCCCAAACAACCCACCCCAGATCATTCTAGAGTGTTGTGATTTGGAATTTTGCCTTTAGTAGTCAAACTAATGAATCTTGCTTTTGTGGATGAGGGGGTGAAAATGTAGCTGATGTGTTTGAATCATAGAAATTTTGGAGATGGGTGACAAAGACTGGATGGAAATGGCTTCTGCATAATTGTGCAATGCTCTTCTGTTATTTAATGAATTCTAGCTGAGGTTTGTGGCCAAAAATGTTGAATTTGTTGAAGTGAATAATTTTTGCTTCATGTGTATAATCTAATGTTGTCAAATGCACACTGTGGAAAAAACGCTCAAAACCCAGAAAACCTGCAGAAGGAATTGTTTCAGTTGGGTTAATTTTAGGGAATGTTTTTAGGTTCCACACGTATAAAAAGTTCCAGCAGAACTCACATTTTTCTGCTACTTCATTTGAAATGTTAAGTTGCTTTGTTGATCACTTTGATCATTATCTAAATCATTGCATGTAGTTGCTTTGCAATTCTTATACATAAATATGATTCTCTATTTTAAGTTTTCCCTCTCCTCCTCAGATCAAATCGTGCTCTTATTAATGTTTGGATTCCCTCAGTCTTTCTGCGTGGAAAAGCTGCCAATGCATTCCATGTTTATCAGGTAAGTGAGACAGCTTAACAGGGATTTTGTATAAAAGTTTCTGACTGAAATAGTACATTTTAATAATTTAAAGCTCTCATATAATTTCATTGGAGATTAGTTTATGAGCAGCAGCAGTAACTTCATATATATTCATCCATAGGATTGTGTTGATTATTCAAACAGCATATTTTGAGGGTTGACTTTTAGTAGTTTAATACTTTAAAAGCGTGCTAATAAGATGACTCCACTGGTCAGGGAGTGCAACAATTCCGTATTAATCAGTAACACCTTCTTCAGTGTGCATGTACGTGTTTTACTTCAGTTTTGGGGGTAACAATGACCAGAAATGTTGCTTGACAGACAGATGTGGTTTACTGTAGTAGCTCACATGAAAACATCTTGAATAATGAAACAGTTCTTCACTGTGTGTTATTGAACGTGTTGACATTGTGTTCTGCCTCAGGCAGGTCTGAATTTTGGGATTTGTGCTCCAGCCTGACTTGTAGTTGAAGCATTGAAATTTTATACTGTTCTTTGATTCCTGGATTCTTGGTTTCAGAGCAGTGACACCCTCCATGGATAGAATGGCAGGGTGAACTTCAAACACTCTCTAATGTGCTGTCCTGGGCTGTTTGTATTTCTTTATTTGTGGATTGTTAGCAGCTGCAAAATTTCTCCACTTTTGTTTCAGCCACATGTACTTAGTTCTGAACAAGATTGCTGAAGCTTGTTAACATTCCTCTCACTCCGAGTGATTTTTTTTTGGTAGAATTTTGAATCATTTATGAAGTGTTGGCAGGTAGTTGAAAAATACAGGAAAACACCCACCTTTCGGCCAGTAAAAGACAATGAAAAATAACACTTGAGGCAATGGAAAGAAAAGCCACCAGGATGGGAACAGTTAGTAATTTGTTCAAAAGCACTAAATAATCAATCAAATTGAGATGCACAGGTGTGTGGAAACCTAACTTGTTGACAAGTGTAATTATTTTTGTCTTTCTGGCTTACACATATTTCTCCATGCTGCTGTCACTGGCTACACATTCTCAAACCCAGACACAAGTCTGCCAACACAGAAATTCTTACGTGTGGATATCTCACCCCACCTGTTACTCTGATGTTGCAGTTCCAAGACCCCTAGAAGAGCTCTGCTTTCTGCTGCTTCTTTCCTAAGTTGCTCTGTGTTGTTTTTCATCCTGCTTGAGCAGGGAGGGTGGACCAGATGGCCCACTGTGGTCCCTTCCTTACCCATTCTGTCAATTCTTTGAAGAATTTAATGTATTTTTAATTTTACTTGTAACTTGGTATCAAATTAGGTTACTAAGGACTTCAGTATTTGTCATGCAGTTTGACTGAACATCAATGTACAAGTGGCATTGTGAAAGCCTCCAAAGTATGCAGAATTCACATATACTATAGGTGTTCTGCACATTCAGAAGGAAAAATGTTGAGATAAACCAGGCTTCCCAATTTGTAAGAGGTTCAGAACTTTACCCAAAATCTGCTGAAGCGAGTAGATGTTGCTTGTCCTTAATGGAAAACAAAGAACTTGTAATTGAAGGCTAGCCTCCGGAGAACAGGAAAAAAGGAAGCAAAATATTTCCAAGAGATTGGGAATTCTGAATCTACAAAAAGAGAATTTTGATAATTTTATTAGTTTTTTTATGTCTACAGCATAAAGTCATAATGTTGGGCATTCATAGTGTGCAAAATTTTGTTTATTGGTATATTTGAAAAATGTACAAGTTCTTCTGAATATGCTCCGTTCATTATATTTTCACACTTGCAATTTACAATATTTTTTTAATGTGAAAAGTTAAATATAGCTATGTATAACAGAGAGTAGTCAGAATAGTTTGTCTTCAGTTACAGAACAGCACAGGATATAATAGAATTTTTCCAACTTTGTCTTTTAATAGTGAAGAGAAAAAGCAACCAAGAATTACCTGTAGAAGTGACCTAAAACTTCTCTAATTCTTGTTAAACTTTGGCCATGGCACCTGTTGAGATCTTCCTTTTGGAAGAATTCATGAATATCATTCCTGCCAGTTTTTGGTCTCAGTAACAGGAGTGTCACTGTTTTTCTACCGCTGTGCATGTGAAGGAGAAGTATTTTCCCAAACAGACATATACAACACTGTGATGAAATGTTTGAAGTGAATGCCACATCTCTGATCAGTTAGATAGTAATGTGCTTGCTGAATATATATTTTACATTTTATAGTGACCAGGAAAGCATTAATTTAGAAAACTTCAAATAGCTTCATTAACAGCACTGTGCATTTATCTTATTAAACCTCTGCCAAAACATGTGCTCCTGATTACAGAGAATTTGATTCAATGTTGAAATTGTGGAAGAGGGTATTTACCAGGCTACCAGTGTGTCCTGAACAGACCCAGACTGGGAGTGCAAATTAGGATAAATGATTGAGCTGGTTTCTGAGAGTCCTTTTATTAATAATAAACATTATTTTAGTGCCTTATCTTTTGTTTCTCCATTGGCAGAAAATTGAAATGCATGTATAACTCTTTGTATCAGCTACATGAGAAATGACTTGTGGTATATCAATGTAAAGGAAAGCAGCAATATTACAGAATGTTGGTGTGAGTGAGATCATTACCAACACCTTTTGGAGTTCACATTTCTCTGGGAGTACTTGGGTAAACAGATGTAAAAACTGACTCTTGGTTGTGCTGGTTAATTCTGAGAAAAATACATCAAATGAACTTTGTAGAAAGCTAAACTGTGCCAGCTGGAACAGGCAAAGTGTGAAATTTTGATTTAGTTAAGCATGATTTTTAGATATGCTAAATACTTATGACTGTACTTAAAGCTAATTGGAAATCAGCCCTAAGGTGCTTAACCCGACTGAAAATCAGATCATATGTGTGATACTATCAGGGTAAGATGTTGCTACTAAATGAAGGTGCTACCAAAGGGCATGAGCCTTGACCATTGGTTTTCCAAATGCAGTTCACGTGAGTGTATTTCTGACATGGCTTGATTTCTTCTTCATTTTCTATTATTAGAAAGCTAAAGAGATTGTCCTTCTCTCCCCTCCTCTAATGAGCCACCTTATTAACCTTTGCTGATTTGGAATTGTGTGTCTCTGGAGCACTTCACTTGATAGAGAGAGCAGGACTGTGCCAGGGGAGACTTGCTATGTCACAATTATGGCTGATGCACTTTAGAGTTGTTGTGCCTCTTCTGTCCCTTTTTGCTTATAAATAGTTATTTTGTAGCAGAAAATAAACTACTGTGTACATATCACTTGCCTTGGAAATAGCCAAAAGACAGTGGAAAGAATTTCAGAGCATCTCAAGTAGTTTGGAAAATTATGAACTTATCAGTTCTACAGTATCTGTCATCTGTTTTCATGGACTTATAAATGCTTCTGAAGAATGTAAGAATGAGGAGAAATAAATATGGGTTGCTGTGCCTCTTGGAAATCAATGCCAATTTTGCACTTGTGCTTCTTAAACTAGGAAAAGAAATTAATGACATGTTAATTTGCGTATCAGGAGGGCCTGACCTGGACAGGATGAGAATAGACTCCTTTTGTTATTGTGCTTGCTTTTTAAAATATGATTTTATGTTTTTAAATTTAATGGAGATTTGTAATGCTGTTTTGAAGGGCATTTCAAAGCATTTATTTTTGTGTCACGTAACATCTATTTCGGATGTTCAAAATCAGTGCATTTTTCATTCTTTAAAAAACCCAGATGTTGCTCTTCAGTAAATATAGCAGGAAAAGTTTCCAGCACCAGCATACTTGTCGCATAGTTTCAACCATCAAATAGTTTCTTTAATTTCTGTTAAGGATTAAGGATTCTGGACAAGCTCAGAAATAAGACTGTGGACTCCAAAAGCAAGAAGCCTTTTATAATGAATCCTGTTAGATGTGGAAATTTCAATCAGACCTCTGTATTTGTAGAGTTACACTGCACTCCTGCAGTAATGTTTAACTGGCAGAATTAACTGGTTATGAATCTTAAGGATTTAAAAACAAGCTCTGGAAACGTAGCCAAATTTTATGCTCAATTTGAATGGCTGAGTTCAAGGGGACAGTTGTGAGCAGCAGATAATTCAGTGCCCTAGTTTAGCACTATGTGTTACTGTCTTAAAAATTAACAGCCGTAGATCTGTATCATTCAACTGTTCCAGTATTTTCAAGCATGTTTCAATAATTAGAGGGTGTATAAATTTTAGGGGAAAAGCTATTTAGAGTTGGATGTGCACTTCAGTGCAGTTACTGAGTTGAATTAAAAATATTTTTTCACTTGTTTTCTCAGAATATAAAATAGTAACCAAAAAATGCATATTTTATAATCTCTGCTCACCATGGAGTTGTTACGGGTTGTTCTCATTCTGGATTATTCCTTGTGGAGAATAGCAGACTGTCTGTTTTAAATGAAATGCCAGTAGCAGATCTTACTGAATAAATAAAGAATAAATCTCCACAAGCAGAACACCAGGAATTCAAAGGTGAAAGAGCTGAAAAGTGACTGATAAATAGCTTCTGGCTTGTATACCAGAGATTTTAAAGTAGCTAATCTGACTTAATTTTTAAAAGGATTTAAGAAGGTCTAAAACCAAGTTGTTACAAATCATTAGGAAAGAGATAGACAAATAGAAAACGCTATTACGCTGTGTATAATCTCTGGTTTATCTGTGTGCAGGTCTACTCCTCTCCAAAGAAATATATCAACTGCAAATAACATGGATGGGAAAAAAAAGCTTTTTCATGCTGGAGGAGCATATTAGAAATCTCAGCCTTCATGAAAGGCAACTGAGAGGGGAGTACAATAGCAGTCTTTCAAATCGTGAAGGAAATTGAGAGATTTTTAACTGTTTCGAAATGCAAATTGGAGCATCGATTGAAACTGGTGCCCTATAATTTCAAAACAAGTGCATGACAGTGGTTTTCTCCACAATGTACAATTGGGGTGAATACTGAAAGTTTATGTGGGTCTAGAAAATGATTGAGCTAATTAAATTGAAGAAAAATCACAAACACAAATATGTGACTTCTTTCTATGGAAATCCCTGGTTAGTGATATTTTGGAATAATAAATACTAGTATACCTTTTGTTCATATTTAAGTGTTCTGGATAAAATATATTTCGTAATTATCCAAGGAATTTTCTGAATTATTGAAATCAGTGTGCCTTGCTGTAAGAGCACAGTGCAAGAAACTTGGAGGTCATTCTATAACTAAGCATGACGTGCCCTTGCAATGTTATGCTAATAATGACTAATTTAGTCCTAAAATGAAAATATTAGGTATGGTGATGAAATATCTTTCTTTCCAACTAATGCTTATCTTCTGTGCATGGCAGGCTCATTCTAAATGTTTTCAGAGCACATCCTCTCTCTTTGTCCTTGCTCAAGTTTGTTTTGCTTTAGGCTTAGATCTTGACTCCTATCTTGCCATTCATTAGCACTGACAGATTACTAGTAAAATTAATTTTGCATCTGAGTAGAAAAATTAATTAGATGACCAGTTGATGTCTTTATTACCAATCAACTAATCATAAGGATTGTTTAGACTTCACTGGATGAAATAATCCAGGCTGTGACAGGAGCTCAGCCTAGACACTCATAACCATGTCTTCTAGCAAGAACATTAGAACAACTGCAGTTAACCAAAAGAAGGTTCAGAGGCTTATTCTCTTACAGAGTTTCTGATGGCTTTTACTGAGTGGCAGACTGATTAGTTTTAAGCATTACAGGACGCAACCATAGATGGAGAAACTAATATATTTTGTACAGAGTCACACTTAAGGAAGCCTAGTCTGTTAAACAGACAATTTAAATATTAGGCCACTTTGGAAAGCCAGGGTCATGCTGGTAAAAGTCTCTTCCAAACCACCTGTCTTCTCTAGTTAACTGGTTGCCTTCTGGTGACTGCTGTTTGTGATCTCTGCAGTTGGTTGCCCATCTTTTTTGTGTGGCAGACATTGCTCAGTCAGCCTACCATTAGAAAATAATTTCTTTTCCATATATTCATGGGCGTACAGACAGAATCCAGATCAGAATTTTTAAAAATTTGTATTTTTGTTTTACCTCTAGATGGTGATAGATAGACACAGTTTCTTTAGTGTCTGTGAAGCAAGTTTATTATCGCAATAATATTATTTTGTTATATTTCTCAACTGTAGAGTATCTTATTTTCTGTATACATATGGATTCCACTTCCCTGTGAAGTGTACAGCAAATGCCATTAGTCATGCCTTTTGTTGCTATAATTACCAGTGCCTGACACTTAAGATAATGAAACTGGGATTTTATGATTCCTAAAGTGATATCAATATTTAAATGGCGTCTTGCAAATCCGCCTTGTTTGCAGAGCAGTGAACACTTTACATTATAAACCAAATAAGTTTAAAGATTAATATGCTAATCAGACAAGAGTGTTACATTTGCATATGAATAGGACACCCTAAGACTATAACCAATAAACATTTCTTACAATTTTTTTGTTCCTTTGACTATCTTTAGTCTTGCTGTTTAGTACTGACTGACATATTTGCTCATAGTATTTCTTTTTATATTACTTAAAATGATGTTTCCCTCTGTGCTTCCTCTGTGAAGGAAGAGCAATACACTTTCCTATGAAAGGGCTTTTATCAGCATTATTTAGGTTGGAAAACCTAAGATCATTGAGTCCAGCTGTTCCTCAGTACTGCCAAGGCCACCGCTAACCCATGTCCCCAGAAGCCACATCCTCATGGCTTTTAAATTCCTCTGGGGATGGTGACTCCAGTCCTGGTGTGGGCAGCCTGTTCCAGTGCTGGACAGCCCTTTCCACGAAGAAGTTTTCTCTAATATTCACTGTCAGCCTCCCCAGGCACAGCCTGAGGCCTTTTCTCCTTGTCCTCTCTCTTGTTCCTGGGGGCACACCCGGACCCCACCTGGCTCCAAACTCCTGTCAGGGCGTTGTAGAGAGTGAGAAGGTCCCCCCTGAGCCCTCTTTTCTCCAGGCTGAGCACCCCCAGCTCCCTCAGCTGCTCCCCACAGGACTTGTGCTCCAGCCCCTTCCCCAGCTCCGTTCCCTTCTCTGGGCACGCCCCAGCCCCTCAGTGGCTTTCTTGCAGTGGAGGGAAGAACTTTCACAGAAACACAATAAAAGAGATGAAGGAGAACAGTATCTGATACCCAAAAATGTTTGAGGGGGAGAGTGCCCAGCAGATTCTTTGGGTGAGAGATGACACAGGGAAAGCACAATCCAGGATCTGCCCGCTGGGCCTGTTGACCTTGAATTTAATCACAAGCAAGCATGGCCTTGCTATTTCCTCGAAGGTTGAAAATGGAAGACAGTGAACTGGTGGTTAAGAGTTGAAAGGTAAGCAACAAACTGCAAAAATTAAACCCAAACTTGCATTTTATTTTCCTGATACATGATGAGTTGGATGACTTCAGCAGCTGCGGCACTAAGCAGGCAAAAAGGAGAAATAAATAGTCTTCTAATCAAATTCCATTTCAGTGCAACTCAGGACAAGTAGAGAAGAAAATGAACTGGAATGATTGGGAGAATTTGAAAGAAAGATGAGGCTCATGGCATTCTGAGAGTGATTTGAGTGTGTGTGTACCAAAAAGGTTGAATATCTCACTTTTTCTGCAGTGGGACCCAAGCATGTACCAAAGAAGTGTAAGAGAAAGCATAAAGCAAAAAAAATTTTAAATAACTGGGATGGAGGGAGTATACAAGGATGAGATCAGTCTTTGGAGACTTCTATAATATTTATTTTTCTAAAGGAAACTGTAATACAGCTTACTACATTGATTTCTTATTGAAGTGCTGGATGCAAAAATATTAGGAAAGTAAAATTAGAATTTCTGCTTTCAGATTATTTTATAACTACTGCAGAAAGAAGCAAATAATTTATATTCAATAAATATCTAAAATAAAAACATGTTATGTATTTTAGAAACTGATTGATGAGATAGCCTCCTTTCCCTTGCCTGAGCAAGGGAATACCTGAAATACTCTATTTGGAGAAAAAGGCAGCACTGTTGTCATTTTACCTATTTTCTCTTCTGCAGAGTTATTTCACTGTGGTGGTTGTCATGCATTATGATGAGTGTATGGGTTCAAAGTGCATGTTTTGAAATGACATTAATTATCTTGGGTTAAGTCATATTTCACTGTCAAAAGGAGCTTATTATGCTATTGAATGATTTTTTTTTTTTTTGCTGCTGATTTGATTTGTATATAAAAAGACAAAAAATATTGGTGCCATGCAGTGAAAGTGGAGGCAGTGCTGCCTTTGTTCTTTAGTGGCCAGTCACTTTAGTGCTGTTTTGGTGAATAGAAGCAGAACTGGGACTGCAGAAGCACAGTGATCATTGCTCTACATGTCTGTAATTGAGTGGATAAGCCTAAAATATGTGATATTTTTCTGTTTAGTGGAACAATATTGCCTGTTTTTAAGGTTTGTGCTTTGATATGCATTGTGCCATATATTCGACACTGTATTGTTCATTTTTATGAACTAAACAACAGAAACTTGAAGATTTAACATAAAATATATTCTAGTGTTTGTAGTCTTTGTGCAAGTGGATAAAATGGTCATATTGAAATAAAAGCTTATTCACTCTAATTCCTATTATGTCTCTATGGCACACAAAAAGCTGCTCCTATCACAGCTGAAAAGTTTCATTGTTCCATTTGTTTTTCATTATGCAGAAAATTCTTAAATTGGATCATTTTCAAAGGGGGAACATAACTATAAATGCAGGCCTGCAGCTGTCTCAAAATATAACTTGCATTTGTATTCATTTCTCACACTTGAGAGGTAACTTTGGAGAATTGAGCTTGAATTTATATTCTTAACAGAGTCCCATTGTCCTGAAGTCAAATGAAACCGGTTCTTATTATTTTTGATTAACACTTTTTACTTCTTCTCTGTGTTTTGAGTGCAGAAATACATAATTATGATAAAACCTAAGTAGACTGAAATACATCACTCACATTTCATAGTGTGCTTTTCTAACAGGAAAAAAAGATAATTCCAAACCCCTGAAAACAATTATTTCTTAAATGGTACACTTTGATCAAAATCTCTGTAACTTCTTGTCCCTCAATAATTGACATGCACATTAAACCAGAGTTTTAAGAGTTAAAAAAAAAGTTATTATCCAAAGTGCAAAACTATGAACGGTGGTACTCCAAAATTTATAATGTTATTTAAAAGCAAATGTAAGGCAAACATTCACCAGTCACGCTTAGCTGAGTTAACATTAAAAAATAATGGTGCCAATTTGTATGTTCTGGTTTTGTGTTCATGCTGATTGGGTTGCCCCTACCAAACCAGTTGCTAATTTTCCCTTTTGTTGTCACATGCTTGGGCATTGATTTGAAAGTATGTAACAAACAAGAGGATCTCCAGAAAAACCTTTTTATTAGTCAGGGAAAGGATGTTAGAAATGCAGTAATACAGTAGAGTTACAGTAATACAGAAGTAATAGTTTTTCTCTCACCTTTTTTTAATCCCCTTGTAATGCTTACTTAGCTGGTAAATGTCACAGTAACTTCCTTAGTGTGGATCAGTCTCTTTTGCATTCCTTATGCTGTCCATCACTTTTATCTATGCTCAAAACTGTGACCTTGTGCAGCCTAGGACTGATTCTTTACAAATATTCTCAGTATTCTCTATGTCCTTTGAAGTGTTCTGCTGCTGAAACGTCCTGAGTTCTCTTGCATCTTATGCCATTTTTATATGTGGTGTAGTAGAGTTTTCACTGCTCACCTTCCCTGAACATTATTCCCTTCTCTTTGGAATGGGCCATGGACTCACAAAGACTTTGACTTCAGCATTTTTTAATTTGTGGAGCTCCCATCAATAGAGTTCTCTGTCTTAGAATTCATTTTTCATTATGTATTCAGTCCATCCTTCCAGGAAATGTGAGCCACATTTGCAGGGAAGATTCAGGAGTAACTTCATTTGGGGAATATCCTTCCTGATGCTTAATCTGGAATTCAACAGCCATGAATGTCCTTGCAACAGAAGAAGGTTCTGTAATATCTCAGTCAGTATCTCTTGCTGCTGACTGTAGTAGAGGGAGAGACACAAAAGCGAATCCTCAATATTCCAATCTATATTTTACATCAAAAAAGAAAAGCACCCATGTGGGACTTCTGCTGATCAGAATGATGACTGTTTATTACAGGCATTTGGTCTGTGTACACTGGAACTGGAGCAAGTTGGAATTTTGGCATTTGTCCTTTGTTTTCCTCAGGCTTTTATATGGGAGTGGTGATGAATTGTGTCAGTTGGTACCAGTCTGTTACCAGGACTTGCTAACAGCATTTTTGACTCAGAACTGCTTAAAGATTCCTAACCTATTAAGAAACTTCTGGCTCAAAACTCAGGACGATGGGAGTAGGATTTTTCATTTCAGTATGCAATTATTAAGCGTGCTTTTGCATTGATTCTCAGAAGATTTTTGGCATTTCAGTAATATTAAGTTAGCAGGTAGTAGACTGACAAACACAATATTAAATTACTACTATTACTGCTATTGCTCTCCAAATCTCTGACTTCAGACATGTTTGTGATGAGAAAATAACAGACTAATTCATTAAACATACTTATTAACTGAAATTTTTCTTAGAGCTGCTGTAAATCAGAGCTGCAGAAAGGTTACCAATCAAATCTTTACATGGGAGACCCAAGTGGAAAGTGCTCCTAAATTACTAACAGAAGCTACTTAATCTATTTTTTATATTCAAGAAAATATTAAAGTGAAATCTTTAGTCTACAAATAAATATTCTAATGGTGATTTTGATTTAGTTTGTACATTTTCATTACCCTGAAAATTATTTAAGTAGGTTAGGAATTGGGTGATATCAGGGAAACAGGGGCACCAGAAAGGAAATGTAATGATCTAGAATTGATCTGTTAAATTGATATGAAAATAAACCTGAGAGCAGTCCTTTCAACTTTCTATAATGTGACCCTAAGATAACGATATGCTTTCAGTGACTAGACTAGGATAAGTTTATCCAAATAATTTTATATTTAGTATTTACTTAGTTTGATTTCCCAAATGAATTTGCATTGTGTAGCAATCCCTTGGCTTGGGAATAGTATTCCCCTCTGAGATAATAGAAGTTTAAATGTGTGCTGCATCATGAGCTTTAATATACCTTTCATAGTCTGTTAGTTGATTGTCAATAAATTCAATATGGCACAGGACTCCAAATGTTGCATTTTCATGTCTTGCTGTCTAAATGAAATTAGTGTCTATGTACATAGAAGAATAGTAAGAAATTTTCCAATAGTTTTATCTAAGAAATTAAGCTATGTTTTTGCAGTCCTGAAAAATTACAGTGTACAGGATTCCTCAGTTAGTTAACTGTGGGTTACAGCTTAACAGGTAATAGTGAACTGCATGATTCACCAAATCACATGTGCAAAGGTAAGTGCTTAGTTAAATTAGGATTTCCATATTAAATAACTTAGTTAAAAATAATTTAAGCTTTTTTTTTTTGTCATCCTTGCCCCCCACAGGGAAATGGAAACATGAATCTTGGGAATGTATACAAAATTCTAAACAATATACTGGTTGAAGTGAGAATAGGCAGGGAGAGGACTTAGAGCTGGGTAAATAGAGATTTGAATATAGTTTTTACTACATTAAATAAATTTGATTAGAATTATGCAAAATAGTTGCATTCCATTTTTCCTTCATTTGCCTTCAAAGATGTACTCGATTGTTAAAACAGATGGTCCTGTAGGTGTTTAATTATTATGGCTTTATTTTCAAAGTGAAAAGGAAATCTGAATACTTCTTGCAGACTTACTGTTGTGGTTCCATCATGACGCTATCTGAATTCTTGTTATCAAAACCAGTTGAATTTTTGTTTACATATGCATCTGTAATTCACAATACTCTGAATCTTTTAAATTCTTAGATGTGCTAATTTTGGAATGATAGTATTCCTTTTTTGGAATTATAGTATCCCTGTAGTAAATGTATTAGTATTTTCTACACTGAAATATTCTAATTTGACAGAACTTGCAAGGTATCTGCATAATATATTGTATTTTGTTGCAGAGAGGCCTCCTATAAATTTGAGAAACTAGGTGTCTGGAGAGAGAGCTTCCCAAAGACCTATGCATGGGCTGCTTTTGTGGGAGAAGATGTTCACTTTATCTCTGAAATACCACCAGTCCTTAGAAAAACTGAATTTTTTCTCCTAAGGACTTGCAATATCTTGAGGCGAAGGACCATGCTTCAGTCACCAGGAAAAGCTGCAATTCAGTGTTGAGATTGGCCATATCAAAATCCAAATTTTATTTTTATTTAGTTTCCATAAAAATACAGTTGTTACTGCCCGCCCTGTGGGAGATGGTTGGTGCTGCTGTTCTCCATAAGTGTTCTCCTGGTATTTGCCTTACAAGTTACTGCTGAAGTACTGGGGGGTTTTGGAGCAGCAAGGCAAGGCAGTGTCATCAGTACTGTTCCAGCTTAGTTTCTGATGTAAAATACTGAGATTATTAACCACACAAGAATGAATAAATTACAGATTCCATGGAAGAAGCAAAGGGAAAGGTCACTCTGGATATTGAGTTCTGATGCTTGGTTTATAGTTTTTGACTTGTGCTGTTTCAGCATTCTTTTAAGCTGTGTCATTCCCTAGAAAAGAGTGAAATCTTACTTCACTGTAAGTATATTTCACTTCTGCATGACATTTTCCTAGAGAAAGCGAATATTTAGCATGTAATTGGTAATAGGCTCATGAAATAATGAGCAGCAAACAAAAACAGAATCACAAAAACTACAGCTGTGTTAAATTATACTTAATGTCCTATACAAGCAGAAAGAATGAACTGTGTTTATTTTCCAAACAATAAAATTTCTAGTTTAGTTTTCAATGTAATTTTGTTAGGAAGTAAATTAAGTTTCATACTTTGGATAAAATTAGGTTTTGCTATTCTGATGCTACAAAGCTAATTTACAAAGTTGAAAAACTGTGTTGAGGACATAGAAATCAATTTTATAGTGGTATTAAATTATTTTTTCCTTTGGTCACTGGGTATAGAATGTGCTGGAAACCATGGCAACAAAAAGTGCTGCCATGGTTGCCCCAGAGTCATGTTAAAATGAGCAAGCTGTGTTTATCTGGATTAAAATAAGAGAAAGAGAGAGAAAGAGGAGGAAAAGGAAGAATGGAGAGAATGAGGTTAATGGCTTGTATAACAGCAACAGCAAATGCAGAGTCAGACATGGATCTGTGGCTACGGGCCTGGGACTTGTGGTGCCTCACATGAAGGTGCTGAGCCAGGAGGCTTTAAAGAGTGAAGGACATACATCACCTCTATTTGTCCTTATGTAATTCCCTTCCCTGTCTGTGTTTTGCAGGTTTATATCAGGATAAAGGATGATGAGTGGAATGTCTATCGAAGGTATGCGGAGTTCAGAAGCTTGCATCATAAATTACAGAATAAGTACCAGCAAGTGAGGACTTTTAATTTCCCACCAAAAAAGGCCATTGGAAACAAGGTACTTGAAAGAACTGACAGTATCAGTTAAAGTTGGGGCAAAAACCTCTTATTCATACACAAAAAATGAGGTGACTCATAAATGTTTTTACACCTGCTAGACAGTACCTATTTTCATAGACTATCCCCCTGCCAGCTGGAGACTCACTGATAGAGGTAATGCATTGGTTTTTCCACTTACTGAAAAGTTTTTACTGATTGAAATATTGATGACATACACAAAAGGAAAAAACCCTCAAAAACTGTACTGGACAGCCCTTTGTGTAAAATGAAGTCTCTATTTCTCTCCAAAAAATGCCAGCAATTAACACTGGTGAGTAATTCATTAAATATTTCTGTAAATTTAAAAAAGTATCAATCTAAAGTCCTTAAATTTCCTTCACTCTTCATCAACAGTTGTAAGTTCTTTCAACCAGCTTTTTAAAGACATTTAGGTGCTTAATTCCTGTAATCTGTGTCTTTGTGTCTTAGCCCTACCATTTTAAAACAGGAATTTGTGTTTTCCTATCATGTAGGGATTTTGAAATGAAGCAGTAAATATTGTAGGAAGTATGTAGTAAATATGTAATACCATTTAATTAAAACCTAAGTCATCAAAATTTTAAACTGATCAAGAGCTTAAATACACATTGCAATGTACACCACAAGTCCATAAAGGACTGAGAAGTAATTGAAGTAATTTTTCTTTGCAGCTTAGGAATTATCTGAAGATTTTATTTAGCTCTCACAAGTAAAATACTGGAGATTTAAATCATGCCTATAACTAAAAACATCTTTACTAAGCAGCTGGGTTCTTAAATTAGAGTTCATAAGGTTAGTCAAATTTCTTAGCTTTTACATAGGATTTTATCTTTTTACTACTTTTTTGCCTTTGAGTCACTGAGTTCTTGTATTCAATATATAAGAAGCTCCAACCATGGTGATCCGTGTACTCATCATAACACAGCTGACACAATGACTGCAAAACTCAGATCTTCATGGCATTGTTTGGTCAAAGCCACAGTAATACATGTATCATTAAAATGCCACAATCGTCCCAATTATATCTGTCATAACTTTGTCTGTGTTAGAAAAATCGTCTTTGCTAATTTGTGTGAAGTAATACAAATTTTCCAAAAGAAATAGAAAAAAATTAGAAATTCCTTACTGGCCTTCAGATGTCAGTGAATGTTTAAAGAATTATGAATGTTTAAAGGCAGTAATTTTGATTGACTTCCAATGATTTCCTAGGTATTCTGTAAAAATTATTAGGTACATTTGGCACATGTGAAATGGCAGTGTTACCTGAATCTGGAATGGGTGGTGGTGATACCAATATGTATGAAATTTGTCAGTAAAATCCACAGGTCTGTTTGCTTGGCTTAAGGTCCAGTTAATGTAGTTCACTGCCTGCTGACTGAGGAAATGGAAGTACTTATGAGAGCTTTTCTGCTTTTTTTTTCATCTATTTGAAGATCATGCATTTTTCATTTAATTTTTAGTGGACGGTTTTGTAAGGGAAACCAGGCATTTTCTTCTTTGTTACATAACTAATTCTCCTTTTTTGAAGTGATGGAGTATCAGCCACTTCAGTAAATTACAAAAGCCGCCTTTTAAGCTTTTTTGATACTCTTTCATCCTTAATTACTTTAAATACTAATTGAGTTACAACTCCAGTTGCACAATTGATGCATACAAAATTATCAGTTGAGGAGCTCATTAAAAAATTTGCATTGCTTATTCTTTCGGTGCTTTAGCTTTGAGCCAAAATTCTACCTTAATCTTGCATAAAGCCACAACCACTTACCAGATCTCAGAAAAAGGGTCTTGTCTTTGCAGCAAGGAGAGGGTGCCATGCCTTGCACTCCTGAGGGACTCTATGGTGAGATGTGGGGCAGTGGTGTGGCTGTGAACTTGTGAGTCACACAGTGATGCTTTCACCTCAGCTGTGCAAGGCTCAGTTTGTCACACAAGAGCTTATTTGCACAGCACATTGTGCAGGCAGATTTTTGTCCTTTTAGTGGTGCTATTTCCTGTGTGTGTCACAGAATGTATTGCCCTTAGGAATTTGTACCATTTTGTGCAGTAGTCCTTGGAAAATAACTGTGCTGTGTGACTGACTGAGAGGTGTTAAAGGCCTTGAGATGGCCCTGCTTTCCATGGCCAGTTGAAGGTTTAAAAGGAAGGTTTAAAAATTCAGTATAAAATTAATTAATTCATGTGGAAATTTCTGTCTTTGAATTCTGCAGAACTTTCAGTTTAGGATGAGGATTTGTGCAGGATGTTACACATGGAAATGTTTGGTAATAAACATTAGAAGAGATATTGCCAATACTACTTCCTTCAATAGTGCTTTTTAAAATTAGTGGCTACCAAAGCACATTCACCTTTAGATATGAACTTAGGTTTCAAAAGATATTTTTTCTCTCTGATATTAGTTTTGATGGTTTTGATAGAATTTGAGCTGTCTTCCTGTTCCTAGATTAATCAGCACAATTTTAAATCAGTGCCTAAAGAACAGTTTCAGAAGCTGAATTCTGCTAACAAAAGTATCTCTTACATTAATCTATGGTTTTCATATCCTTTGCAACTCCTCAGTGTTATTAGATGCCCAGATAACATCTAGGTGAAAAACAGCCCTCCATGTGTAAATAGCTAAAAACTATTATTTTACAGCTTTTGGAAAAGGGCACTGATGCTTTTATATCCTTCAGGTCACTACCTGGGTGAGTTTATCCACTGCATCCCATCAATGCAGTCTGTACTGTGGGGCTAATGAGGGTGGTGTGCTTATTGTAAATGTCAGAGGCATCCAAAGGTCTTGCTGTAATTGATACCAGCACTAAATTCCATGTTCAGTTACATGTCCCAGATTTAGGGAGCCTCCAGGACCACAAGAGGACATACTCTACAGAATGACCTGGAATCACTCCTGCAGACTGACAAAATACTGTCCAGTGCTTTGCTATGCAAAATATTGGAGCTCAGAGGAGGGAACTTAACTAGAAGAAAATAATGTAGAATAAAATACGGAGAAGTATTAATTTTCGTGCATATTTTTCCTGTTTACTGCAGTAGAAGTCAGGGAGGTCGGGTTCAAATGCAAAGTTGCAGAGTTTGACATTGGGAAAATGCAAAAAGAAAACAGAATTTCAGATGAATGAGGATTTTAAAAAGTTAGAACATCAAGTATTATTGCATTTTAGTATCACATTCACCAAGTGGCAGTGGAGTTTGAAAATATTTAGCAATTGTAAACCATTATTATTAGTATAATATACATTAGTTTTGATAATTATGTTTTTAATGCATTTTTGCCTTTCAATTCTTTGCCTTCAGTTGGGACATTTATCTTAAAAGTTCATGTTCATGATCTTTCAACAAATTGTGTATGTAGTAATAAAAACTAGCTTTAATGCTTGAAGAAACATAAATTTAATATACAGAAAACCAATTACTTGAAAATTAACTGAAAAGAGGAAGGAATACTGCTTTGGATGAGAAACCTTTTTACAATTACAAAGAAGAGTGTGTATTTGCCTTTCAGCTTGGTAACCTCATTTTCAGCATATTAGTTCAACAGTTGAATTTAGTAAGTTAGAGCTAAAATAAAGCAGGGAAGAGAATAATTTGTTTTATAAATGTTGCTACGAATCAAGTTAGATATGTACTGAAGGAAAATAATAATAATAATGCTTGCAAGAGTCCATGTATTAATTTTCATATATATTAGTCCCCATGCTGTATATGTTCTACTAAAGATCTTTCAATGCTGGTAGCAAATAGTTGTAAAAATCTTTATGAGTAATCCTGGCAAGAATAAGTGTTCTTTCTACAATTCATCAGTGCTTTGTTTGAGTAAAACAAGAAATATATTTATTTCCTTGTGTTGTGTGTGTAAGAGAAATGTCATATACTCATCATGTATTTTAGTTCTTTTATAAACTGCAGATCAATTTCTTTAAAACTTATGAATTTCAACTGTATTGTTAACACTTGAAGGGTTCAGTTTTTGTAATTTTAAAACATGCTCCCCATGTATCAGCCTGGTTTGTGATTTGCTCAGTATTTCATATGTAGCTGTATATACCAAGATTTGTAATTTCAAACTGATTTTTCTTGCAAGAAATAGATTTTTGCCTTTCAGCAAGCCTTCAGGTACTTTGGATGTTTTGAACTCATCCTTCCAGTCTCACTGTTTGTCTTTGTGACTGCTGCCTGCCTGTGAGGAGTGCCCCAGGACAGGCTGGGTTCCATGGGGCAGCACTCCAGGTCTGCAGTGTGCCCAGTTATGAGAAGCTCCTGAGGAGGAGCTTTACACAACCACAGCACTTGATTGTAAAGGGTTCCCTGTATGTTTTTGCATAGAAATATGATTTTTTCCGTTTAAGATAGCATTTAGCTTAAATTTAGCTAAGGAACCTTTGCTGGTGCTGTGTTGGTATCTCTCAAAATAATGATTAAGTATTAATATATGAATATTTACTGGACTTACTAGTCTAATTTTTGAATATTGCAGCATCCTTAAAATGTCAGTTGCTGCTTCTACATTGGGCAGATTATAGTAATTGAGTAAAGATCTAATTAAGAATCCTCTTGCAAAAGTATTGTCCCAATAGAGGGCACATCAAAATAGAAATGGTTCTTTAGTTCCACTGAAGACCTGAATTCACTGATTGTCTAAGTGAGGAGAAATTGAATCAGGTAGCTTTGCACTGAGTGCTGACTTGACTGCATGATAGCCTCTGCTTTCCTTTAAAACACTGGATACCCCATCTGGAAAGAACACGCAGCACTTTCCTGAGATCAGAAGAGTGACTTTGCTGTGACTTCTCAGCTGTGTTGAGGGAGCAATACAGAACTCTTAAATAAGTTTCTGCCTTGGAGAAAACGTTGAGAGCAACATAATTCATCATTTTTAGTCCATGCAACTGAAGTCTGTGAGCTGTATCTCTCCAGCCATAGCTTGTTTCATGCCCAAATGTTAGTTCAATAAAATGAAAATGTTCTTTTCACCTGTAAGTGACTAACCTAAATTGCAGATTGATTTGTGTATGTCCCTGTTTTTAAAAGTTCAAGAATATTATGTGCATATCTTTAAAAAGGTATCTATTTGTGTATACACATATACACGAGTATGCATATGGCAACATCAGACAGCATTTAGGATACAGATGAAGTTGGCTTCTGGAATGTATCTTGTGATTCTGCAAGTTCTGCTCCCCAGGAGCTCTATCTTTCTCCCATTTATGTCAGTGGAAATCCTGCCTTTGCTCACAGAGTGCAGATGCATTTCTTTTCTTTTGTTCCCAACAGCAAAGCTGCCTTTTATCAGTGTTTGGTCTGTTTGCCTGTTGCTGAAGATAGTGAGGAGTTTAAGATAGGCTGCAGGATAACTGTTTTAGGATTAAAAAGCAGAGAAGATAAAGATTTTATTGTATGTAAAAGAAAACAATAGAACTTGCTCTTGTGCTTATAATGTTTATTGGTTTTTGAAGAAGTTTGTCAAGTAAAGAGTTGTCTGGCTCTGTGTGTATATATACATATATATATATATGAAGTAATTTGAAGCCATTAAATTAGAGTTTGAGTGTTAATTTTTTTGCTCTTAAGGGCTTCAGCTGGTATCACTGACGTGTAACCCCTGTTACGTATTTCCCTCCTGTGAAAGTTGATTGCCATTTTCAGTGAGCAGGACCTGTCTACTCAGAGACAGTACTCCCTTAAAACTGCTTTTTAGACCAGTGATGGAGGAAAACTGAAGTCCCTTTGGGAAGGGATGAAAGGAGAAGCAGCATGATAGGAACAAGGTTTTTTAAGGAACACACACACCCTCCCACATAAAATATGTATTTGAAAATGGGAAGTATAACAATTCCTGTTTAAGTAGTACATAGACAATAACAGAAGACATATGGAATGTTTGAAGGAGGATGGTGCAGGAAGAATCTTGGGGGAGGAAGTCATTTCATTTTAGATTTGGGTGTTTTTCTGTCCAAATTCAGCAAAGCAATTCAGGACATCCTAAAATTTAAGTATGTGTTTGTCTTGCATTGGAATCAGAAGTACAGATATATGTGCTTTTGTCCTCTCTGGGATTTAGGAGCTCATAGAAACTATCTTTCATCAGATCAGTTTGTCAAAGTCAGACTGCCAGGGGGAGCTGAGAAGAAAGCAAAACTTCTGCTTAATGCACTTGGGACAGGAGGCTAAATAATGTTTCTTGGCACTAAGCTTTGATATCCAGTGTCTTCATGTGGAATTGGTAGAAAATTATGACTCTCTGATATTTTGGAAGTGGAATACATTTATTAAAGGAGAAACGCTTTGAAAATATAAATCCTCAAGTTATATATTAAAAATTTGAAGTTAAAGATTGCTTTCATTAATGCTACTTAGGTTGATTTTTGGATAATGTAACATAGAAGCTTAACTTCTGTGTTATTCTTGATTTTCAAAGTAAGTAGATTTTCATTTTCAACCGTCTTAGTGGTTTTAACTAGTGTATTGAGTTATTTCGTACAGTCTTTTGCCTTGTGGGTTGTAGGAAAAACTGTAGCTAATATAAATTGGACAGATATGCTTGTGCTGTAGTGTGGGTAAAAGGAAAAGAAATAGATCCATTTTTATTGCTTTCAAACCAGGAAAGGACCTCAAATTAATCTAATATATAGCTGTATGTAATAATTCTGTAATATAACACTGCTTTTATGCCATTCTAAAGCCACAAAAGAAACTGTCCTATAAGTTGACCCTATTACTTTGTCGCTGAAAAATTCAGTTCTCAAAGAACCTTTAAAATAGCCCTTGGGATTAAATGAATACAGTCTGCTTTTCAAATATGTAACTTGAAATATGTAACATACAAATAGAAATAAAAATAGTGTGACTCCTGGCATAATCATTAAGATTTCTAGTCACAACCCACCTGTTTCCTGGCACTGTCACCTGCACACTAAGGGGGAATACTGAGTATTTCAGATTTTGAATCCAGATCCTCTGGGTTTTCTACTGCATAAGACTGCAGTTGATATTTTATGTATACAGCACTTAGAAAAGAGCATTCAGTTCTTCTTCATTTCCATTTTTTTGTCATATCAGTATCCAAGAGAAGAGAAATAAGTCAGCAGGAAATGGTTGGCTTTTATATGACAAATACTTTATAGTAAATGCTTCCCATTGTGTGGTATGAAATGTCTGGGTTACCTGAAACTCGGCATGAAGGTTGAATCGAGCAGAGTGCAGAGCAGCATATTTCATTTTCAGGGCTTTAATTTAAAAGGTAAACAGTTCTCCAGCTCGTGCTTCTCCATCTCCATCAGAATGTCTCACTGAATTAATCTGTTCATTTGGTGCTCAAGGGCACCATTTCAGTGAAATAGTGAATTGAGTCGTTTTGTTTTCAAGTTACAAAAATTCCCTGCTAATTGCTGTTGAAGTTTAGGAAGAAGGAATACAGAGTATTTAGGGTCTACAAAACAAAACTTTGTCTGTCAGGAGATGTTTTTATTCTTGCTGTCTTTTAATGTTATAATTAAAAGAAGTAAATTATTCTAACAAATTATTGAATATAGAGCCCATAGAAACAGTTCAGATGGTGTTGCTTTGCATCATGACATTATGGGGAAAAAAAGGAAAGTAATTTACATGCTGCTTGGACAACTGCTAGATAAAAATATGGCAGTTTTATAACAACTCATGCGTCATTTAGATATTCTAGTAGCCTCCTGGTATAAAATGAAAACATAAAAATAAATTTTCTAAATTTATTTCTTATTGTGATGGTGATGCTAAATTACCAAGTTACTTGGATTAATAAACTTCCTTTCAGAGAGATCTTAACAGGGACATCTAATTACAAAAATAAATGTAAACCCCTCTTTTTTTGAATTTGAAATTTTACCCACGTTTTTCCCTTTCCTTACATATCAGTGTGCTTGATTTCACCTCTCTTCTCCTTCCCAAAATGTATTGTCTTATAAATATTGGCAAATTTTAATCTTACTTGCTCTACAGCTTTTTGGGCAATTGCTAGTACTAAAGATATTCAGTGTTAATTTTTTATAAAAGAAAACTAAATATTGAATACTTCACATTGTGTGAAATGCTGGAGCCACTTCCTGCATGAAAAATCGGATTTTCTTCATTGTACCATGTAAAATATCTTTGCACTAAGGCACAATAAATAATGGGCACTTAATATCAATATTCCTCATTAATGCAATTTTTATTTTAGAAAACAGAGTCATACCATCAGAATGCATCCGAGTAAATTTTTTGTTAAAGGAGAATCTAGTCTTTTACATGGGAGTAAAGTTTTTATTTCGCTATTAATGTTTTTTTAAGGGAAAGCATCTCTGTGAGCTTACTGTATGTATAAGCTTGTACATTGTGAGCACTGTATGTACCATGTTTCTAAAGGGTTTTGAGGTGGGGTTTTTCTGTTGTTTGTTTAAATTTAGAGTCTGTCTTTATTGGTCTTCAGGGCATTTTCAACTAGATTAAAGAAAGAAATTAAGAAAGAAAACTGCAGTGTTGGAGAGAAGCACTGAACTGAGACACATTTTAACTGATATTGTTGATAGTTATTACTGTAATATAGGCTAGTGAAAAAATGGATCTCAATTTCATGAACTGTTGTGTTGTAGTTTGCAGAATCTCCTGAATAAAATTATAGGGTAGACTAATAATACTTTATCTGAGGAGAAGACAGAAATAGTGTTTCCCTATTCAATAGCTGAGCAAAAGATAAGCCCTAGGGGTCTTGCTGCAGTTTTTTATTGATGCTTTTTAATTAACAGTTGATTCCCGACCAGTTGACAAATTAACACATGGTTGGCATGTGTCTTTAAATAACAAAATATTTAGATGACACTGGATTTTATTAGCATGACATTACCGAGTTCTTTTTCTAACAGTGGCATTAAGCACAACACTAAAAAGAGATCAGTTTTAGATGTATTCTCAAGCTTTGTTTTTTCAGTTGGCATATTTACTGATTAAAATGTTGCTTTGATTAAACTGGTGCTTGACTGAGGGCATTGCAGGACTGTAGCTCACCCTCAGCACGTCTGCTGCTGGATGGGTTTGCAGCAATGCCTTTTTCCAACTACTTTATCTAAAAGCATTACTCTTCTCGTACCACTGAAATGAACCCAGAGTTGGAGATGGAAATGCATCAGCTATTTTAGTAGAGAAACACAGAGTAATAATTACAATTATGTAGTAAATCTCTGTTTAAAGGAAAATAGATTTCTTTTCAAAACTGACAGTTCCTTGATTTCTTCTTTGTATCTCATCCTCTTAAATTCCTGTTTGTTCCACTGAACAGTAAATGTACAAAAAAATCTCATGCTGGGAAGGGGAAAATGGCAATTTCATGTATTGTATACCCTTGTTGTGTTGTGTAACGCTGGCCTGGTTCTGCCATGCAGGAACTGGCAATACAAGTAAGATGGAAGTTTTAAGCTTGTGTAGTTTCAATGATTTTGAGATGATTTTTTTGTAATATGGTGGTATCTGGTATATTTAGGATTGGAAACTGTACCTTCCTAAAAGTTTTATGATGCAATAGTTACTGAAGGACAGATGTACTGAAGTTACATTTTACTGTGACCTGTGCAAAGGCATCAATTAGCCTGTAAAATGAATGTTTGCTATAAAACTTTTTAATTACAAACTAGTGAGAATGACTCAGCAATTGAATATTTAATTAGCTCCCATCTCAGCTTCTGATTTCCAGCTTCATTTTGAGGTTAGCATTTGGTGCCTCATAAATAGATAAAAACCGATAGGATAATTTTGCTAAGACTGGTTAGCCAAGAGAGTGGAAAATACTGGGCTACATTAGAATAACCTGAGTTTATTTCTGCGTTTGCAAGTTCAACTTTGAATAGCACAATTGTCAGCTTTATTTAGGATGGGATGAGTTGTGTGGTGTCAGAAGCTGATTAAAGTTCTAAAGCCATATTTCCTTTTATTTCATATTTCCTTTTATCTTAATTGAGATGTATTGAGCTCTCAGCTGTTTTGTTGTTTGGCTTTGGTTGGGTTATTTTTTCCCTGGTGCTACCAACAGGAGGTTGGTTAAATGATAAGTAATGGTTAGAACCTCAGCAAGTTTGATGTTGATTGCAACAGCACCAAGCCCAGAATCTAAAAGTGTTTTATCTGTCCCTAAACCTAAGCAGGTAACCATGGCAATCATAGCATTTCCAAAAGCTCCTGGAAAATATTTGAAATGTCTTAAGTGAGCTGTCCCATTAATAATGAAGAATATCAGTGTTTTGCCATCTGTTCCATACTAGCAGTGTGTATAAAAGACCAGCAGTTGTGTGAAACAATTTAAACTGCAAGTGGGAATGAACTTGGCTTGTAATGAAAAGCTGTAAAACAGCATGACATAAAACATGGTGCATCAAGACTCTGCTTCTTAGTTTTACACCTTAACATCATCTTCTAATGTATGTTGAGAGTCTCTAAGTTTTCCATTATCAATTACAATTTTCAGAGATTTGTAATTTGATATTAGCATTTTGCCGTGGGCAGAAGAAACGTGGCAAATTATCAGTCAAAAAGAATCTCATACAACATTTTGGGAGGCATGAATTTCAGATTAAAAATATTTTCCCAGATGTGTTTTGATGCTTCTGTAATCTGAAGGAGTTTTGCTTGTTAACTGAGATTTTGTGGTCTCTTAATCAAAACTGTGTGCTCTTGAACTGTGGGCTAGGAAATTACTTTCACTGTAGTTAGTGCAGAAACAGCAGTAGTTTTATTTTTTAGAAAATATGCCTAAAAAACTTCGGGGAGATCTTAAAAGTGGGTCTTTATTTAAGTACTGTTACTTTATCTTTCTGTGTATGTATTTGTTTCCTAGAAATCAAACTATTTAATCTAACCTTTAATAATGTGGAAATGCAAGGTTTTTTTGCAAAGTGTATGTATTCGTAATTTTAACAAAATTGCTTTGTCCTCGAAGTACATTCACATCAAGTGTACATAAATGTGTATATTGAACCCTAGGGGAAGATCTTTGCTGTTTTCTGTGTGAGTACATATGCAAATGTATTGACTCATACAATCACCAAAGACATGTACTAGAAGTAGGGGTGGGTGTCACTGATACAAATCCAAATCAAAAAATTTCCCTTTACTTTTTGCTTGTAAATAAAAGTAGGTGTTTGTTTACGGGTTGGAATATAAGGTACTACCTAGATTTCTGCTGTGGGTAATTGGGCCCAATGAAAAGAAGGTTTTAGGTACCTTTTTATAATTTAAGACTGAAAATTGGCCAGGCTTTGAGCCCGTTGTGTTTTTCTGTTACCAATTGTTCTGTTTACTATATTGTGACAAAAACTCTTTATTACTGCAACAGCTTGGCAGTAACAACTTTGTGCTAAAATCATCGCTCTGAGTAGCCGACCTGCTGTTGCAAAACACACGTTTAATGATAAAGTGCAGACCTGGAGCTGAATCATTTTGACCTTGGTTTACATTGCTTCTGGTGAAGACAACGAGCCTTAGTACATGCTGCAGATTTCATGGTGGATTGCTTGGTGTTTGTTTTACAGATCACATTCATGTCAGACTGAAAGAACATTTTTAACTGTTTTCAGGCTGAGTTTTAATTTCTGGGATGTTCTGCTTTTTCTTGGATAAATGGCAGAAAAATAGTCATATTATGAGCACTAATTTTATCAGCTGTAAACAGCAAAAAGTGCATTCCCTAAGCATGTTCTGGCAGTCTTAATTAGAAAAGTCCTTTGTGCCATTATTTTCTGTGGTCAAGGAGACTCTTTTTGGTAGCATAAGGGATAGAAAGTACCTGCAATTCAGCATTTTGGCTCCTGTGTCTGTAACAGAAGTCTTACCTATGAAAGATGGTTTTAGTTAAATACGTGAAATACATGTGCAGTACAGAAGTCATACTAAAGGAATGCAGCTTCTCCTTGAGAGAAAATTTAAACATAGTTGAAATTATTTCACTGAAAATATTGTTGTTGAAGATTTGTGACCAAACAAACTTCAGAACTGAAAAAGTTGATGAATGTGGTATTTAAAAGTAGAGGTTTTCTTGTGAGCTTGGAAACAACTGACAGAAGCGATGGAAGTAGGATGAAGGAAGTGCAGTGTGAGGGCGAGGCAGTTCCTGGAAGGGCTCTGAGCTGAGGCTGGGCCTGCACTGGAACTGGCTCATGGAGCAGAGCAGCATTATCCTTCCCCCACGGCACAGCCCAGCCGGAGCTGGGGAGAGGGTGGCTCCAATGGAAATGGGCTTGGGTGCCAATCGTCACCACTGCTCATGTGGTTAAAGCTTCCAGAACCAAAGCTCTTCCACAAACTTGATTTCTTCTTCCCAGGCATCTCCCATGCATCCCTTTCTTGTCTTCTGCCTCACGCAGCTGCTAGCAGCAAATCAGTGGCCCTCCAGTGGGTTGATGTGACACTTTAAATCCTCAGAGAGGCAAGAGGGGAACACAAGGCTGTTCCTTGAGCCTCACCAAAGAATCCAGTGGGGAAAAAAGTCTTTGTGAAAAGAAAAAAACCAGCAACATAGGTGTTACTCAGTTGTTTAATTAGCATTGAACAGCATGTTAATTTATTATTATAGTTCCATTTTATGGTAATATTATGTGTCATCACAAATTAAAATGTTTGCTTTAGCGTTCTGAACAGCTTGTATAGGCTTCTGTTCCACACATTTGTCCTCCTGCAGCAGGGCAGGGAGCAAGCTCTGCTCTGCTGTGTTCCAGCAGTAGCTGCTCTCAGCTGTGGGAACTGGGCAAGTGACTCTGCAGAGGGGATTGGGTGAAGTTGCAACACGGCAGCTTTGTTGGTTTAATAAAGAATGAGTTTCAAATCACTTGCAACTCAACTGGTGTGTGGAGTGTGTGTATGTTGCTGAAAAACCATGTGACTGATAAAAATGAAATAGCAAACTATGTAGTATGTAGGTTTTTTTAGTTTCACTCAGATCTTGATTGAATTAATTTATTTGATTAATGAATACATTAATCATTTTTTGCATTACATTACTACATTGAATGAAATATATTAATGTAGAACTGGAATGCTGAAACAGGACTCGACATCTGTGTAAGTTCATATGTAGAAAACAAAAATAAAATGAATCTCTATATATTTTTGAATTTTGTGAATTTAATTAAACAACTGCTTCAGTTTTTGAAGTCTGTAAGTATGGATGTCTTCAGCAATTTCTTATGTCTTACTCTGTTATGTCCCTACAACTATGTCTAATTTGTTATTCCTAAAAATATTCCTGTTCCTGGTAACTTCTAAGGAGCGGAAAGAACGGAACAAAATGTCATTGAAGGTTCTAGGAATGCTACAGTGAATTCCTCCCGAACTCGGAGGAGCATCCCTGCTTTGATGATGTTGTTCTGTTCTATCTAGGGAAGCAATCACCTTCAGATTTGCATCCCATGCATGGCAGCACGGGCTGAACCTTTTCCATACAATGAATTTATTCAGTGTTGTCAAATGTATTTATGGTGTTTTGTTGGTGGGTTGTTTTTTTTTTTCTCCCCCAAGAAACAAGAATTAATTTCAATGCCTTTTCTTACAGACATAAATAAAACAGGTTGGCTAGACGCATCTTTTAGATAATGGTCATTTTTGAGAGCTGTAATTGTCTGATAATAGGTTTGGCTTCATGCCCAAAGAACATACTGTGACATTTAAACCAGGTGAGCAGTGCCAGCACTCCTGAGCCAGAACACTCTGGCTGTGGCATAAAGCATCCAGCAGCTGCTGCCACTGTAAACCTTTCAGAGCTCCCTGGTACTGGGAAATGTGTCACCTTTACATTATAGTTCACTGCAGTGGTGATCCCTCACAGGGAAAAGGCTTAAACTAGATGTAAGTTATGGGATGCGTGGTGTCTTGCTGGGTGTGATAGACTTCTAAGTCCATCAGCGGAATGTGGAGTTTATAGAACTATTCTATGTATTTGAGCCAACATAGTATAAAATCCTGGGTCTAAAACACTACAGAAACTTCAGTAAAACACTTTAATATTAGAGAGTTGTGATATAATATTAAAAAAATCTACTATATGAAGACATAATCACAAAATAATAATTTAATAACATAAAAATGCTGAACTCCTCCATTCTGGAGTTTGTGCACCCAACAGCTGGAAAGTATGAACTGGGGAGACATTGTGGGAGTAAGTCAGCATTTTCTCCTGCAAAGACTGGTAATTCTGGATATCAAAAAAATTGCATAATTTGTTATGCCAAAGCCTCTGTGCTGCTGTTCTGCTCTGCCTGTCTAAGATTGCAGTGGTTTATGGTCCAGAGAAGACAGATTCTGCCAGGGAGAGGATGTGACATCCTGTCAGTGGATGTTTTTGTAAAACAGGTTTTATTAGGATTCATGATTTTCCTTTAAGGACAGAGTCAAGGGGGTTTTGCATATTGCCAACACATTTATATAGCCATAATCATCAAAAGATCGATTTTTATGCTTACTAAGACAGTTTAGTTACATTATAAAGTTGAGAGACATGTTCTTTGTGCAATTTATATTTTTTCCTCTCTATTTTTAGGATGCAAAGTTTGTGGAAGAGAGACGCAAGCAGCTACAAAATTACCTAAGGAACGTAATGAACAAAATTATTCAAACTGTGCCAGAATTCACAGCCAATCCCAAAAAAGAGACACTTATTCAGCTGATGCCCTTTTTTGTGTAAGTATCTGTCAAGTACTCAAGAAAATATTAAGGTTTTTTTCATAAAAGATTAATTTAAAATATAATGCTGGCATCTCCAAAATCTTTAAAATGTTTTGTTTGGTTGGGGTTTTTTTTTTGTTTTTTTTTTTAAATAGAAGGCTCCTGTTCAGACTGCAGGTGCTTTTGTTATATTTAAAGGAATATAAAACTATATATGGAGTATTTATGCTTATTTAAATGGTGACTTTGAGTGAAAATCACAGTGTAAAGCTTTCAGAAATACCTAAGTGACTTCAGAATCTGCATCCATACGTGCTCTTCAAACATTAAGTGTTTTCAATTTCTTCTATTTGGTCTTTTTTAGCTTTGTTTTGTTTTTGCTTGTGTGGGGTTTGTATTATTTTTTAATATTTATTTTGGGGGGTGAGAGTAGAGCACTGTTAGGGTCCTTACTAACCAAATAAAAAAGTCAAGCTGTTGAACTCTTTCTAGCTGAATTTTGCAGTCTGCTGACGCATGTTTTGATTCCATTAATGTTAAAAATGAATATGTTCAGAAATAATTAAACAGTTGTCTGTTAAGCATCTCAAAATCTTTGATAAACCATCATACAAGGGATATAATCTGGTTAAACTGTCCCTTTCTCCTTTAAACTTCATTCTTTATGTATTTGTAAATGATACTTAAAATTATTTAAGTAATAATAATAATAATTATGAAAATTGGTTTTTGAAAGTTGTGTTGTTTCTTTCACTAGTAATTTTTCAGTGGAGTGGTTTTTCAGTACTACACCTGTACAAATTATGGATAGATTGAATACTCATTTACAGTAAGTCCTCATGTTAAATTTGCTGTCCACGAGCCTCTGCACAGGGATTGTGCATCCATGCCTGTGAATTCACAGATGGATTAATTTGCAGCTTCAAGACCAATTTCAAGTGAATGTGTTTCATAGCAGCACACATATTTAGTTGTATTATTGCCTGGTCTTTTGCAGAGTGTGTCAGATTTTCAAGTTGAAATTGCATTTCAAGAAAGCTGTATTTAGTAGAAAATGTAATAGATGAATGGAAGAATGCCAAGATGCATTTTGTGGCATTCATGTATTTCCAATTTTTCTGTGGATTTGAAATCAATTTGATGAGACATCTTGATGATGGTGTTATAAATGGTGAAGTGCTGTTTGTGGGGACAAACTTCTTAAGAGACTTGCCTTTTGGTCCCTAAGAACTTACTGTGTAGAATTTGACTTAGGGCTGTAAAGATAGAAAAGGTTTAAAGTTCCAGTTGAGGGGACAACGTGTAGCTTTTTGTTGAGTCATTTTAAAGAAGTTATCCTTTATGTTGTACTTAGTTTTGGTTTTTAAAGAAGAGGGAGGCAAATACAAAATACATTTGCAATTGTAAAATGTAATTGTAAATGCAATTATACTCCTTTTCCTGTGGGGTTTTTTTTTTTTAAATCTTAATACATTGCTGCTACAGAAGTAATTTATTACAATGTTCTTTGGTTCTGCTTTGAGATATGACATTTCAAGAACAGTGTATTTGTAATCTCCTGGCCACTTATGTCAGGAACAGGAAGGGAGAAAAAGCTTCCTCTTACTCCTCAGCCCTAAACAATTGCTTTCTGATGCTTAATCTTATCGAGATACTAAGTGTGTAAGTAGAATCTAGATCTCATGTTTTTGTTTATTAAAAGAAGTGCCAGGTATGGGGACCTGCACAGGACAAGATTAAAGTCACAGTCCATGTAATGCTACTACCACTGTAGATCATGTAATGTTCTACCACTGCTGCACATGTCTGGGTGAACACCATTTCGTTCTTATAAAACCCTCCAACTCTATTTCTTCTAATAAATGTAATGGAGGGAGAGATTGAATTAATTTCAGAAAGAGCAGAGTTTTTTGAGAAGGCAGCAGGTTTAAGTTCCGGTATTCAATGGGTACAATTTAGTTAGTAAAGCATTGTGATACAAAATAAAGCAGTTATCTCTAAGGAGAGAGATTTGCTGAAGGAAATTGGCCAACACCATTTATCATCCATTCCTAAACACCACTGTGATGCACTGCACTGCTGCTAGCGCTGCTTTGGGTGTGCCACAGGTGACAAAAAACCTATTTATTTTTAGAGGGTTTTTTTTTTGCATTTGGCAACTTCATAACTCTCAACACATTGTATGAGACAGTGGACTGGAATGTTCTGTGATACCTGGACGTTATGGCAAAGAGATTCTGTTCATATATGTACCTGTGAATTATTTCCTGAGAACTTTCTGTTATATAACAGATGTATCAGCATTCTCTCTTGGCTAGAGTAGATAGTTCTTGCTGAGAATACTAGTGGGATTCTAGAAAAATTCAGCTGTTGAGAAAAATAACTATATTCCTCATCTACAGCAGCAGATAAAATAGCTTTTTAATGCATTTTACTACTGACAGACTCTTCTGCAGCTAGAGCAGCAGCATTAAATTAATAAAAAGAACTTTTCTAGAATGTGCTCCTTCTATCACTTTCTGAAAGGGCCATCATTTCTAGGCTATCATTTGAACTCTCTATGGCCTTTATTATCTGAGAGACATGACCTGGCACTGTTGGTGATTTAAAAAGCATCTGAAAGAAAATGCATTTCAGTTCCACTTCAGATTGCCAACTTCTCCAGTATTATCCTTTCATAATGGATTTTGTGCTTCATCAACAGGAGACCTTAAATGTCTTGGAGTCTGTGAACTGTGTATTACATCAATCAGTTGTAACCTTTGTACTGTACCTGCAATTAGTCTGTTCTGTTAGTTTTAATATTATACTATAAAACACTGTAAATACATATAAATATTCTGATCTATTTAATTTTTCCACTGTAGCACAAATGTATGTACCGTCAGTTGCATCTTTATCAATGAAAGAATAATTACAAAACATTGAGATGTTAGTCCTAGGACTGTGCTATAGAGAATAGTGATACCTCAGTGTAGGGGAAAAAAATTACTGTCTTGATATGCATAAAAAATCTCCAGGGCATTAGATATGTCTGTTAGGAAGCAATGAAATATTAAAAAAAAAAAATTATCTGGTCTTAAAGAGTTTCTTCTCACTGCAAAATTAAGTGACCAGGCTTCAGTATGAAAATGAAAAATCCCATAAAGGTCATGTCTGATTAGGCATCCTGTAGATAGAAATTACAGGGTCAGTTTTAATTAAACACTTTTAAGACCTGATTGTGGTTCTAGAATATGATGATGGTGAACAGAACATAAGATTAATAACTCTAAGACTGAATCCACAGTTCATTTAATGCCAGAATGAATATTGCCCAAAATTTTTATTATGAGTTTGTTCCTTTTGGAATTCCTCCCTTCCAAGTGCAGTGGTTCCATACAATCAGGCACAGATCTGACGAGGCAAAACATTTAAATTGATCTGTATGGAACAGCCTGCCACTCTTACAGAGGAAGAAATTGCTGTTATTTTGAAATTCAGCTAACAGTTTGCAGTGCAATAGTGTGAATGAGTTTGCTACATTTCTTCCCATTATGGTATCAAATGCTAGTGGTTACTCGTGGAAGTGTCTCTTGTTCTGAATCCTTGTGCTGTGAACTGTCATTAATGTATTTTTTCTTTTGTCAGTCTCCACCAATTGTAATCTCAGTTTGTATCTTTTTCAGTTTTGATACTGCATTAGCTCAGTCACAGGACTGGTCAAAGAGTTTCCTTTATAGTCCCCTTTCATGACTTAATGTAAAAAATAGATCCTGGCTCTGCTGATTTGTCTGTTTACATGCTGAATAAAAAATTCTTTACAGTAATAAAATTGACATCATAAGATAAATTTTCCAGTCCATGTGGAGCAGAACCTAAATCAAGAATTGGCACTGCTGAATTAGATTGCTACATCTGCTAGCTGATGTAGGCCTGTCTGCTAATGCTTACTTAAATGAACATTTATTTGCACTTATGATTGGTTCATTATGGATAAACAAAGCTTGTTATAACAAGTACACTTGTGGTTTAATCACATTTTTATTAATATGAAAAATTATCACACACACTTAGCTCTTTGTAAATTTATATATGAAATCAGGAGGGATCTTTGACAACAAGAATCACAATTTTTTGGACCATATAATTGAGTCTTTCAATATAAATAGTCATATAGGTTGTATGATTTCAAGTATGTAAGAAGCTGAAAGAGCAGTAAATAGTTGTGAAAAGAAACTCTAGAATGCTGTGATGGTTCAGTTTTCTGTCTTTGTGGTTTCTGTATCAACTGTCCTCATTTTTTTAAAGGAGATTTTTTTTCCATCGTCCTCATAATGGGCACAAACTGAAAGGTAAGAAAAATAATAAACCCCCTTTTCTTTGCCACTGTGAGGATGATGGAACCGTCTGGCAGTTTGCCCAGAGGTTGCTGACACTCCATGCTTGGATTTGGCAGGACACAGCCCTGGGCATCTTTTGGGGGTTGGCTCAGTAATCTCCAGAGGCACCTTCCAACCTCAAACAGTCTGTAAATCTGGATATAATCTTGAGTTGTGTTTTACATGCACCCCGCACAAAGAAGTGTTGGCTAAGTTACAGCTGGCCACACAATGTTACCTGTGAGCAAAACAAAGTCTGAACGTGGGAAACTCCTCCAACACAGACTCCAATTTGTAGCTATGCAAAGCTGTTCAGTAAGAATAGTGCCACTTTGTTGGTGCATTGGCACTGCAGATGTTCTGATTAAAATACAGGCAGGAATGGTATAAACACAAATTTGTGAATACTGTCACAGGTTGCTCTGCTAAGCACTATTTTACCTCATATTGTAGGCCACAGGTACATGCTACTATAGTTTCTAAATAACAATTTTATGTTCTGCTGAGCTGCAAAGCTGGACATTTATTCTGTTGTGGGAGCTGCTCAAATACATACTTAACAAAAGCAGGGAATCTGCTCAGTGCATCATCAGCAGGTTCTGTTGTCTGCGGGATGTGTTTGAACACCAGAGGAGTCATCAGCTCTTCGTGATGATTAGAGAATTGTAATTTTCAAAAAATATGTTGTCTTCATTTCCCCTGCGTGACATTACTGGCAGCATATTTGATAGCAGAAGTTGTGTTCTTAGGTGTTTTGTGTCAGTTGTCTTTGAATCACCAAGTTAAATTGTAGTAAAAAAAAAAATCACTATTACTACATCTTTCTCATTTTGTAAAATGCTTCCACCCTCCTGGAAGGTAAAGTTGTGAGAAATGTGATAGAGAGAGACAGATAGGCAAATTTCAGTGCCAACCAATCAGCCACTGAAAAAAGAATGTCGTCCTGGGAATACTCTCAGCCTTATTTAGCACTGAACAGCATTTAAAGCCAAGTACCTGCTTTTGGTCTTGCAGACAACAAAGTTAAAATATTGTGGAAGAATAGATGTTTGTTCTCAAAGAATTGAAGAATTTTGGTTTAGTTTGGATTTGGCAGTTTTCTCATCTCTTTCAGTTGCACCTGTCAGTGTGTCATTGAGAACATTTAAATGGGTATATTAGAGGCATGAGAGGTAAAAAGAACATTAACTTCTCTACAATACCGTTGCTAGTATTAAAAAGTTGCTGTCAAGTAGAAATGAAATAAATCTTCTAGGAAAGTTACTGTGAGGTACCTGTAAATGTTGTATTTCTGCTTTCATTTTAAAGAAATTGACAACTGACCCTTTCAAAGTTAGTTTTGAGATACTTTGGAGGGATAAAACGTTTCCTCAGACTCAATGTTAACTACAGATTAGTGCAACAATGATACTTCATTCAATAACTACATCCCCACAAGGGATAGGTCATATACAGCAGATATGGCATAGTTTTAGTTTAAAGAATGAACCAAAACCTTCTCACAAACATGAATATTATTTGAAATAAGATTTTTGAATACACAGACATGAATATATTTGCATATGAAGATAGAGGTGCCACTGTTCTGCTATTATTACATCTTCAGATAAACAATAAATGAAAAGCAAACAAGCAGTCCCTGAAAAGCTGTAAAACAATATTGAAGCAAAGTAAGGAAGTTTTAAATACAATTTTGAATCAGTTGATTTCTCAAAAATTGAGTTGGTGATGGCATGACACTTATTAAAGCTGTCAGGGTGCATATCTGTGCCTTCTGCTGGAAGAAATGGCAGCACTCAGCTAAAGCCCCTGAAGTGTTGTGCCAGGTTTGTGCTGGATTGCACCCTGAGGTGGCAGCCTGTGTCATCAGCTTGGCACTGAATGGCTTCAGTGTCTCCTTACCAGATCCCAGGGATGTTGTGTGACAGGAATAAGCACTCTGATAGAATACAGTAAGCACTCTGGAATAAAATTTACATGAACAAACTGGAAATACTATTTGCTTAAATATGGGACTTCTAATTAGTAAAGCACCTTCTAATGCCTGGAACATGCTAATGAAAGTAATTTATTGCTACGTTAATTGATTGGTCTAATGTAGAGACATTACACAATATTTATCTTTCAGTTGAACTGTGTTGCCAAGCACTGATGATTGTTGAAGTAAAAATATCTTAGATATCTAAAATTTGATTATCGTGTTCAGATAATGCAGGAAGTTTCAGTGCAAAAATGTGATATTGTTCAGTGGAATTTTTGTGCATGATAGAATTAAAATACTTGAGTGGATTGTTTTTAACAAACAGAGTTGTCTCACTGTTATTCTTGGGTTCTGCATTCCTCACTTTGTAACTGACAGTTTTGGTTTTAGTCTTTCATAACCTATGATGCTTGACATCAGACTTAAAAAAAGCATCATGCTTGTTTTGATCTAAGTGAAATGTGAAGAAGTAGGACAAAAATTGTTTGGTCAAAGTATATGAAAATCCAAACTTTCATCTCTTTCCCTTCTGCAGGAATTGCCTGTTACATTGTGTTTTGTTTTTCACACACTGACATTGAAGATGTGTATTACATGGCATTCTTCAAATGTCTTAAATTTTTCCTTTCCCTGCTCTGGGTAGTTGAGAGGGTTTATGAATGTTAGAGGGAAAAGAAGAAAGAAAAAATACATCAGGAGGAATAGAAACAGTGGTAAAGTGGGAAAGAAAATGCAGGAAGAAAGAGGCATGGGATGCTTGATGTTAAAAGCAAGATGGGTTGAATTTAGTAAGGAACTATGGGTAAATACTGGTACTTCAGGCTTACTAGGTGCATTTGGCTTTATGCAGCTGGTTTTAGCCAAACATATGAATATGTTATGATTGTAGGTTTTCATTTTACAGTGGATCTGTCTGGGCATTGACAGGTGATTTGTGAAATAATTAGAGCTTTGTATAGGACATCAAAATCTGACACACATTCCCATTGATTATTCAAGTCTGTCAGGGAGCATTTATTGCCACTCTGCTCCTCCTTTGCACAGGGTAAAGAGCTGTCCTGCATCCTCTGATTTTGTTGAGACCGAAGGTTTGCAAAATTATTTCTTAATTTCTTACCAGTGGTTTGTCTTTTTAAATGGTCAGAATAGGTGCTAAAATGTATGACCTGAGCTAGGGGAGGGTAGTTATCATGGCAATACCATTAGCAGCATTCACAGGCTTCAGACAGTTGCTGTACATGGAAATATATTCCAAATACCCATCAGCACTTAAGATGTTTGCTGATTTCAACTTGGTTCTGCTGTTAGTAGTTTTACGGACCTTAGCAGTCAAGTAGCTGCTCACTGGAGTTTAAATGATATTTTAAGATCAGGAAGAATATTCTGCAAAGTCCCTAATGGTTTACATGAGGCATATAAAATGGCCAACAAGATATGCCTTTTGTATAAAAACATTGTAATCCTTTACATGTCAGATAAAAATTAAAGGAAGTGAAAATTTGGAGTCAGAATATATGCTTTGGTGTTTTTACAACTATTTTTGTAATTGCTAATCATCTTCTCAATTGTTAAAGTAAAAAGGACTAGAAAATCTGTTCCGTTTTCTTAGTTCTTTATTTCTCTCAGCTGCATTTCTATAGGTTATTTCTTTTCCAGCAGTTGGTCTTAATACATTTGCCAGCAGTGCCCAATGTATAAGTATAGAAAACAAGTTTTATTCAGGTGAAAGAACCTGTTTATGTCTCTTGACTCCAGTTTTCTTCCTTTTCCCCCCAGTTTCTTCCTCTCACTTGCATTTTCTCAATCTTTCAGTTTTAAGGCACTACTGAGTAAAAAGTGCTTGAGTGTTCAGAAGTACAATTGAACGGACTTTGTCCTGCAAGTATGGGTAATAGTGAAAGTAGTGCAGAAACTCATCCCTCTGAGCTCACCCTAATGAAACACCTCAGTGTTGCAGTGTTCCAGGGCAGAGACACCTCAAAGAAAAGGAGTTGTTCATTTTTGCCTTGGTGTGATGCTCAGTAAAGCTTGTGTGTCATACAGCAGCTCCATAATGCTGAAGGGGTTTCTGTATTATATTATTACCCCACTATTGAGTCTTACAATTAAAAAAAAGCATCAACTTCACTTTCAAGTAGTGTGACTTACACCAATTACCATCTCAATAAAGACAGTGAGACTTGCTTTGCTGAGTTAATTGCTATGAATTGTTCAACAGGCCTCACAAATGGGTGTTTATGAGCATATTTCCATCAATTAGATTTTTATCATGCTTCTTTATATTTAGAGTGACCTTTACAGTGCTTAAGAGAACAATAATTTAGTGCTTACTGTACAAGGATTGAATACTCTCCAGTCACCGTTGGAAACATTTGAGGGCTTGTGATCTTTACAGTTGCCCTGGAATAAGCTCTTGTTTCATGCTGCCTGAGAAAATAAGAATTATGTTTAAAATTGCTGAAACAAATGAGAGAGAGGCTATGGTATGATATTTCTTTTGCATGGGTAGAAATGTACAGGAAATGCTCTCCATTGCATTGGTTGAAAAAATGGGGCAAAAATAGAAAGCAAGTGGATTGACAGCAACAGTTATAAAGCACTTTATGTGTTGCTGCTGGTAGCTAACTGGTATGTATTGGTTTCCTTTATAATCACATAATTTATCAAGCTCTGAAACAAATAGAGGTTATGTTGAAAACATGGTCAGTGTTACAGCAAACTTCAGGGCTGTACAGAAGGAGCTTTTAGCTGTGCTGCGCATTTTGTGATGTTCGAGTCCCATCTGTCTTTTGCAAGGAACTGGCTGGATCAGGATGCTTTTGAATGGCTGGTTTTGGTTTTTTTTTAATTGGGCCCCATGAATTCTATCATCACTTTCTATCCTTTTTCATTTCAGTTAACAACAAGCTTTGTAATGAAAGATCATTCAGAGGGATGAGTTGTGACTCTCAGCAGCACTTCCTTCTTCCTTGCTCCTTTGCTGCTTGCCAACAAACTCAGCAAGTCCTTAGCAAAAGACGGGGTTTCTAAACTCTGGGCTTTGTGTCTCTAACACACTGAACTTGTAGCAGTGCAAGAAGAGGTTAAGATTCTTCTCATAAAAGAACACAGAGCCAGTTAAACTTTTGTGTCATTACAATGATCCTGTTTCCTTGGTTACAAGTCACATGCACTCCCTTGTTAAAAGTGAATTCTTTATATATTCAGGCATTTCTGTACTGAGCAGGTGTTTCTGAATTTAGTAGAAGAAATGGGCTCTAGAGCCAGGAAAGTTTCAATTCTAAGGTGGGCACACCATTCCTGTCAGCACATTTTCTGCACACTCATGTTTGGCAGGGATTTGCCAAGGTGGATTTGGTTAGCTAAATCAGAAACTATTTCTCATTTTAAACACACAGGGAAATCCTGCTTCTATTTTGTCCACACCTAACTCATAAACAATGGATCCAGTATTTTTTAAAGCTCCTTACGCCATTTTTGGGTCTGGAACAAATTTCTGCATCCGGGCTATGAAAAGTGGAATGCTAGAAATGCTAATATAGTTAAGCGTGCAGGACTTCAAAGTCCTGTCTTCTTTCTTGATAGCATGTCCCACTTTACTGTGGGATAAGGTACGGAACAATCAGTTTACATTTTTTTGCTTTCAGCAATGTTGACAGCCTTCTTGAGACCTTTTCTTTGTAGTGTGGTGTGGTTTTCCTAAGTGAATAAAAGAATAAAGATGTTCTTTATTATACACCTGTATGACAGCTGTACCTGACATTCAAATATAGAATTACTGCACCTTTCTTGTAAGCATTGTGGTTTTCTACCATTATTCTCACTTTTCCCCCTTCTGATTATCAGCACTGGTTAATATATTGATTTAATGACATACAGGCATAGAATTTAACCCAAGAAGATGTCATTATCATTACATGTTAGAATGCACAGCACAGTGTCAAAGTTTAAATTAATTTAAAAGCAGTGCATAAAACCAGAGAAGTCCAGATTGCAACAGTCTGCAGTTGTTCACCAGAGTCATTCTTCTAATGAGTGACTTGTTCAGTAAGAACTTTCAAGTGAGGTTTTCAGCCTGGAGAAGTGTACTGAAAATACTGGAATTTTTCACAAAATCTATTTGGGAAGGTAGAGCAATAGAATAAAAATTTGTCAAATATTGGGTAGGATTTGCTCACTGAGCTTGGGCAGTCCAGTGTCACACTGTGATTGAGGTCTGGGTGGCTGAAAACGAGAGTGAGTCAACAGGGACTCGAGGCCTACATTGTAAAAAAGGAAATGTGAAACGAGGGCAAACTGAAACATGAAACAGGTGAATTGATTTGAAAGAGATAACTTGATGTTGTTAATGATGGAGGGAATTGGTTTACATGGGGAGCTGTGGGAATGATGATTTCTGGACAACAGAGGTTTGACTCACCTTTGTAGAATCAGCTTAGCACAGGAGTTTGTTGAGAGAAGAATTGGGCATGAACAGGAGCAAACAATGGCTGGGTCTTGGTGGGTAGCAGTGTTGTGGCTGTCAGCGTGCATTGTTACAGAGAGAAAACCAGAGAGGGTAGGGAATACAAGAATAAATGAGTAGAGTAAGAGTAGATGAGTGCTGTAAAATGTAATAGCAGCAAGAGAGTGAATGAGGCAGTTTGGACTGATTGAAGAGAATGTACCTTAAAATGAGGTGGAAAAAGGAAAATGGTGGAAAAGAATGTAAAAAAAGAGAACACACAGGATTTATTTTTCTTTATTGCATTTTATGCACACGCAGAAGAAGCCATTTCATTAGAAGTGTATTGGGATTTTCTTTCATTTTTTGAAATGGCAGTGGTAGGTGATCTAGCAGTGAAAGGTGTTCACCATAGGCACAGAATTTTTAGTTAAACACTATGTGGAAGGTATTTTGTCTTCTGAAAACAAGCCTTGAAAAAAATATGCATGGGTGATTCTGGTATTTTTGAACATTCTTACTGTGTACAAAGGTTCAACTCCATGTAGTACCTTGGGGTGAGACAGTCTGGTGCAATGAACATTCTGCATTCAGGTGTTTACTCCACGTACAGAGCAAAGTAAATGCGTGGCAAGAGGAGATCCCTCTGCTTTGGTTGTCTGACCAGCTTGGTGGGCATTCAGTGGACCAGTTCCCTCTGTGTGCTGCGATGAAACTGCCTCTCATCCTTTAATCCTCAGCTCTGTAAGCTTCCATTCTCTCCTTTTCGTACCCTGAATATATTTTCGTGAAGTACCTTCAGCATAATTCAGGCTGATTTTTTTTAAAGTACTGGAAATTTGGAAAATGCACAAGCAATCATCTTCTATCTTCAACTTCATTGTCTGCATACTTTAAAATCAATTTTTGCTCGTGTAAACATTTAGTAGATTCTAAAGTAATTTATACGTTGATCCTCTCCATTCAGCAGTATATGTACTCTACCCATCCTGAAACCCTAGAATCTGTATTTCCTCAGTAGGAAACAGTTTCTTTCTGCAGTTCTAAAACTCTGCTGTCACTGTTCATTGGTGTCAGGATACTGTAAGTGGATATATGAAAGTATGAAATGTGCAAATACTCACTAAATTAAATCTAGGTGGCACTTTTAATAATATTTAAAAAGCAGGTATTTGTGATATTATCTGTGTCAGTTTACTGTGCTTATTCTCCAGGCCTAAGGTATGAACTCTGTGGAAGAATATAGGAATGAGATCCACGTGCCTTGGAGAGCCACCCGAGGGGAGGGGGGACGCTGTTTGGGCAGGGCTGTGGTTGGCTCGGAGAGCGGCGGCACCTCGGGCTCATTGGGGCTCTGCCTTCAGCTGTGGGTGCTGCTCGGTCTGGGACAGAGCCCAGCTCAGCCAGGCCTGCCCAGAGCCTCAGCCTGCCTGGCAGCCTCATTTCCCTGTGCAATTCAGTCTCGCTGGGAGCTGGGATAGGTGCATTCTGGATTCTCTGCTCAGCAGCTCTGTGCTGGGTTAACGGGCTCTTGGTGCTGTGTTTGTCTCCAGAAGCAATGCCACGGTGTTGCACTTAAATCTTGGATAGATCAAAGGCATGTTTTAGTTCTCATGCAAAATGATGAATCAAGAGTTGCACAGTGTAACCATGAAAACAAATACAAACCAGTGTCTATAAACCTGCTCTCCATTAACCTCATAGCCTGCACCTGATTACTGACAACTGTAAAACACTGACATCGAAATTTTCACGTTAGAAGGAGTTTGACATCTCTACAAGATTGATAAAAACTTTTCTAGTAAGCGCATAGAACATATTTCTACTTGAATAGCTAAGAAATATACCAGGACATTTCCATTCTTTTTCCCTTCAAATAATAGTACTTATCAAATATTCAGATTTTTTTTGTTCGTTAACAAGTATACATAATCTGTAAAGGAAACTAAGGCTAGTTATTTCTTTTTACTATCTTTGCAATTGTTTAGTTATCTCTTTTTACCATGTAAATCAGTTTCTGGCGTGATTGTCTGAGTAGAATTCTTTTTAAAAAGTTACTTCAATAATATACCTAATTTAATGAAAAAAGAGTTTTATTTTCTATGTGTTATCCTATTTTTTCTAGTAAATGGGACTAGATATGTCTGGACACTTTATTTCCTAGTTATTCTTCTCTGTCTGTAACAATTTGCTCCATTATTCTGCTGGAATTGACTTTTTTCAGAGAAGGAGAGCACAGAGGAGTTTGCAGCTCAGTCAATCAATAGTTGAGAATGTGCTAAAATGCTGGGAGTGTAAGCAAGTGCAGATGCCTACGTGTTCTTGCTGTATGACCGTGTCTGCCTTCCAGCATGTGGGAGCTCTCGTACTTGGAACTACCAAAGCTGTGTCTTTTTGTCCCTTTTCAATCAAAGCCCCAAATGTTAAAACAATGTTTTAAACTGGGCATGGAATTTTCAATATTAAAAGCCCACAAATACATAGAATTATGTTGCATCCTAATGCATATTTTCATGTAGCATCCAAGTCATCAAAGAGCACCAGGCTGGCCAAAAAAAAAAAAAAAAATCAAAGTGAATATTTTAATTTGATGTGAAGATAATTTTCTTCTCAGTGTAATTTTTTAAGCTGCTGAGCAGGTGAGAGAACACGAAATTGCCTCTGTAGTGACTGGAATGAATGCATAATGGGACATGAGGATGATAAGAGCCATTTACTGCCTGGTTGTTCAGGACTGGCTCAGATACCTCACTGTGTCATGTGCACACCCCACAGGTACCTCTGATGGAGCTGTGTAATGTTCTTTTCACAAAATTTGCCCTTCTTGAGCCTATTTCTTGGCCTTGCCCAAATCTACATGAGTTCCCTTTAATGAAATTGTGATTTTTAAAGCCTACTTTTTGGCCTACTAAGTCCTACAAAACAGTTTGTAATATTTATTCTACAGCTGCATTTAAACTAGCTGATCTATAATTGCTTGCTAAGTTTCTCTTTCTGGGGCTTATTTTAAGAAAATTGCCAGCTTTAGATATTCACAGTCAAATCTCAGCATATGAAGATTGCATAACAGCCAGCTCAGGAGATGTATTTTGGAGAGCTTACAGGTAGGGGAAGGGAACCATCTGCAGGTCCCTGACAGAAAACAAGTTTCCAGCAGAAAGTGTTTTGAACACTGTTGATGTGAACATGTTGTTCTGTAAGGAGCCATCTGGTCAGTCAGAGCAATCTGTGTGCAAGTGCAGATGGATCCAGGAGCTTGGGGATCCAGAACCCCAAGTTCCCTCTCCTGGTCCTCGGGACAAGGCCTTGGGGGCTCCCCCGTGAGGATGTGCTGATCCACTGCAGCCAGCGAGCCTGGATCCCATCTCTGAGCTCTTTGTGGGAATGGCACAATGCCGGAAGGAGGAGAAATTCCCCAAGTTCCATTCTCCATCCAGCTGAAAGCAAACTGTGTTACCAAGGGTGCAGGTAGGTGGGATGGCGTGAGGGCTTGGAGCAGATGGGATGGTGTGCTTCCCCTGTGGACAAGTTCTCTTAGCCCACAGCTCTTCTAGTGATGTTTTAGATTAGAATTTGGAATGTACAACTGAAGAGGGGATTAATTCTTTAAATACATGTTCACAGAATGAATAGAAAATGATTAATGGAACTGAAAGAAATCAAACGAAATAATATCTTATTTATCATATATATTGTATTTATAATATATTTAGAAGTTGCATAGCATGAAACTGTGGCACTTAAAGATGTTTTTGAAGCCATACTGTTCTCACAAAGAGTGAGTTTATTTCTACTCCTGATTTTCTTTGATGTGTTGAAAGGAACTTAAGGGGTTCTTACTCACTTCAACCAGTCTGCATGGCAAAATATATTACTTAAACTACACTACTGTGGCCTGGGTGATGTGACCTGCACAAAAGCCCATCTGGAGATTCATGAGTTTAATTCTTTACTTAGTAAAATCTTACATAGAGTGATGAAAACTGATAGACACAGTTTATAACAGATAACTGCTGGTACAAATGAGTTGCTGAAATTCAGAGTGTATGTTCAAGAGAAGGACTTCAATTTGCCATTTTCAGCTTGAATTCTATTAATAGGGGGAGCTTAACAGAGATACTTGCCAACAACACACACCATCTAAAAATCACTTTTCTACGAGTTTCTGAAATGTGGAAGCACTGAAGAACTCCCAGACCAGCACATCTGCATTAGATGTACAAAGGCAGCATCTCCAGTGAGAACAGGATTTAGGGGGTTTGTTGTTTGGGAAGCAGGGTCTGAGTTACATGACCTACCAGGCTGGCTCTAGCTCCTTCTAGTCAGGGCATAGAGCACTGTTCTCTCTTCAGTTCCCAAACGCCCATTGTCTTATCACCAAACTGCCTTTCTGATACTCTGTGAAATGGAAAATGGCGTTTTTTAAGGTATCTGATGCAGAAAAACAACGAGCAGCCCCAGTAAGCCCCTGCTTTCATTCCTGCCTGGTGCCTGTCCCAGTGGGCACTGCTGGTGTTCGTGCCCTGTGCATCAGGCCTTGGTGCACAAGGAGCTGCTCTACATTCAGCCAAGGGCCCTTTTCACATTGGGTGGCTCCCTGTGACATCTGCAAACACTTTTGGCACAGGATGGCATTTGCAAACAGTTTTGGCGTGCTGTATTTCTGTAATGCATTGTCAGAGATATTGCAAGCTGAGCTCTCAGACATGAGTTTATGATGTTTGCTCCAGATCCCCTGAAATGTCAATATCTCAGTGCAATTGCCCTTGAGAAATCCGTTATGGAGGGGAAAAAAGGGGAATAATTACAGAAAATACACTGTTCTTTAAATCAGAATGAGTGTGTGCAAATGTATTCCCATATGTAAATTTTACATAATTGCTTGAATGGCAGAATTAGTAGAATGGTTTTTAAAAAAATAATTTGCTAATGAAAACAACATGATTTTTTTCCTAGTAATGTAACCGCTAGATTTGGAGTATTGCAAGAAAAACTATTCTATAATGCTTATTTCACTGGGAATAAAACCAAAGATTAGGTTTAATTACTTTTCCACAGTAGAAGAGGTTTTGAGGAATGAAAGAAGCTATGCTGAGAGATGGAAAATAAACTTTATTCCTTTCTCTTAGCATATGAAGCAGTAAGGAATACTCATGAAACTGTGGTTTAGAACAATCTGTTTATATGTCTTATATTGCAGTCTTCCAGTGCTTATTCATACTCCTTTCTGTGCAACACTGACAGTAATGGATAAATGGATGCATCCATTCAAATACATAAAGCAAATAATCTTCATAAGGGAGGTATCTTTGTACTTGTGCATGTACTTGGCTTTAATCCAGACCATAACAAGTTTGTTTATGCCCAACTGCACAGTTTTTCAGAAGGAGGTGGGTTATTTCTTTTCCTCATTTGAACTTGTATTGAAAAATATTGCAACAGCCATCAGTTTCTCCTGTGAACACAGCAGGAATTAGCTACAGGCCATCACTGAAATTCAAAACATCCTACAGAAGCTTTGTTCCTTGGTTTTGCTTATCTGCCAGCTGTAAATATAATCCATTCAATTCTGTTGTATTTTGGGTTCTGTTTTTGTGGTGTATTTTTAATATATTTGACACTTCAGTGGTGGTAGCAGAATCCATGAACAGTTAGCTGAAGTATCCTAGAATAACTTGATGTAATTATAGGTACTTGTCTATTAATAACAAAAAATTCATATTACGCAGGCTTTCTTCCCTGCCATAGCCCTTCACATCATTAACCAATGAGTGAAGAAAGTGAGTGTGCCTGGTTTTTTTTTCACTTTAGACTGCTTCAGATGTCTCCAAATACATCCTCTGTAGGTACAAATTAGGCCAGATGTCAGTTCAGGAATGCCAAATGACCTGAACTCTTGAGGTCTGTGCAGAAATAACAGAGGTAGCTTCCTCACCCAGTGCTGGTCTGTGTGCAGCAGCAGGGATGGCACAGACATCCATCCTCTCCATGCTCCCACTCCCTGTTCCTGCATGGCCCTCAGCCAGGGACAACACCCAGTGAGAACTTCGCATGTTTACAGCATCAGTCTGACATCAGGCCCTGCCGGTCTGGGAGGATGGAGCCAGAATAGCTGCACATAATGCAGGTCTGCTTTACAGCTGAACAGGCTTCTTCAGTTTACTCTTGCTCAAATAACCCAATTTTAAACAGAAATTCCAGGAAGGATTGGTACTGGGATGGCTGGGGTCACCACCTCCAAGAGTAGACCAGAGTAATTTTTCTTCAAATCCTCACATATTAATTACACAGTGCTCCACAGTTTGATTATACCAAGAGCAGCATGAAGGTTTATTTTTAGATTAAGATTTTAGAAGTGTAACACAATTACACTTAAGAGTTTAGTAAAACTCATGGTATGTGTTAAAAAGAGACCAGATAATCTTTGGGTCTGAAAGTTGGAAATATAGGCCTTGCAAACAGCAGAACCCATTTCTTTGCTATTCCATGTCTATCTGGCCTCTGAAATCTTGTTTCTCAAATTTTATTCTTAAGAACTCATAATTTAATTCTTTTTAAGAGAGTAAATTTATTAGTCTTAATACAGAAAATCTGGTAATTCATATATATACTCTGAACAGCTCTAAATGTCTGACTGTTAGAAATCTTTCAGTAGAAGACTCCTACCTATTAAAAGAGATAAATCCTGAAGTATCAGCTTTTGAGAATAGCCAGGTATGACCAAAGGGAAAGAAAATGGGGTTGGTTTGCATTGTCAGGCAGACTGAATATTTTATCATATTTTTACTGTTAGTACTACAGCTGTGTCAAAATGCATCTAAATCCTCAAGGCTCCAAGAAAATCCAGTGCCCAGCATTTCTAAGCACAGGGCAGGGATGAGATGAAAAGGCTTCCTGTCTGCCTGTGGAGCTGTCAGTGCAGTCAGGTTCTGTGTGTCACCTGAGCAGGGCACAAACAGCCTCTCCTCTCTGCTCCTCAGGCCAGCACAGCACCACCACAGGGGGGACTGCAGCACACACTTCCCCTCCCGTCTGCCAAGGCTCTTCTCCTGCTGGCAAAGTAGAACTACCCTGACAGAGATAAAATTCTGCTTGATGATCTCACAGCTTTCTGGTACCGTAGCTGTGCACGTGTGATACTGACCTCTGCACACAGGTGCTTCACTGAGCTGCTAAACCAGGGACAGGGATTTACTATTTAGTTCAAAATGTACTTGGAGCCACAAAATGTCCTCCCTCAAAGTTGACTGTTCTTCCTAACAGCAAAATCTTCATGTGGCCAAAAGCCACAAAACTCAAGGAAACAAGAAGGGGATTTCATAGGGAAATGAGGAAAGTGCCTGTCTTGTGATCCTGTGACCTTGGGCTAGCTTCCTTGTGGCAAAACTCAGCTGGCCTCCAGAGGCAGATTCTTTGGGCAGCAGTAGCCATTTAGAGGCTTCTCCAGAAGCTGAGAAGTGAGAAGGTTCAGCAGCTCCCAGCTGCCAGGAATGTCACTGCAGCCCTGGAGCTACACTGCAGTGGCTGCCAGCAGTGGGAGGGTCACGGCTCTCACTGGTGTCCTGAATTGATTCGTCTCTAATATTCTGGCAAACGAGCAAGCTTATTGCAAATCTGATTTATTTTTATTTAGAACTCACTGGCAAAGTTCTGAGTTATAGAGGGACCAAGATGATACACTTTTTAAAGACTCTGAATCTGATGATACCTGGAGAGCTGACCCCAAATTTCAGGCGCTCGTGGCTAGCAATGCACCATGCACTGAACTCCTGCTGGAGTCAGTAGCAGATTTTGGTGCCTGTTAACCTAATTTGGAGTCATAGAGAAAAAAAAAGGATGAGCTGAATTTATCACGGACATTTTCTTTTTTTACAGAGAAAATAATTAAAGTATGATTAAGAAGAAATGTGATTTTGGCTGCTGATTACTGTGGTCGTCTTTTTGCTGGCCAGCCTGATGCTTGTTTAGTTTCTGTCTAATCCATCAAGATTGTTGCATCCCAAGCTGGCTCCCTCAGTCATTCACCAGGCAATGTCATTCTTCCGTGAGCTTCCTTTTCTGTCTTGGATTAAATGTAAACATTAGTTCCTGTCTTCATTACCAAGAACAAAATCAGCATTTCCCTTGTTATTCTGTTGATGGTACTCATTTATTTACATATTTCCCCATCTTGATTACTTTTCTTTATTTAGGGAGTACAGATCTAATTCCACTATGCCAAGTCTCAACCCTCTCCCTGTGATTATGTTGCCAGGTGCAGATGTACTATTTTCTACGAGCTTATCCAGCTCAGTGGGAATTTCTTTTTTATCTTAGGAAAACTAAATAATGGGCTAAAATGAAGAACAATTTAAAAGCTCCCAAGGGTTGAGATTATGGCCTATATTTTTGAGGTTTTTAGGTCATGGATCACTATTCGTATCAAGTTTATGGTTGGAGTGCAATAATGTGCCCTTAGTATTTAAAAAATAAAAGCCAGAAAGCATGATTGCTGTAGAGCAGTGTTCTTCACATTATCATTGCCACCATATTTTCCAGAAAAGTTATGATTGATTTTAGGAGCAGTTTTTAAGTTTGTTCCCTTTTTTATATTCACAGCTGTTATTTTGAACGTGACATTGATTCAAATCTGGATCTGACCCTCAGAATGGTCACATCAGCTCTCTCCTGCCTTTTGCACATGTTAATATCATGTGTAATCTTCATGAGAAATGAAGATACTTGAGAGAAGCAGCTGATACCTCTTAACTTGATGGAGCAATTAAAACTCAAGCACTTCCTTGGAAGATCAAAACAACATGTTTTGGTCACAACTTCTCTCTCTCATTCCATTTGCTTCTATAGTAATTTTAAAAGAAGGGCTTGTTCTTAAAAATAAAATAATGATGGTCACTGCTTGTGTAGGTTGCTTTTTTGATGGGCAAAACTCAAAGCAAAGAGAGCTAAGTTGCATTATTCCCTTGGAGACTATTTAAACTCACTGAAAGCTGCACATGCCAATGCTTTGGGGCAAATATTCCAGCCTGGGTGGATTTGGATCAGAGAAGAGTGAGGGAGCATGGAGGGGACAGAGCCCCTCAGCAGGGACACAGCAGCCAGCTCGCTCCACCAGGGCTCTTGCCCAGCTCAGAGCTGAAGCACCAGGAGCTGTTTGCTCCCGAGCCCATGGAAAAACAGGAGACTGGTAACTGTGCTGCCTTTCCCAGGTGGTGAAATTCGGTGGTGTTGAAGGCTGAAAGCCGGACATGGTAAAGTAAGGCATGAATATGAACCAAGTTATTTATTGCCATTAGTCTCAGTGCATTAGTGAGCTCAGGATCAGGTAAATGATAGGGAACAGCCGAACTTCTGCCTTTCAGCTGAGCACAGGAATACAAAAACCAAATACAAAAATTATAAATAAATGTAAATCTGTGTTTGGTGATTTCTGTCTTCTTAGTTAGCTGTGCAGGGATCCTTTGCCAGAGCACAGGGTTCATGCATTCTGTTACTCTGTCTGGGGCATCACAAACCACGGACAGTAACCATTCCCAAATGCAGAAGTCATTGTGCAGGGGAAAGCTAAGGAATGAGAGTATTAAGTATAAGTAGTGCTTAGATGGAAACTGATGACAGGTCACGTTTGCAGGGTTCTGAGCATTTCCTGAGTGAAGGAATGTATAACATAGATATTATTCAGTTATATAACTATTAGATACAGTAACCATCTTGTTATGCCAACTTCAAAGTGAAGTTAGCGGGGGGGAAAAATACCGTGTCATCAGAGTTCTGTACAGTGTCATGGTTTACAGAAAATTCAAATAACAATGCAGATGTTGATGAAGAAAGTCTTCATTCTCTTATAGAAACTGAATTGTAGCATGTGAATGTTCAAGTCAGGGTACTTTGAGTTCTAACAAATGGAAACACAATTATGTGTCATTATTTCGCTGCAAGAGGAGATCAAATACATGATGGGTATAGAAGTGTGTTATGTGGAAGTAGAAGGAGCTGTACATTAACCAAATGGTTGGACAGAATATTAGAATTAATGCTTTTCATTTCTTGAAATTTCATTTCAGATCTAATCTTGATGGGAAATGATTACTCAGTTTGTAACCTGACAACTTTGCTCTAATACTGTCTTCAGGATTTTCAGTGTCAAAGTGTACTATAGAGGGATTCTCTTTCTATCTCTTCTGTTAATAACTGACTCTTTAAACATCCAAATCAGACATTTGTACTAATAAATGGAGATCACAGTTTCTCATTAATAATTATATTTAATTTCTACAAAATTGGGAGCAGTGGCAGGAAATGTGTCTCCAATTATTTTTACACTTCAACAACTGGAAACAAGGATTTTACCCATTTGACTACAAAGCAGGAGTTACAACAATGTGTGAAATAATTTGGTGAATTCGGAATCTTAGTTAATAATGCCACTAAACAGGTGTCTTATCTGATTATAATTGGCAGAAGGTGCTGAGATATGTTGCACTGTCAAGTCAGAATTAGTTCTCAATTGTCTAATAAGGATCTCCTGATACAGTCTGGGCATTGCTTAATGGTACCTTTTTGAGGAGCTGCCTGCCTGAGCACCACATTAAGTATTGAGGTTATAATCAGGATTAGATTATTATAATGACTAACACAGTATTAATAACACAAGAAGCTGGCAAAAGTCACCAAATTTATCTGGCAGCAAATGCCTTTTTTCATGAGGTGTGTTTAATGTAACTCAAGTAAAACTAGAATTATGAATGTCTCCAGAGAGGCATTTACATGTGAGATGGATCTATAGATAGATACATGAAATGCCTGATCTTAAGCTTTGCTACACTCCCAAGATGTGCTTATTACTTCTGTTCTCTGATCTGTGGCTGGTACAAAAGTATTTCCAATTGCAGACATGTTATACTATTTTTATCAGAAACTTCTCTCTCTAATTTTATCCTGAAGAATAGGTAGTGAGCTGGGAAATAAATTTCTTCATATAAACGCTCACAACATCAGCCAAGAGAATACTGCAGTTCCATATGCTGAGTATGTAAAGAAAACCCCACAAAATACAGTTTACATTTGGATACAGGGAGAGCAATAAATCAAAGGTATGAATAAACCAGCAGCTGATGAAAAGGAACAGTTATTTTAAGCTATTTTCTATAGATGCACCTCAGGCAGAACTTGACACCAAGACAAAATCAATGAAACTGAATCGTTTGCCAAACAAACGCTGGGCAGATCAATCAGGAATGCTTAAAAGCTAAACAATGACCCGGTGGGAAGGAGGAATTGATTGCCTCAGCAGGTTGCTTTTTTCTTCAGAATGGGCCAAGGTGAGAATGCAGAAAAAAACTTGAGCCTTTAATACGTGGACATTCCACTGCTGAACAGGGCAGTGCCTGGCAAGCCTCTCTGCCTGCCAGGCTCGGCCTAGAAAATTGGACCCTGCTCAAGCTTCTGTGGCTCAGAAGGCAATAGAATGAAAAGCAGAATGTTGTATTAAAGCCCAACAGGTGTAGCTGGGGCAGGTGTAGGCTTGGAGTAAGTGGTTACTTACCTCAGGGACTTGGGGCAGCTGGGCTGGGAGAGTTAGAGCAGCACAGCTACTCCCTGGTTTAGGTTTAAGTATTTTAGATTTGTATCTTAATCTGAGTAAAGCAATCAATTATAGGTGAACCCTAACTCAGNNCCCCCCACTAACCTAGGGACTATTTTTACTGAATGTTAACAAATGAGAGGATTTGCAAACCTTGTAGGTAATGGGGTATTTTTCCTTCTCCATCCCAAACACAGGGTGGCAAAAATTAGATTTGTCTCAATGCCATCTTCACATGCATTTGCCAGAAATACAGACAGGATCATTTTAAGGTCTTCATGCCACTGCCCCAGAGTTCATGGACTATTTGACCAGTTGAACTGTCAGTACATTTCAGAAGTGTTTTGTTTAGTGCCAGAGATTTTATAGGTACCATTCGACCTCATGGCCACAACTAAAATTATGAACTCTAATAGCAGGAGACAAAAGAGACAGGAGATGAATCTTTTCCTCCTACTTGATTACCATGTGTTTGGGGGGTTTGGTCATTTTGGTAAAAAAGCCAGAGCTGAAGCAGGCAAGTGAGATGGCTGGTTCTCCCATCAGGTTTGGAAAATGGGAGGATGAAAAGGGGCTAAAAGACATTTAAATTTATGACTCTTTTTTAATACTTGAAACTTCTTCCCCCATAGAACATCTGTTTCCATGGAAGTTGATCAATTAAATTTCAGCTCCAGTTCTCATTTCATGCTGAATGCATGAAGATGTAATTCCTCAGATATACATTGATTTCTGTAAACCTACATTAGATAATGATGTATCTTAGATTGTCATTATAAAAATTAGCTGAGACATTTAAGATAAATTAACCTCTAATTTAGTTATTAGACGTATCATGTTGTGGAGTAGCATCATTTACATTAGGAGAATTATTTGCATTTTCTGTCCTTCGCTCACAGACATCGGTGTTCATGTAATTTACTAAATGACCTGATTACCTCAGCCGTGCCTGGTAGGGCAGACTGATTTTAATTCATCTCTCTTCATTTTAGGGGAACTCCTTCTGCCCCTTTTGCCCTTTTCCCTCTGAATAGCTTTGCTCCATTGGGCTGGCACTGATGTCGTTTTGGGGACATGCCAGCAGGAGGAGCTTGTGCATTAAAATGTGCTTTCCATAAAGCAATCACCAAATTACAGTAATTGCACTCAACTCGGGCTCTCCTCCTGCAAGGTAAAGCACCTTGTACCTGCCAGGGAGCTCCGTGTGCCTCAGAAAGCCAAAGCTCTGTCAGCAGTGGCCATCGTGCTGGTGAATTAACCTATTTTAGATTGAGCAAAGCCCAATGAGGTGAACATTTAATTTTATACCATTGTATATTTGATATTTAGATTATTTTACGTTTACGTGTTCTGAAACAAAATCACAACCCTCTGAAGCCAATGTCACATGCTCTCTTTTACAAGCATTACAGTATCAACACTGCAGTGCTCAATTTTATAAATAGTATAAAAATTATGAGTAATAATATTCATGTTACTAAAAGAAATCCATGGTAATGAGCACAGCTGAAATTGGATTCACATGATCAGAATTCTCTACAGCAACTTAGATAGCATTGCTGATTTTCAGAATATGAAATCGTAGGGCCACAGTTGGAAGTCCAATTATCCTTGGCTACCAAGAATTAATAACATAGGCTAAATTAATTTTTACACTTCTTATTTTAGTGACAAGAAAAACAAGGAACTAAAGATCTAACTTGTTAATCTGGTTTTTGAAAACGAGGAGGATGTATGCCACAGGTATTTTATGCATTTTTTCACACAAAGGACTTCATAGTTACCTTGGAAGACTAAATACTATGATAAGATTGTGGTGAATCTTGATTTAGGAAAATCCTTTATTATTTTCAGTAAAGCTATTTCAGCATTTTCCGCTTAAAAACTTAGACCAGTTAAATACTCTGCCTTGAAAAAAACACCACAAAACTTTATTTTCTGTTGTTTGGCATCTGAATTGAAGAAAACTTTTCCATACTGTTTTTTGTCTCTTACCTTTGTGGGAGCGCTGTGTGTGCACTGTAGTTCCAAAGCCAGTGGCCAGGCCAGGACAGCTGCCCTTTCTTGCAGAAGTGCTCTGCTGCCTGCAAGTGAATTTTCTACTCAGTCCTAGGACTTGTTAAATGCTTTTGCTTCACTAACATTTCTCCCATGTGGGTGCTCAAAACACCTCAGTGGGGCCTGAATGTGCCTGTGGCTCTGGCAGGAGTGTCTGACCTGTGTGTGAGGAAGGTCACTGCAGGAAAAGGAGTTGCACAGAGAACTTTGGGGATTGTTTTAAAATATGTCTGTGTTTGCTTAATATGGCCAGAACTGCAGATGAGCAGTTTCTCTCTTTGGACTTGTTATCACACTCTGAGATAGGTATTACAAGGTTGGGGTTTTTCACTTACGAAAATAAGCTGGGCTTTGTATGCTGTGTAATTTTATTGCTTAGTTGAGTTGCTAAATGCAAAACTTAGTTTTATTTATTGATCTGTGTGTAAGCAGTTTAATTTAAAACCATGTGGAGTCCTGTAAAAGAATGGCAAAAGTACAATGCTATCCCTTTATACTGTAGTTTTCCGAGGAGTCTATAGCCTGAATATCACCTAGGTAAGCTGGAATTTTCTGTTACTGCTTGTTTTTGACCTTAATGTACTTCTTCTCTGAGTCTTTTCCAAAAGGCTCATTCATGTAAGACTCTAGTCTGTTGTGGGTCAGGAGAGACTGAAGAATTCAGGGATGTATTACCAATGTACTTCATCATGTAATGATACATCCATCCATGATTAGAGGATTGTTAGTTGAGCATCATCCAAGCTCTTGTCTATTTTGCTTGTACTTTTATCACTTCAAAATGCTTTTCCCACCATTTCTGAACTGCAACTCATAGAGATCCGCTTTTATCCTGTAACTTGCAAACTTCCATAAAGTATTGAAAGTTCTACTAGTTCTCATTTCTGAAAGAGCCCATTTTGTAATTCACACTTGAGATACCAGTAGAAAGATGCAATTCCGTGATGTTGAAGATGTGTGCTGTACTTTGCAGTCATGTGCCAGGCTCTCATAACATCTGCTTTTTTCATGTTGGAAATAACTACACAACAATTTACATATAACATAAATTAGCTGTTCTGTGTTTATTTTTTGTCTCCCTAGTGATATCCCACCCTCTGGAGAACCAGTAAGCAAAAGCAGTCGCTCGAGAGTGACCACCCGCTTCCCCAAACTGTCCCGCAGCCACCCAAGGGAGCCCCGGAGCCTGGAGCCTCAGAGCGGTGATCTCTGACCCACCTCCTTAATTGTCACTATGGGCAGCACGTACTTTAAGTTGTTCTGTGATTCCTTCCTAGCCTATATTTATAATTTAAGCTCCTGAAGAGACTACAGCTGCATCAACTTAAATCCTGAAAAGAGACATTCATTACCAAGGGTCATATCCTGATTAACTACTTTGGAAGGCAGTAATCACTTTCTCAAAAGAATATGAGGGCTCTTCACGAGAGCTCAGCAAACTGATAGGCATTTCCTTTGTTTTGTAAAGCTGCACTGCACAAATTCTCCTTTGTTCCTCTGAAGTCCTTCTGTCACAATGAATTCCTTGTTTGTATTATGTTGTCCCTTTTTCCATGTACAGTTTTCTGTTCCAGAGAGACATGGGGCTTCATGTCAAGACAATTTTTTTTCCTTAGTAGAACCTTTATGATGATCACTACTTAGTATGTCAGAAGAACGTGCTTAAAAGAACCTCACTAATTTATTACCTTTTGTAAATAGAAAGACTGGGTTGTTTTGGGTTTTTTTTATTGTAAACCTCTGACACACAAAGATTTTTAAAGAACTTGACAATGTAGATGACGAGAAAAACATTACAGGTGGAAAAACAGCTTTTGTACATTTCTAGTTAGGTATTCTCAATAACATTCATTTGTGGGAAGTAATTCTTTAAAATCAGAGGATGTAATAATTTTTTAGTGAAATTTCAGTCTTGCTGTAAGGCAGGTGCAATATTATTCATTTCTACAAACCACCTTAAGGATACACAAAATTAGCGTGGAACAAAACAGTGCTTTTAAGTCTTGGATTATGTTTTGTTATTAATTTGTTGCTTATGTTACAGAACAGTCCATCATTAACAGGGCTGGGTGGAATTCTTAATCTGATTTTGTAAAACCCTTCACATGGTGATGCTTAAAAATTGCCTGTAATGAAAGTGCCTGTTACCCATCACCTCTTATTGAGAAGTAATTGGTAATGCTACTACTGTAAGAGTAACTAAAGAATTGACAAGAATTGTTACAAGTGATGGAAGTCCTGACATGGATTAACTGGAATCCAGTTCAGTATCCATTTGCTGCACTGCCGTAGGCAGTTAATTATGTTTTAGCTATCTTCTTCTCTTCATTAAGTTTAAGCAGTGTATGTTCAAATTTTCTATCAATTGTATTCTGGTTTTCCTTTATGTAAGAACATCTTTCCTCTCAGAAGTTTTTTTGGATAACGTTACTTAAATTGATGTATCTTGTCATTTTATTATCCACTCATTATATTAAGTTTTCACATCTTATATTATTCTCCAGGAAAAAACAAGCTGATGATTAATAACAGACTTTGAACCTCAGTGCTTTACTAAAGTTCCAGCAAACTGGCACTCGTGTTGTGCAAACCTGTGAGCAGTGCGTGTTGTTCAGGGAGGTCAGTGGTCCGGTCATTTTCAGTGGCACCTCTCAAGTGAGAAGGGCTTCGTTACCCACAGAGAGTGGCAGCAGTGGGCTGCTGCCTGAGTGTGACCCCACGTGCTGGATTCCCACCACTGAAATACAGAGCTTTTGGATTGCACTCAACAGCAAAACGTGGCAGAGAGGAGTGGGATTCACTCTACAGGTCAGAAATTTCAGTAGGTGAAATCATGTCACAGAAAGGAAACATTATTTCTGTCAGCAAGAGATCTCAGTTACCACACAGACAAACAGAAAAGCCCAAAGGGCAGCCTGGGAGCTCACTGCCGTGTGTTCATTACCAGATGAATTACTGTTGGTGTTTTGTGTTAGTTACAGTGGGACACTTCCTAAGAAGAAAGGAAAGTGAGTAGATTGGCAGTGAAGTAGCTTCTCCAAACTCTTCAGTCTGATGCACTGCTGATGGTTTAATTTGTCTTTGTTGGAAAGAAAAGTAGCTATAATGATGGTCTCACTTTGAAACATTTTAACTCATTTTTCAGAAAGTGGAGACTTGGTTAATAGAAATATGGCATATGTACTAACACTGAATTGCTAGTAAATTTGAAAGAAAACACTGTGTGGAAACCTTTGTGATGTATCTGTTACATGAAGTTGTATTCATTTTTAAGAAATAATTCACAGATTCAAGTACTTCTTATTCAGCAAGTTGCAAATGGTAAGAAATTTCATTTACTGCAGACTGAATTTCTTTTTAGTTGTTTAAAAGGAATTTTTTGTATCTGCATTTGGCTCTTAAAATTATTTCATTCCTGATTATCTTGCTTGTAATTTTTAATGTATGTATGTAAATCACATAAAAATACTAAACTTGTTTACCCTGTACAAATTGCTCTTTGTTAACTTTAGCTGAATTGTGTATCAGCTCCTAAGATTACAGTCTGCAAACAATGTTCACTTGGTGATACAAGATACCATAATGGGTGCATTACTAATCCATTTAAAAGCTCAGCTGTGGTTTCTCTAAAATCCCAGGAAATAATAAAATGAAAGCCTTTCTTCACAAGGTGGCATTCCCACTTTATACCCCTGATTTTTTGAAGACTGCTGAGGTACTTGCATGAGTGCAAGTAGGTGCCTACTGACAGGAATACCCAAATTTCTACCACCTCAAGACATTCTGAAAGGCCCTTAGAATCCCGTGTGTCTGTTAAAATCCCACTTCTTCTGTTCATTCACCAGAACCAGCAAAGCCTCTTGAAGAAGGCTGGCCAGTTGGTATTAAGAATTCCAAGTAGTTATATTATTCTTCTGAAGTACCTGTAAGTGTAACAATGATTCTGACAGTGGAATGATTTTATCAGTTTATCCTGTTCACCCAATTCCATGCAGTTACGATTTTTGTACAGCTCTAAACTTCCTTTGGCTGACTCACAGCTCTGGAGCCCCCGTCCGTGCTCAGTGGGCAGCTCACAATGAGCTGCTGGGTTCATTACTAATGAATTATTAATTGATTCATTACTGACTGTTCCTGCTGGCACCAGTGGGCAATGCTGTAATCCCAGGACAGAGGACTCGGGACAGGCTGGGCCCTGGAGCTGTTCCTGGGAGCCCTGAGCTGTGGGCTGGTGGAGCCAGCCTAGAGCAATTTGTGGTCTTGTTTGCATTTCATTCCTGCTTTGTCTTTAGATCCAGGGCTTCTCCTCTGGATCCTTTAGTGACTGTTCAAAATAAACTGTAAAGAAGTGGCACCATTTTTACTGTAATGCTGTTGTCCAGTTACGTCCACCATGAACACTTCCCTAAGACACACAGAGCAGGCAGAGCTCTACCAGCTTTTGCAGATGTGTCCATCAGTATTCACAGATCGACTGTGGTTTTTCAGAATCTCATTTATTTAAAGATTCTCTCATTCATTATAGAGAGTGCAGTGTGTTGACTTGGCTTTTGCAAATTAAATCAAAGTTCTCAATAATAATAATAATAATACATCTCCAAGGTTTATATGAGACAGGATATTGACATAGTTATAAAGGCTTAAATTGATATGTCCATTAAGTCACATATTCTTAGGAAGATAATTTCAAAGCCAGTCTTTTTAATGGACTATATTGTTGATGTGATAGTTGTAATCAAATTATACTACCTTACAGAACCCACTGCAAGTCATAAACCATCATGATTGAATTAATACAAGTATTTAGAGAAAGAACAGAATGGTACTAAAGACTACTGGCTCAAAACTGTGCCCTATTGCAAAGGTGATTTTTTTTTTGTAACAGTCATGTTTTATTGTACAGAATAATACCTCCATAGTAGCTGTCAAATTAATTAATAAAAACCTACTAACAAAAGGGGTGACTGGGGTTGACTGACTCAGAGCAGCAAGCTAATAATAAATGAGACTTGATGAACTAATGATACTTCTGCCAGGACATATTAATGTTTAAGAACCTGGTATTTTGTTACCGGAATTAATAATTGGTGCTTTTTGATATTGATGTAATTATTTTTCCTTCAAAGAATGCAGGGATCTCAGTTCTGTTAGAAGTTTCATACCATTTCACAGGTTCAGCCCCCCACCCCAAAATGTTTCTCATCTAATGGCTTGGAATTCTGAGAACAGATAATATTTACCTGTGGATAGAAATACAGTTACCTGCTTGAAAGTACTATGAGAAACCTGTGGAGCAGGTGTTTAAAAGAAAAAAAAACATTTTTTGACCAAATCCTGCTGCTATACGCCCTTGCAAATCTTGGAACCAGCCCTGGGCTCTTCTAGCTGGAGCTCTAGGATATATGAAAAGAAACCTGTTCCACACAAAAATACATTTTTCTCCTTGGAAACAACAGTAATGCTTCTGTGTTGGATCTTGAGTCACTTTTGGAAAAGTGATAAAACAATTCAAGAAAGTAAAGGAGTTCTCTCCTTCCCTTTCTGTAGGTTAGGGTATTTCAATCAGCACCCTGCATCACATGGAATATTAACTTGATTATTATTTTATAAGTTCAGTAGTTTCATAGCATTCTGTATTCAAAGAAACACTTTACTGTAGGAAAATATCTGTATGAAATACAAAATGTGTTTAAAAGTATCAATTAACCTGCTTCGTGTTTCACATACTGAATGGAGGATAAACCACTTGTTCTACAGTGTGTGACACTGTACATTTCATTTATTTCTCACTCTGCACTAACTGTGCTTTTATGATCCAGTTATAGAGAACTTAGATTATGCCTTCTCCAAAAATAATGAGAGCATACTTCTAATCAATATTAATGGCTGAGTTTTTCGTTCATAATGGCATGACTTTATTCTAGACAACAGCACTGAAATGTTTAGAAAGGAATGACTTTTCCAGATTTACAAATAGCTGCAGATCACCAGACTTCAAAAAAAATACTCATTTTATTGCATCAAAACAGAATTTATTGCACTTCCCTGTAGGGGAATCGGTTCCTTTAACAAGATTTAACAACTTATCTCCATGCCATGACTGTAGTTAAACTGTGGTAAGTGGTTTTTTGAATATTAATCATTTAAGACACTAGAAATTATAAAAGTGTAAGTGTTGTTGAAAATACAGTTCTGAAAGGCTGTGCTTTCCTTCTTAGTTAACACTGAGATAAAGAACTAAGTGTCTTGGATGTGGGACCACACCTGTTGGCAACTGAAGAAGCTGAATTTCCCTTTTGACTTAGGGGAGGGATTTTTTTTGTTGTTACTATTAAACTGTAGAAAAGATATTATTAATTAAGCATATATATGTACAGTATTCACATAAATACTAATAAACTGTAATATTATTTTAACTTGCTATGCTAATGTTTACATTATAGAATTTTAAAGCAAATGTATGTATATAAAATTTTCTAAATACTTTCTTTTTGTTTTTTTTTTAATATCCTGTGGTAATTTTATTGTAACCTGGTTAAAATATGCTACTTTACCAAGAAGAAAATAAAAAATAACATCTTTTCTTTGAAGTAGAGTGTTTATACATCCTATATGTCCTATTCAGCTGTTTTGTAATTGCTTATGTTCATTTTTTCAATGTGTTCCTAGAATGATGTATGTACATAACAGACTTTAATTTGTTAAAACATTACTTCTTCATATGAGAAGTAGGATTTATTGAAAGCCATCTTGAACATTTCAGTTTATAATCACATTAGATAAATCACTCAAGCAGGAAGGCAAACAATACCAGGCAATGCCACCACATTTGTGGTGCTTGGCTTTTTTACATTCAAGGTCCACATATGAATGTTTTATCTCTTTTTACTGAGATATGATACAGTTGGCAATTCATACCCAGTTCATAACTGTGTCATAACTGGCACTTTCATATCCAGTTCATAACTGGATGCTTCCATATCATGTGGAAAAGGAAGTTTTAAAAAGGAAATATTATATGCATTTAATCAATTTCCACCAGACAAAGCTGTAATTTAACAGAAATGAATTGTTAGTACATTCCTCATACTCACAGAATTTCTCCTGGTTAATTCAATTCAAATTCTTCAAGCCACTACCATTATAGAGTGATCTAATTAGTTGAACTGTTCATGTTAAAAACAGACAGACACTTACTGTAAAATTCACAGGGATGTTTATCTGCATCTTTTAAAACCTGTGGCAGGTTAGGTGTCATTACAGGAGTTAGATGACAGAACTTTTCTTTTAATTAGTCTTGGCAGTCCTTAGGATTTTGTTTTTGCTTTTCATATCTCAGTTATTTAAGATCATAAAGCAAAATTATGCTTATAAACTTTAAATTAATAGTTTCAAGCAAAGTTTTTTTCCTTTTCTGTCTCCTTGAGGTACTAGACCACAAATAGCCCCAGGCTGTTGATTGGAACGTATGGACTCAAGATCTCCCTGCACCAGGGGCCGAGTTTCAGCCCTGCAGAACAAGTGTCTGTTCCGAGCTGGGTGGGTGGGTGTTTCTTGGCCACTTGAGCTTTATTTCCTGCCTACCACCACATCTGAGCCTTTGAACTGCACGGGAAGGGTAAAATCTGATCATTAGGAAGGGTAAAATCTGATCATTAGGGGAAAGACAACCAGATTCCCAACCCTGGGCTGGAGAAGGCTGGAAAGAACAGGGTTGATGCTGTAACCCTTTATGTCCATGCTGTAACCCTTTATGTCCTGTATCCCACTGCCGGGTAAAATCGCTGGGATGCTGCTGGGATGCTGCCTTGTCCAGCTGCTTAATTGCCACTTTTAAAATCCTGGGAAGGACAAGATCATTTAAAGGGACTACTGATTTTTCTGTGCATCCAGGCAAAGCTTCAGGTTGCATTTGGGAAATTGGAACAACCTGCCATTTCTACATGGCCCTACAGAGTTTTAAGTTTTTCTTTTCGGGAAAGGACCTGCAGAGGATTTACTGCCTTTTTTTTTTTTTTTTCTCTTTTAATTTCCCTAGAAATTTTAAGGAAATAAGGGAAAAGCTTTGTACAAACGATCTGTCAGAAGAAAGAGCAAAGATATTTTTAAGAGAATGTTTAGAGTAAGATTTTTGCTACTGCACTTCAGTCTTTCTGAATGACCTTTTAAGTATTGTGAGTGAACTCACTGTATTCCCAAAATTAAGCTGACATTTTGATATATTGCAAGTCGTGCTTGATTTTGTTCTAGGAAATCGTCATGCAGATTGTGTGTGTGTGTGATGCCTATTTTCTGAATTATTCTTGCCCTTTTTGACCTGCACTGGGACAGCAGGCTTTTATTATGTGCGATTTCTAAGAACCATGATGATAACCTGCTTTTTATTTCCAATTCAACAATATCCATGCCATTTCCTAAGTTTCTTAATTTCCCAGTATTTTAAAGATGCTTAGCAAGTCCATATACCTTAGCCCATACACTGCATTTGTCATTGCTAAATGTCTTTATTTTTAATGTCACCTTCTAGCGTTACTCATATGCAGCTCGTAATTATTTCAGTCACGTGGGCCCCTCATTAACAGATGTCCTGCCTTCAGAGCTTTGTGCTGAGCAAACTGCTGTGCTCTGGATGAGCCTCTGCACTTGCCCTTTGTTCCAAATACCAAGCCTGTGGCACCTTGGGCTTGGTCATTCTGTGGGAAGCTTGGCATGCTTTTTGTATGCTTGGAGATTCACTCTTTACTTTATTTCACACTCACCTGCTTGTGTTGAGCCTGTGCTATTTTTGGGGTCTCTGCTGGAGCACTACGATCTGCCCTTCCCCAGTTTTCTAGAGTGCGTATGTCCGACAAATTCACCCTTGCATAGTGCTTCAGCTCTGACTTTAACCACTCCATTTTCCTGTTAAGAATATTTTCATAATTAATTTTCTTCCTAGTACTGCGTGTTGTTCAGAAACAGCTCAGGTACATTGAGGGTTTGTTCTAGTCAGTGAGTTCTACAACGTCAACTTTTTGTGGGCTTGATCCCTGTATGGGCCATTCACCTAAGAGCTGGACTCCATGATCCTTGTGAATTTCTTCCAGCTCAGAGTATTCTATGATTTTGTAGATCTCTGCATGACAAAAACCTGTTTTTAATGACTCCAACTAACATCTGCCAGAGCTGTCAAAAAACAAGGCCTTTCTTCGGGAATTATTGCTATAATAATATAGATTTCATATTGCTGTTACATGGCTTCAATCTGTGAAAAATATTTACAGGTCAAGTGAATATAGCAAGAAAAGATCTTATCAGGTTAATACTAATTTTAAATGCCTAACTTATGTAAGTATTTTTCTTTTTCTTAATTTTATTCCCTATTTTTTCAAGTGCTAATTCATCCACGAAGGAAGATGCTTCAACATGTGCCAATTACACCGACAGTTTCTACATTTCAGTTTCTAGTTGGAAATTAAATTATGTTTATTAACATTCCCAATTTTATATAGAATCATTGAATCATTTAGGTTGGAAAACACGTCTAAGATGATCAAATCCAACTGTTCCCCCAGCACTGCCAAGTCCCTCGTTACCCCATGTCCCCAAGTGCCATATGCACACAACTTTCAACCCCCTCCAGGGATAGTGATTCTGCCCCTTCCCTGGGCAGCCTGTGCCAGGACTTGACAACCTATTTGGTGAAGCAATTATTCCTAATATCCAATCTAAATCTTCCTTGGGACAACTCGAGGCCATTTCCCCTCATTCTGTCACTTGGGAGACCAACTGACCCCCGGCTGCCCCCTCCTGTCAGGGAGTTGTGCAGAGCCACAAGGTCCCCCCGAGCCTCCTCTTCTCCAGGCTGAGCCCCTTTCCCAGCTCCCTCAGCTGCTCCTGGGGCTCCAGACCCTTCCCCAGAGACAGCTCTGTTCCTTTCTCTGGACATGCTCCAGCACCTCCATGTCCAGTTCTTGTCATGAAGAGGGGCCCAGAACTGAACACAGGACTCGAGGTGTGGCCTCAGCAGTGCCCAGGACAGGGGGACACTCAGTGCCCTGGTCCTGCTGGCCATGCTGTTCGCAGTAGCAATCCCCAGGTGCCTTCCAAAGCAGGAAGACAGGTTTATAGATAAACATAATATATAAATATATTATATTTATATCAAATATAATATAATATGGTTAAGTAACATTCTAGCTACAAATCAAAGCAGGTAACACCTCAGACATCTGTCATGGGAAATACATCTTATCGCCACTGATGTACACAAGCGAATGTATTTCTTAACAGTAAGACTAAATAAAAAAAAAAGTCTTTTATATTTGAGCTGCTGAGCAGTTTGAAGGATCTGCTTTTCAGATCTGAACTTTAGATACACACTAATACTTTGTAGCATACAATTTAGCTACTTGCTCAGGTTTATCTTGAAGCAGCTCAAATTCTCAGTGGGCTTTTGTTTAATACAGTGATGGAACACACAGTTCTTTGTGCACCCAAAGTGACACGTATGGCTTCAAGCAGTTAAAAAGATGAGAGGCATTTTTGTAGTGGTACTTCAATTTCAAACAATGCATTAGATATAATTGTAATTTTTGCAAACCATCTGGTTGATATTTTTTAAAGGTGAAAAAAAGTGTGAATTGGCAGATAAGATACATCAGTAACTCTGAGCAATTGTACTGTATTGGAAAATACAGGGTAATTGGATACTAGAAAAAAAGAAAATAAAAGAAAGCACATGTACTGACCCATCAAGAAGCAACAGAAAAATTGAGCAAGGAATTCAATGTAGGAATACATTAAAAAAATGTTTAAAATTGTACTACATCAAACTGCCACCATATGTTCCATAATGAGATAAAACAAAGTGGGTAATGGATCTGTTACTGAGTCTGTCAAGCCATAGGACCCTTTGGATATGTCAGTAATTAACAAATAACATCTGCTGTCAACTGCTGTACTTAATCAGCATGGGCAGGGTTCTCCTCCCTGCATGACAGAGGGTACACTGTGATAGTCTGCTTTTCCTTAGGGATTGAAAATGTCTTTGACCACACTGCTGTATGCAGAACTCCTGCTGAGATGTAATTAATGGGAAATCTGGATGTGCAGGAACAGCAGAACACAGCTAGATTGGCACTATCGGTGTGGACTGAGAGCTTTGACTACCTTTGATAATTTTTCTGTCAGATAATTCCTGAAGGCTGTAATGCCCTACTGTGTTTACAGATTGCACCTTCAGAGTGGCTGAGCAGCCTTTTCAAATATGCCGAGAGACTGATAACCCACTACCTCATTTACAGATGCAGAACAGGTATGTTCTTGTTTTGCTGATAACAGGGACACGAAAATGTGTTAAGGCAGACCTTGTTAATTGACTCATTGGTTACAGAGAAACTGCCAAATGCAATGCACCAATGCACCTTGAGAACCACCACCAATATATGGGAAATTAAAACAATTAAGAATTAAATATCCTGAAGGCCTCAAAGAAGTGAGTTTCAAAACCTCTCTGAGTTGCAGTAGTAGTGGAAGTCTGTAGGAGTTGATCTATTAATCCTACCCATTTCTGAATCCATCCTGTTGTGAGAATTCACAAGGTTCCTCCAGACCAGAGGAATATTGGATGCATTGAAGTAGCTCTGTGCCCTTTAAGTGCAGCTGGTACAGAGAAATGGGGATTTGCAAAGCAAAGAGCTGACCTTTCATTCATATCCACATGTTCAAGAATGGATTTAAATACAAATCTTAGAAATCTTATGCCAGAACACCAATTTGAAATAATGAGATTTTCCTTTAATCTTCATCAGGGTTCATTACACAAATAATATAGGATTCATTACAAAGATAATGAATATCTAATTAGCTAAGATAACACTCAAAATTATCTAATAGGAGGTGCTTAAGTTGGTAAATAGTTTTTGTAGATTTAAGTAAATTTGTTTAATCACAATTGGTTGCTGATGCAGCTGCCACTGTGCTGATGTCATGTGAGTTTTAAGCATCCCTTCTGCTCTGCTCAGGCTGGTCTGGGTTGCACAGAATAATTCAGTTCCTGTGATTATCCCTGTGCTCTCCCATGAATTGTGATAAAAATATAACTGTTTTAACTAAGACAACACAGTATCAAGACAATCATGGAGCTGGACAGCGTGCACAGTCCCATTCTGAGGAGCAGTGTTCCTTTGTCCCTGGCTGCTCTGCTTTGCCAACACAGGGAGTTACCTCCCTTCTCTGTCCCATTCAGGTGGGTTAGGAAACATGGAGTCAAACGCCTCTCTTAGTTCTTAACACAGCACTGAGAGTAAGTTATGGCTGAGAATCCTCACTCCAGTTTGTTTTTGCACATTGACTGTTCTGATACCATTTAAAGATCAGAGACCCCTTATGAGCTGCACTTTTGTTGCTGAAAAAGAAGGCATTTAAAATATGAAAAATATTGCCTGACCTGACAATGCAGTTCTATTTAAGAAACAGAAAGTGTGCTGGATAATGTATGCAGACACCTCTGTCATGAAGCCTCATGGGGTTTCACACCCAATTATCTGTGACCACTTCTGGTTACCATAGCAATTCTCTCTTAATTAGAAATTCACCCTCTGCTCATGGCCTATCTGTGCTAAAGCATGAAATTCTGCTACACACTTGGGTATTTTATTTATTTGTTTATATATTGACTGTAAGTTACTGTGTCAAATGATGTCTATATGCAGTAGTACTGTGAATTTTTGACTCAAACATTGATTAGAATTGTAATTCTTCAATGGTCCTTGACCCACTTTCAGTCTGTGTGCAAGGGGCAGGCCACACCAGGAGAGAGGGCAGTGATGTTGGAGCTGTTAGTACATGAAATAATTTGGTCAGTAAGGTGGAAGCAGCTCTCTGACTGCTGCTCAAGAGGAAGGACACTGTGAAACCTTCTGCCTGCATTCATACTCAAGTTAGTTCTGTAACATTTTCAGAAGGAAGGGTCTCTGCCCATATAGAAGTATTGGATAATGTGTGAAGCTGGCTATACTTGTGTCTGTAAGGTGGACAAAAACCACCACAGAGTGTTTTGGTGACAGATGTAAGAGATTTATTCCTGCTCTTAGAAAAGTAAGATGAGAGGAATGAGAATAATTATATGCAATGTAAGAAGGCAATTCTAAAAGTTGGGCATCATATCAATGCTCGGGAAACAAGCTCAAAAGCAAAGGGTATGATCCTAAACACTCCCTCCTGTAATCCTGGGGAGAGCAGAGACTCATAATTCTTGGAGTCCAGACCAAAACTGTAGTATCAAAAATCTCTGTGGTTTCTGATGTAAGTATAGAGCCTCAAAGTACAAACACCTCTTTCTAAGATAAACAAATCCCCAAACAAAATGCTACAGCACAGATCAGTTCTTTTGAGGGAACAGGACAAGAATAGAACATGATTCAGAAATGTACTCAGATAGTACATTTATAAAACCAATATAAGAACTTCCTAAGGAGAATAGAATAGAAAAGTAAAGGAGACACCAGAACGGACTCATGCATTGCAAGGTCCAGAGAGATTGGTTTTGAATGTTTGATCCACTTGTTGCAACATCCAAGGACTACAGGCTTTTAGTCTTTAACCTGGAGTTCTTGGGCTGCAAGAGGTTTAGGACTGTACTTTGGAAATCTGACATAAAATATGAGAGAACTGAGAGAAAGAACATGAAACATTCAGCTTAAAACAGAAGGTTACCCCATCTGCTATCTTTCACAAAGATCTCTATTGCAGGCCCTGACATATGAGAGAGGCTTTAGCATTTATGTAAACTCATCAGCCAGGTTGGAGGGCATGCTATGTGGAGAAATTGTCACTTAATGTGTGCTGTGAAGCTCATATAAATTCTATTATAACTTACTAATATATATCATGCTGAGGAGCACAAGCAAAAGTAGTCTTACCTTCTGCCATACATTGCACCATGTCTCCAGATTCTTGTGTAATACAGTTTTTTGGTTACTGCTCACAAATGCCACTGTTACATATGAGCAGGACCAGACAAAACAGAGCAGAAGAAATCCAAACCAATTTCAGCTTTGTGGTCATGATGTGGAGATTAGGAGATGTCAGCCAGGTGACAGCTGAGTTTTGTCAACTTTTATTTTTTTATTTAGTGCTTCTCCCAGCTTAGTCAAGTACTGGATTCTGAACTGAAATGCAGTTGTTGGGGTTTTTTTCTGAACATGCCTGGCATAGACAGAAATGGTGTTTTTAATTTAATCTGTCTGAAAACATTCTTTAAATGAGTAATAAATAGTTCTTAAGAAGCCCAAGTAAATCGGGCAATCGGCATATATCTTTAATTACAATTTGAGCCTTAATAATTATTCTTGAGTCAGCTGTACAGCATTATTACCATAAGCAAACCTGCCTATTTTAAAATCTAATGTCACAGTGCAATTGATTAAGGTAAAATGAGATTATCCAGCAGTAAAAGCTTCAGTGACTGCTCAGGAGAGCAGTCAGCATGTATACATATACGTTTGCCAACATTCTCAGTACAAACTAAATGACTCGTTATATGGTATCTTTGTTGTGCCTGGATTCTGATTTTCTGTGAGTCATGCCTTGATTTACTGAAATAGAATAAGATGAGTAAGAGAGTCAAATTACAGGGAAAAAAGTCTGCAAGCTGCGTAAGGTCCAACACAGTTACAGAGAAGGATTATTCAACTTCTCTGTGCTCTTTTATTTGCTCTGAGTTTAATATCAGAACTCTCCTGCCACTGGATATCTTCTGCAGGGGGGATTTTTATAAAAACCTCATGAAGATCCAAGGTCAATCTTTATTACTGCATAGACCATAACAGTTTTCCTTCTGATTAACATTTTCTGTTTAGATTCATCATTTTCTATTTAGATTCATCGTTTAGATTCTATTTAGAATTTAGATTCATCTGTAACTGCAAAGTTGCATCACATGTAACACTGTAAAGGCACATAGCATGTCTATGTAAGGAAGGGGATAAAAGCAGTTTTCTATCACCACCACATTAAGCTGGGATTGGATTTTGCATTATGAGTTATCATCTTATTTTACATATTACTAAACAGAATGTAATGTTCCATTTAGATGTAACTGAGCTGGAATGTAAGGGAATTTTAAGGATTTGTATAAGGAAAAGAGGAGGGAGCACATCTGACATGTTTGGATTTTTAGGTTGTCTTCAATGTATAGCATCCTACAATTATCATGCAGATGTTTTTCACTCAGAGAGGTAAAAAAACCTGTGCAGTACATTTGACTATGGCTGCCATCAGGAATAGTTTGAAAGATCCTTAATTACAGCATTAAGAAAATGAAATAGCAACAATGTCCTGCAGAGAAGTGTCAAACCTGAGAATCTTCTGGCTGTGCAAGGGGCGATCACATACTGATACAGTTCTACAAAGTATAATGCCATACTAGAGGGATATATTCTTAAGACTGAAGCTTTTCCTCACAACTCATTATTTTTAAATTATTTAGAGTAAAAGGATACTAAAGAAGTTATCTACTCAATATCAGAACTAATGGATAAATGGTAATGCTGAAGTTGTAGTTTTATAGTATTTAGTTCAAGATAAGCTACTGTGAAAAGTAATTTTTTTAAAATAACAGTTACAATTTACCTTTGCATTGATTTGTAAAATCTTGTCTATTTGCGTTTCAACTGTTCATTGTTATATAACTGTTCCCCATGGCCCATGGAAATCAGGTTCAGTCTGAGGTTAAATGGTACCTTGTCAGAGCTGGGATGTGACCCAGGATGAACGACTCGTATGACTCAATTTGTTTTGCTGCTTTGTAAATCTTTTGCCTCCGCACACATGGATGCGTAGGAAGAGCAGAGCAGATGTGAGGGAAAGGTCAGGGATGCTGTGAAGTCTGTGAGGCTTTCCCTTTACTTTCTATGAGATTCAGATGCCTCCTTAGTGCAGATACATGAAAACATTCCTCAGTGAACACTGGTGGTGTTTATTTTTAGCAAAGTATACACCAGGAAAGAAAGGAAAGTACAGACCAGGTAGCATGCACATATCAAATGCAAATGCATCCAAATCCAGTTTTGACCCACTGTCAGTGTAATATTCAACTAACCAGAAGACTCCCTCACATATAGACATATTTTCTACATCCATATCAAAGAACTGAGTATCTGAAGCTGCAAAACTGAAACAATTTGTGTTTCTGTGTGGGTATGCAGTTTTAGTAAATCCAAATTACAAAGTCTTGCCAGCACACTTAAAAACAGAGAATTGCTTCTTTGTGGCTGCACATCTTTTTTTAGATTTTAGTGTAGAAAATGGTTCTGAGTTTGACATTATAACAAAGGATAATTGTATGAACAGTTCAAGTGATTATGTTCTATTAGCTATAAACAAGGGATAAACTGTGATCATTTTCCCATTAGAGGTGGGTTAGTTGAGGCTATAATGGAGTACACGGTATTTTAAAATCAATGCCACCACAGATTAACTGTACCTTCTATTGAGAGACATTGAGAAGGATTCCTAGTACTTGGTTTGTCCAGATATGCCACATTCTGATGACAAACACCCAGGAAACTCAATCCACAGGCTGAGCTTACAGCTCCTCCCCACAGGCAAAGAAAACCAGCCAGAGTTGCTTTGTCTAAAGGTGACTCTTCGGCTGCTGTGACTCAATCTCCAAGTTCTCTGTTTCCTATTTGTTATCTTCCCTCTGCCTGTAGGTTAGAGCTTTACAAGGACATTCAATTAAAGGAAAAAATTTTAAAAAGCAGACATGCAATTGGTTACCTTTATTCTGATGTTCAAAATGTTTCCCAAAGTTTATTTTCCTATTTCCATCTGTGTTTTAGACTTGTTTCTCTATGTCTGGCAAACATAGGTGCCAACTGATCATTTTGGAACTGGATATTGTCTAATGCTTTTCTCGCTCTGGTGTCAGGTTTGTACTTACGGTACTCCCATTTTCTTCTGTTTCAGCCTGGTGTTACACAGCTTGGAAAGCAATTTGTCTGGGTTGCTGGCTGGCTGAGCAGTGCATGTGGTGCATGCTTGCTGGCTGGCAGTTGGCAAGTCATCTCAAGGATACCTGTTCTGCAAGGAAACAGAAAAGGTTGTTGTTACTGTATCCTTTGAAAGGAGGGCGGTATCAGACAGATGTTTGCATGGTGCTGTCTCTTTGTGGTAGTGCAAGAACTCAAAATTGGGCTCACTCCTGTACAGCGAGTAGGAGAGACACTGCCATGGACTACAGCTGCACATAGGCAGTTGGGCAGACACTGTTTTGGAAAGAAGAGGGAAAGGGTATTGGGTGGGTAAGGCATGGAACAGATGACACAGAGCTCAAAGTTCATAAAATAAGGTAATTCCAAACCCATCTCTTCAAGAGTATGTTAATTATGAACTTATATGCCAATTTTCCTTCTTCCTCCCAAGAAAACAGCAAATTTTTATGGATGGAGAGGAGTCTAGTTTTGACCTAATGTAAGCTGAAATACAAGTGAGAGTAAGCTTGAACAATCCAGGAACATTTAACTGGAAGTGGTTACGTGGGGAAGAGCCACAATTTTTGCTCAGGTGATGTTCCCTTGTTTGCAGATCAGGGATCTCATCACAGTCAATTAGTAAAAGGACAGAAATGAGAACAAAGAACTTTCACTATTCTTGTTTGTAACAAAGTTGTGCCTGAGAAAAAAGGCATTGACTTCCACTGGTGAAATCTGTGCAAACATATTTCTCCTTCATTAGGCCATTGGTGGAAAGGAATTCCAAGGTATTTCCAAGGAGTTTTTAAGAATTAGCTCATGCTCTGAGGCTAAGCACACCTTGCTTTGAGTGGTTACATACACCCTGTACTGCATGGCAGCAGGCATGAATGGCATGAAAAAAAGTAATTCAGGGAGAAAAGTTGTTTATTCAGCAGTCATAAAATTCCAGCGTGGAAGCCACTGGCATAAACAAATGAAAGCGATTTATGTATGTACATAAAGAACATAGTGTGAAATTCCCATTTGTAAAGTGGTATAATGTACTACAGAGGCTTTTTAGTGTGAAAGAAAGGCATCAGGAGCAATTCTGAAACATATAAAGCTGACTGATTGTCTATAATGTTCCCCCAAAAAGAGCCATGTGAGAAAACAAGGCATCAATAAAGGGTATTGTAAAATATATTAAAGCAGCATTCTAACAGAAAACCTCTTGTGTGTTTAGTCCAGTATTTACAAAAGGACTCATGCTCCAGAATTACATTCAAGTAGTAAAACTTTGGGACTTCATTGTTTCCCACTATTCTTAAAGAAGCAAGCTTTCTAATTTAAGATACAATTAACCCCTTCAAAAGAAAGTTATTCAGGCAGTGAATTCAGATATTATTCAGATAGTGAGTTATACTTGAAAGCATTCATAAGCAATTGCCCACTGTATGAAGCAAACAGACTTTCATTCAGCATGAGAAATGGATGCTTTCCCTCAAGAACTGCATAAAAATAAAATCAGGAAGTGCCACCTACCTTTCATCTATTTTTTGTATTCCCCAGGTCACCCTATTACCATAAATAACGCAGGACTAGTTCTTGGTGGAGATTTATAGAAGTAAGCCTCATTATTTATTTCTTAAGGTGTTGATGAAAAGCACATATAATGTTTCTGCTTGAGATTCTTGCATTTTCATCTTTATATTACAGAAAATGGCCTATTTGACACAAGTTTTCAGCAAGTAAAATAAATGCATTCAACCACAGTGTAAATTCTGTAAGATTCAAACTTCTCCCAGAAATAAAAGGCCATATTGTAAAGTACAAAATAAGTATGTAATAGAAATAACATGGCTTAAAGTGTTTAGTTTTTAATGTATTGTGAAACACAAATCAGATAGACATTGTCCAACATGTAAGATTTAGTAACTATATTAAGAACTCTAGCTTCATGCCAATAAAGTCTCCATCTATAATTAATTTTTAGTAAAGCAATTTAATTTTTGTATTAATATTTTAATATAGTAAATGCTTGGAGAGACAAAGGAATTGAACTTTGATAAGCAAAGACATGGAGACACTACACTTGCTGGCCAGATCTTAGCTCCCCTTGGGGTTCTGATTTTGTGGCCCATTAAGCACATTCTTGGTTTTCACTTTTCCTAAAGAGCACATAAACTCATCCTGAACTTTGAGATAACACTTCTGTGGTTTCTTCTTTAATGGAGTCATTTCAGTATGGGCTTACGTGGATCTGTTTTCAAGCAGGAAGTGAGGAGCTCATGAGTCAGGTTTACCCAGACCCACATTAGTGCAGTGCTGCCCCTCCTTCCCTCACCCCAAACTGATTTTACATTGTGTGGAGTGAAATTTGGCCACAGCTGATAATGAATCACCTACCAGAGACTAAGGCAAGACAAGATGCCAGATTTGATGGCTTTTGTGCTGTCAAAAAAACTCCTGCAAGGGTCTGGAAGTAGCAGGAGTAGCCAAAGTAGGGGAGCCACATCCCTGCCATTTATATTTGAGTTACAACCTGACAAACTCAGAAAATGCCATGGTTGAGTGACTGAAAAGTGAGCACTAGGAATGCACAGGACAAGAGGAACATGTCATAATTATGGCTGGTCTGCATAAAAACTGAGAAAAACTACACTGTAGAATTCAATCAGTCTGTTGTGTAAACCAGAAATTGCCTTGAGCAAAAAAAACTGGAGTAACTTCCACATTAGGGAGCTTAAGGTATAATTTAGCAAAGTTAAAATTCATGTAATCCTATCATCCTTTATAAAACACTGGAATTAATATTGCTTGAGAAAATAAAAAGTTAATCAATATCACACCTACGAAAATTAATACTGTTCACACAAATAAGATCAGCCAAAGGCAGCATGTATATCTTAATCAGGGAACACAAAAGCAAGAGCTCTGGGGGAACCTGGAGTGGTTGTCAAGGAAACAGCAACAAAAACCCCAGTATATGAATTCTGCTGTTAACAAGCAGTCAAGGCTTATGAAGACAGTACAACTTTTCAAGACGCAAATTCTGAGAATTAGAATCTCTTCTGAAAATTCCCAGATAACATAAAATTTCGGAAATGTCACATAATTTAGACAAACAGGTGTGATGCAGTAAGCAAAAAAACCTTGCATCATTCTAGATAGACTGAGCCAGCTGCCACACCTTGCACACAAATTTTGCATTTTTATGAGTGGCTGATTTTCCTGAAACAACCTTCACATCCACATGTAAATAAGCACCGATAAGAGTCTGACAGTGACATATTTATTGTAGGTGTTAAATTCGTGCATGGTGCTTGTAAGACAATGTTGAGAGCCAGCACAGAGTATTGTACTTTCCCAGTTGTAACAGGCTGGTGGGATGAGGTAGTGGCAAAATATTATCAATATGTATATATTTGCTTGTTTTTTAATTTCATGCACATCTTCACTTTCTGCAGATCAATCGGGAATGTCAGCCAACTGCAACACATCATATCCTTTTACATCAGATGCCCTTGGGTTTTGTTCCAATCAATTATTGGTTTCACTTGTGAAAAGCAAATTAAGAGTTCATGAACAAAAACTGAATCTTCAAATTATGTTACTATCCTGGATATCTCCAGTGTCCAGGGGTCAGCATTAAAGGATGAACTTTGTAAATTGCCTGGTCTAACAAGAAAAAAAAGCAAAGTGTCTGGGTTTTTTTTCTTTCCCCTCCAATTACAGCAGGGCAGTATTACAGCAAGTTGAGAAATTTAAAGTGTTATTGATTGCAACTTTTTTTTTCTGTCATCTTCTTTGACAGGTATTTTGAAGCAAGGATATTGGTACCTGAAAAGAGTCTTTTAACCGTAGTCAAGAAACAGTTACCTGGGTAATATCACAGCCCCTGAGTGGCCTCCTCTCTGAGCAGCAGGTGAGTGTGTTATCTCCGTGGCACAGGAGGAAAGGCTGATAAGGAGTAATGCCAGTTTCCCTGATACATTTTGCGTCGTCCTCCTGAATTTTACCTCCTCTCGGATACCTGTCAACCACCCCACCTCACGGACACAGGGCTGAAACCTGAATAGAGCAACAGGAACACAGATCACTCCTGTGCCCGGAGAGGGCACGCAGGGGCGGTGTTTTAAAGCCCCCGTTATCAGGCACTCGGATGAGCTCGGAGGCGGTGGCACAGGTGGCATTTGGCTGCAGCGAAGTGACAGAAAGCACAGACAAGTGAGCGCCTTCCAGCGCCGCTCCGCAGGGACCCGAGCCCTCCCTCACCTGCCTGGAGCAGCCTCCTGCGCCCTTCAGCCGCTCTCTTCGCCAGCTGAAATCAAAGTTTCAGGCTTTGCCGCAAGCTTTCCCCTCTGCACAAAGCATCTGCCACCCTTTTGGCAGCGGAGGGGTTTTCTCCTCTGAAAGGTCAGCTCAGCTCCCAGCCGCCACCGCTGGCTGCCGATCAGCTCTACTGCGGAAACTTTTCCCTATTCATCAAGCTAAAGTTTTCCCATACTCTCTGCCCGCGGGGTGCCCTCCTCCAGCAACCTTCTGTAAATTAAAACCGGGATGATTTCAGGTTGATTCAGGTGTTCACCTTGCCGCAGTGAACAGTGCAGGGCAGCGGCTGCCCCGGCCACCCCCCCCTCAGCCGCGACTTTCCCGCCACAACCCGAGGTGGGGGAGCCGGCGGCCTCCGCAGGGGATGGGAACTGCGGCGACTTCTGTGCCAGCACCTCCAGAAACCACGGGTTACAGCAGATCCCGAGGCTCCCTCCTCGCAGCGCCTCACAGACGCCGTGTGAGTGTGGGGGTGTGCTCGCGTTTCCGTCACAACCGGCCGGGTGCCGTGCCCGGGTTTGTCTCACGAGCGGCCCGGCGCTGCCCCGGGGTGCCCAGGTTTGTCTCACGAGCGGCCCGGCGCTGCCCCGAGGTGCCCGGGTTTCTCTCAGGAAAGTGCTGCCAGCCTCGGTGGGGCCCGGCGGGCTGCGGACCCCTGGGCGCATGAGTCTCTAGAACCGTCTGAGGGCTTAACCCTGCCCCGCCCTGAGGGCCCTCCCCTGCCCTGACGCGCCCTACCCGCCTCCCCGACCTTCCCTGGCAGGGAGGATCTTAATAGGAATTATATTTTAAACCACGGCTGTTAGCCCTAGCTTTTGTGTTGCCCGCGGGTGACCCCACCAAGGTTACAGAGCCCTCCGGGGAGAACACGCTGTGGGCAGCAGTGAGCTGCCTTGTCCCCAGCGTGCCGCGGCTGGCCGGGGTGGCTGACGGCTGAGCAGAAAGGCAGCAGATGTTTAATGTCTGTCTGCGAAACGCGAAATGCCACGAGGCTCTTCACTGCTCAGCCCTTTACGGTATTTCCCTTATGGCCGCCTCGCTTCTTTTGTTCTTCCTTGGCAAGCGAAACGAGGAAGGAACTCGTGAATTAATAGAGGAGGAGGTGTCAAAATTTAAATGATTTTTTTCTTGCTAGTATTTACTCAATTTGCAACACTTGTCACTGAGGAAAGTAATATAGTTACTCATAAAAGAGAAATCCGGAGACTTTTAGAGAATCGGTGAGGCAGAAGGTTCTGGAGGAAACCTGCCTTTTCCCCCACCCCAGGAAGGTCAATAGTTCCCAAGGGGTGTGAGTCCTCTGCTCTCACCATTAATGTCATTAGCTCATCTGGCAAATGGTTCACTTCTTTTTACAAAATACATAACAAAAATACTTGAATTAACCTCATAATTGGTTTTTGAAACTTAAAATCACAACTAATTTCTAAGCAGGTATTTGTGCCATAGTGAAAACCCTCAAAAAGCCTGGAGACCAGAAACCTTTTAGGTCTTCAAAATTAAGCTAGAAACCATTGTCCTTTCTCTGTTCAGCCCGTGTTATAGACTCAGTGATCTTTTGTCTTTGAGTATATTCGTTTCTCCCTTGGTACTTTACTTCAGCAGCACTCACCAGGCAAATTAATCTAAAATGAAGTTTACAACCATGTATCTGAAGTTTCCAGGCCTCAGAAGGACTTGATTTGTGGAATGGGACAGGATTTAATTCAGTTGTAATTTTTCATACAAGTTTAAGTAGCAGTCCTTCATAATTCTTTAGCCAATTACATCTAACTGCTCATAGAGCATGTGTTGTATGTGGTTTCAGTTAATTGTATAGCCCCCCCATCAAATTGGTAAATACAATTGTCCTCAACTTTTGATAGACTATAGAAAGACAATCAGATATGAATAACTTTCCTGGAATGACAGATGGGACTGCAGCAAGAGTTATGGCCATTATGTTTCAGTTGCACTAATACGTTATGGATCAGCATTAAAAAATAAGCCCATTAACACTGTGGAGAAAGAGGAAGTCATTGGCAGAGCAAGGAAAAGAATTTATGAATACCATTTCCTAATCTTTCAGTCTAAACACTAAACCCTGTTGTCATTAAGAACTCAAAAATAGAGAATATTGTAATTCCTAAACTGTGATCGTGCATTTTTATTCAAGGTTTCCCTCACATACTGTAATATGGAAGACGTCGACGAAGCAGAATTTCTTAAAGTAATGACAATCTGTCATGCAAAGGCTGCTTTATTTACAGTGTTTGTGACCCAGTGGACTGATGATACTGTCACTTGGAAATTCTAAGTGGAAAAGGCTACAAATAAACCAACTCTCCAGCTTGCCAGTCATATGCAAGGAATGCGCTATCTGATAAAGGGAAATTATATTTCTGCGTAAGCACAGCATTTTTCATGCAGCCCTGGAAGCAGTTTTGCCCCCTGTTGTTCTTTTTATGTGGCAAGTGAAATGGGCCTCAGATACAGGTAGGTGCATGTTTAGTCTATACATTTCTATAGGAGAAACCTGACCGTGACCATCTTTCATTTTGAAGGGTTTTGGACAACTTCTGCATTTGAAAAAAGAACAGGTGTGAAGTGAATGAAAAATAATGTCTGGACTATGAGGAGTTACTTCATTAGTTCTCAAAACATGGAATGGAAATTAGTTCTCAAAGCATAGAACAGAACTCTCCAGCATCTGCAGCAAAGTGGTCTAGAAAGTCTTTCATAGCTTGATCTGCAGCATAATAGCTGTGGAGCAAGAAAATCCCGTGTGGTTCAGGTTCATGCTGTCTGTTATTACTGGGGATTAAAAAACCCCAAACAAACAAACAAACAAACAAGAATCCTCCATTCTTGTGCTAATTAGTGTAGGGCATACTGCAAACCACCAAGATAACTATGGCTGGTTTAGTTAAGAAAAAAGTGTGGTAAGCATGTAGAAAAATTAGATCGAGAGAAAAACCTACAAACCTCACAAACCCCTAAATATTGCATTAGAAATATATAAAGTGAGTCTAGTATTGGTCTCCACTGCTTTTAGAGGTGGGAGGATAATCCATCCATTAGGATTCAAGGAGCAGAGGCAGTCACAGGCCATATTTTCTCATTGAGTATTGATGGGCTGTATTTGTACACGTTGGTTAGGAGTGTTTTGGATCATTATAGCTATGCCTCTTGTGAAGTGTAGGTGTTTGCATTCCTGACTCGCACAGAGCTGCGAGGGCTTGGAAAAAACAGTCTCTGAGCTGGTATGAGCTCTGAATGTGCGTGTGTGGGGCTTTCTTTAGCAGAACCAGGAATCTTTGCCAAGCTCTCGGGTAATGAATGAACTTGCTGAAAGCACAGGATGTAAAGGTTAAATAGAAGAAGGAAGGTAGATCAGGGCGTGTTTCTTGACGGTTAACTACAGGGGAGTTAGGCATTCAAGCATTAATCATTGGGTTCTGAGCGTGTTTATCATAGGCAGTTACTGGGTACATCACTGCTACCTTTGAAGTGCTGTGTCTTCTCTCCTCCTTCGCAATAACCCAGGACTAGATGCCAGTTTTCTTCCTTGTTCTCCTGTGTGAAAAGAAAGTTTGTGCCTTTCCTATGAAGATCATGAAAAGGGTAATTTTCCCCTCTGGCTTTCCTTCTGTACCACTAAAGTAGAGACACTGGGATGACTCCTCTAGAAGACACAGCTCCACCTCTTATTTCCATACTTTCTATACATAGAAAATCTACTTTCGTGTTTCTCTGGGAACTTGGGGAGATTTCTTTAGTGTTTGAAAATGAAGCATCCTTTTCTTTTCTGCATGAGAGTGCCCAACCTGATCTTCTGGCTACAGTAGGAGGGAGGAAGTGCTATAAAACATTCAGGCATGGCATCATAGCTTCTTGATGGATGTTTCCCATGTCAACAACACAATTTGAGACCATTGCCTGAACCCCAGATTTGCATGATTTCGTGCTTCCGGGGTGACTTGTGAGATTAGTTCTAAAGTCACTTAGTATGCATTTTAAAAAGATAGGGCGTGAACAGATGCAGACTTGCTGTGCCTTGTCTTTTAATATCAGAAAAAACTCTCTAAGTAGACCATGGAGAACAGGAATTGTAGTGAAATTTGGTGGGTTTTCCAGTTTCTTTAGCTTTTACATTTATTGAGGTGATTCTTATTGGATAAGTCTCTACATTATCATCCTCTTGTAGGGTTTATCTTCCATGTGTTTGGAGTCAGTGTGAGGGGTTTTCACAAATATAACTGGTGTTACTTTTGGACACCACATTTCTTAGACTTTTCATTCTTGCTGTGGTTACTTGGTCACTTTGATCTTTTCTTACACTGGCAATATTTCCCAGCAGTTCTGCAATAGCTAATGCTAGTGATTTAATTCTGACACTGTTGGTAATGGACACTTTGTTTAGATATATGATTTAATAATAAAGCTGCAGAACAGAAATATTCACATGTGATTTCTTTTAAAAGAAGCTCTGGTCTTGTAGGGTTTTTGCAAAGCATGTACACACTTCCAAATATGAGGTTTTCTAAAGTATCAACTGTACAGGGTAGCAGGCTTGTTATTATCTCTGTTTTCTTGTTTTGCAACAGTAAATAGCAAACTAACTATTAAACTGGAAATGACAAAAATTGTAAAGGGAGAACATGTGATGCAAACTCTGGCTTCTGGGGAGGTAGAAGGAAAAAGGGAAAGAAAATAAAATATCCAGATTTCCCAGATTTTCATTTAATCCCCTTCTTGTCCATATGAATGTATTGTAGAATGTAAATCTATTACTTCATATTCCTTTGCCTTTCCAGCTGCCTTGCTTTTTATGACATATGCTGGATTCAAATTTAGACTAAGTTTTGTGACTTCTCTAATCTTTTATTTCAGATTTTCATATAAACAGTAAATATACAGCCCCAAAAGGAATGAAAATATTACATCGATGTCATAAATAGCATTAAGAAATTTAAGAAAAATGGAGAAGGGCTTTATGGTTTTGCTATATGAAAAAGCTATTTATCATTGTAGATCTTCATTGAAAGTTGCTGTCAGTTGAGTGGTGGTTTTGGAGATTGCATACTAGAGACAAAAAGAAATACATACCTCCCTTTTGTCATAAGCTTTCCTTATGACAACAGTGAATTGTCTTGCTCTGTACTGTAGTCTGCTAAGATATCAAATTGGATTTGATTATTTTTCTGTGTGGCAGTTACACTGTGAAATGTTTTCATCCATTTCACAGAGCCATTAGTAATAACAAGGCATTGATATGTTTAATACTACAAGACATTGTCTCACAGTTCCTGTTCTAAGGATGGTGTAGGATCTGGGAGACTCCTGAAGTGTTCTTAACATTATTTCAATATTCTGTAAATGCTTTGCAAGATTATGTAAGACTTACTTGGGTATTACTGTTTTTAAAAATAATGAATCTCATCCTCAAGAAACTTAATGTTTTCTTGCAATTTTATTTTAAGATGAAGTAATAAAAATTAGGTGCCTCCCTCAAGGAATTTCCTTTCAGTTAAAAAAAAAATCTTGCAAGAATTACCTTTTTATAGGCTTTTCCCCTGTGCTTGCTGGCTTACAGAAATCTGAGTAGGTCTGGTTATCCTATGAGGATTGTGTTTCATGTCTTAGACTTTCCAAGCTGCTTACTGCCTGTGATGGACCTTTCAGACTTTGCATCTTGTAACATTTTTGTGGTGAAAGTCTACTGGGAGAATATTCCTGCAAGATACATTTTTTTATGCAACTTCAGTACATGCTCAGTGGTGAGTATGCTAAATTAATTTAGTTGCTTAGATCCACCACCTGGGGATAATGAAACCCTGCAGTGTGGAAGAGAGGCAATAACACTCCACTGTTTGTCTCTCCTCTGTCCATTCCTTGGGAGTTCTGGTGTTGATCATAACACCAATAACAGTAAAAATGTGCAGAGAATCTTGTCGGGTGACTGCACAGTAGCATCCCCGTAGTCTTTGTTTTCTTTTTGTGCCACTGAAATCTCTTTTCCCATGGCGTTGTGTTGGGTTTTGAGTGCGAGAATCTTACGCTGTTCTGTCCCTGGGTTTTTCTTAAGCATCTGCATGCTGTCCCCCTCTGCTGAATGAATTCTTATGGGGGAAATGGCTCCACTGTTTATTGAACTCCAACTGTTGAATTTTTCTGGAAAGTATCTTTGATATGTAGCAGGGTTTGCCTTTTGCAGCTACACAAGCTCTGCCTCGGTGTGAGGATAGGGAGAGAAGCTTTTCATTGGTATCTATGTGTTACCTGCAGGCTTCCTGTTGACCTTTTTCTCCTTTGGGATGGAAAGGGACCACCTGCATCTGTTATGTTGATGACAAATCTTGGCTGCTACAGATGGGGAACAGGATCTGCCCTAGGAGCATATGTGTGAAAGGTGATACAGTCTCGTGCCCAATCCTTGTGCAGACTGCTTTGCCATTCGATGAACATTCAGCCAGTCACTCTTGATACGTATTGCTGTAAGTGACCTAGAACTTAGGGTTTTTAAATTTCTTTTCCTTTTATAAACAGGCAGGCAAAAACATTTGCTTTGATCTGTCATCTTTCTATTTTCTTATTCCTTTACCCGCAGGTACCAGCTTTTATCATTTCCCACAGCTCTGTGCATACAAACACTATAAACAAGTAGTAAAGCGTCTGAGTCATCAGATATAGTTCCTCAGGGAGTCTTGCAGAAGAGAAGCAGATCCTGATTTTTGCTGCTGTTGCTGTGCTTGTGTTAAGAGTCCCATGACACTGGTCTGGTACTGGTTTATAAGGATAAAAAAATTCATAACCAGATGAAGAAATAAGGAAAACCAGAATATTTTTAATCTTCTGGTGGGTCTTATGTGCCTGCTAAACAACAGATACATATATAGCAGTAACTCTTTCCCACTGGGTTTGAAAGCAAAAGTGGGAAATAACTGATGTCATTAACAACTACTAAATTTGCATATTTATTATATTATGCCAATGAAGAGCAGGACTGTGAATAAACTAATGTTATAACTGGCAAGGGATGTTTTTTGGCTGGTGCCTTATGTGGAATCTTATTGCTTTGACAATTGTTGATTTGATGCCTTCCCAAATGCTGCATTTTCAAATAGCTTCTTCTAGGGCAGCCGCCTTAAATAATTCCCTCCAGATTTGATAGCTCCTACCATAACACAAATTAATGTTTTTGCCTCCATTTCTACACAGTGTTCTTTGTATTTGAGAAAGTACCTGAAGTCATACATGGATGAAATATGGAAACATTCAATGAAGGTCCTTAAAATTTGTATAGACAATCCTTCTTCCAATCTATTTCTTAAGATAGCCTTGCAAACTTGTAATGCATATGTATTCCAGACATTGGTTATTATTTCTATTGTTGAAAGAGAATTAATGAGGTGTGAAAAATAAATCCAGCATTAACCCAATATAATCTTAAAAAAAGTACTTTCTATCTCCAGAAAGCATGGAGACACATACAGAATGTTGATAAGCACACTAGTGCAGGTGAAATCAGATTTAACATCAATATCATATGGTCATCAGAATCTGGTGTTCTGTAAATTATTAAATGTAATCTTGAAACTTGCTCCCTGCAGCTGGTGATCTTAAGGTGATAAGAGCCTTTAGACAGAAGTCCTTGGCTTGTAATAATTCTGTAATGGTGCTGGATGTGCACTGCCTGTGGCAAGGGCACTGACTTAAAAAGAAATCTAGTGAAATGCAGGACAGAGCAATGAGGAAAGAGTAATTAATATATCATAACTGAGATTTTTCTGATGTTAGTTGAAATTTATATGTGGCAAATGGAGTAAGAACTGAGAGATTTGCTACAGATTTCAAGAATTGCCAGTACTGATATTGATGTTTCTGGGAGATGCCTACCAGAGGAATGGATGCTACCATGTGTAGTGAACTGATTTTCAAAGGTCAGCACTAATGTGACATCTCCCTGTTTTCAGACTGTCGTGTTGTCCATGTGGTGTGTAAAAATTAAAATTCAGGTTGCTGTTAGGGAGTTTTAGCAGCACCCTACACGGGACTTCACGGATTCCATGAAGCAAACAAATAAATAAGAACATCCCCCCCACCCCCTGAGCTCTTTAATTTATCTTTTTGCATGTATGTTTTTTGTCTCTGCAAAATTTATTAGAGAAGAAAGCAAGTCAGAATTTCTTAAGGTTGGCTTAAGGTGTACTCTCAGTGGCATGTGGTTCTAGCTAGAGGAACTTAATAGATATAAATTACTTTTTCCCTCATCTTGACAAAAAGAATTGGCAGACACATTTTGTATATCTACAATATAGGGCTTCTAGAAGTCTCTTTTTTTAATGCATGGATTCATGCATTCTAAAAGTTTAAAACCATGGATATTCAAAAGCTGTGATCAGTAGATCAGATTGGCATTCTCTTTGAACAAATAAGAAAGACAGGTTTTAATGATATGAATAAAAATAACTTTCTAACAAGTAGAGTCTTACAAAATAACCTTGTCCTCATTTGCTACAAAGGACTTAAAGCTCTGTTTCAAGTGCAGTGGAATTTTTGGAGTAAAATTCCAGGTAGTTGTAGATGTCAGGACTTCTGTTGTTTGTGGGACACTGTGTTCCAGTTTGCCAACTTAAAGACCAGCAAGAAAATGCCTGCAAAATAACATGGCTTCCCGGAGTGTGAAACCAGGCCACTGAACTTCTAATATCATTGTATTTAATAAAAATGGAGCAGTAAGTGGAACTGCGATTAGAGGGTGCCAAAGTAAGATTTTATTTTTCATAAATATTTTATGCTGAGTGTCAAGGGAAGAAGAGGTTATGTGTTTATTTCAGCTTAAGTGCATGCTCTGAGCTGGGTTTGGGTAAATGACATCCAGAGGTCTCTTTCAAAATAAAATTTTCTCTGTTTCAATGGCTGATATATTCACAAGAGTGTCTGTATGTATGAAACAAAGTGAAATCATGTTTCTTGTATCTTTCCAGACAACAATAGGCACAAGTAGGGATCTTGGAGGAATGTTTTGTTGCCTCCAGAACACTTCTGTACTTGCACACTGATGTATGAGAACTCATTACTATGGCAGAGCAGTTCATGGAGGCCCAGAGAGGACACGGGTAGGCCACGCTCCTTGATATAGATCCCAGCAGCTGTGGTAAGTTGTGCTGACTTTCATTCCTTGGTTCATTTAGCCTTCTCAGGGCATTCCCAGGCCATCATCTCTTTAACAAAGCACATTATTGACATTCATCTGCTTTATTACTCCTTGACCATGAAAGACACAGTCCTGGGCACTTCTGCTCAACTTGCTGATGGGCTTTGCTCAACCCTTTCCTTGAGAGCTGATGTCCATTACAATCCTTACAGAAGGACTTGTCACAGAGTATGTGAGTCTGGAATCAAAGTTTTAGGATCACTTATCCTGGACTGGAGGGTGCATCATGGAGCCTGAAAGTCTTAGGATTTCTTTTTTTTCTTTCTATTGAAATTCGGCAAACTGAGCGGCTCTACTTATTTGAGACTTGCATGCATATAAATATGCTACCCAACAGCAATGTGAAGGACAGTATAACCAGCTGCCATGTGACATAGTTCTAGAGGTGGTATATGAATATGAAATTATTTCAATGATCTAAGGTTTCTTCTTTTTTCCAGCATGTCAAGAAGTAGGAGTATTACATGTGCTTAGAGCTCTAATGTGATTATGTCTCCACAGGATACCAGGATTTAATGTGTTGCATAGAAATTTTCATTTATAGTCTTATGCTCTTGCTTACTGTATTTGCAATCACTGCTGGGTTGAAAACTTGAACTGACTCTAAAACAACAACACACATTTCATTTGTATTTTAAAAATGAGAAAAGTGTTCATTGATCATCATGAAAGAGGTATCACAGTCAATGAGGCACATTGTAGAAGCATAATTAGTCAGATGATGATCTGGCATGTGCATGAAGAATCTAACAAATTTATCAGTGTGTCTGAAGCAAGTTAATTTGGCTGCCTTAATCTATGTTTCATATAATTGTTATGACAAAGAGAGTAACCCAGTTTAATTTTAATGTTCAAAAAGCCAAGAGAAATTGTCATTAGTTAAAATTAAGAATAGTGCAAATCAGTGAGATAATATCAAAACAGGGCCCTGAAATATTATTCTAGCCTCATTTTTCCAGAATCCAAAGTAGTAAAAACTCGTAGTAATTCTGTAATTTAGTTATAATCATAAGTACTTTTTAAGTTGGATTAGAAGTGGAGTTTCAGATTAGTGTTTCTTATTGCACCCCTTAGGCTGCTTCTTTTTTTCAATATTCAGTTCTGATAGCCCTATATACTGACAGCTCTTGATGTACAAAGGAGAAAGCTATTTGGAGGGCAATGGTTAGGTCATCCTAATAGATGGTTGTCAAAATTATTTTTCCCCAAGTTCTTGGCCTGTTTTTCTCAGTGAACTCAGTGGTACTACAGGTCAGTCTCTATTCAGATGAAACCCCAGTGTCTAAACGTGGGCATTTCAAAGCAGAAATGTATAAATATTTTTGAAGCATTTAAGTCTCTAAGCCAGCATTTGCTTTCAGAAATGTCACCTTTCATATGCAGATCTGTTTTCTCCTCTCCTTGCAAAGTGAAAATAACCAATCTTAAATAACTGCAGATACTACATTGTAGGACTTAAGTAACTGTAATCAGCAGACAAAATAACTTGCAGTTACTCATTTCGATTCTGTTTCTTTGCTCCACAGCACAACATGGTTATTGCAGTTCCTGACCTCTTAAACACACTCCTCTGACCCTGTGCAGCTCTCCTGCTCCTTTCAGTGGAGCACTGAGGCTGCTGGAGCTTTCCAAGCCTGGCTCAGGCTGGTGGCTGTGTCAGGATTTGTAGTTCAGTAGCTCAGTCTTCCATGTTCCATAACATCCTCATTGTCTGCCAGGACTTTTCCCTGCTTTGACAGAAGAACTTAAATGGGATGGAACCACAGAGACAAGGAGGGATGGCTGGTGCTTAGCTGACTTTGAAAACCCAGTTACTGACTGGGGCAGCATGAAAAAAATCAAACATTTGTCACAGAATTTTAACAAAATCATTGTAAAAATACCTGGCAAATTTTCTTCTCCCTAAGACAGGGAACCCTTTTCTACCACTGGTCATCCCTAAATCTGCTACTGGGTAACTGATGTAGAGGACTAAAAGTGAGGGTGGTCTGCTCGTGTGTTTGAGAAATACTGCAACAGACACAGAGCCTGAAAAACATTTACTGTAAATGTTCTGGACCAGCCAAACAGTTCTGCTGTCCTTTCTGAAACCACACATATACACTGTCCTCCAGAGGTGCTGCCCTGGTGTCTCTCTTCAGCCATCAGATGGATAGAATTTGGGGAGACTGAGAGTACATTTCCTATTGGCACAGAAATAAATGTCAGGCTACAAATTCTTCCATTCTACTTAAGAAAACCTATTTTCACCACAATGGTGGAACAAAGCTTGTACAATTCCTCTTCTATGACTGAGATGTACTCTGTAACATAGAAATGTTAATGCTTCCTGCTGCTTTTAAAATCTGTGCCTCATTTTGACTGTGGGTATCAGTCTTTTGAACAAATGCTTTTTTCTTTTTTCAACCCACTCAATCACCCAGTTTTTTTGTTGTTGTTGTATTATACCACCTGGAATGGAAGGAAAGGAAATGTTGACTGAAAACTGCTGTCTGCTAGAGCTGAATTATCAGATCTTCTTTTCTTGAGACAAATGTTGAAAAGAGCATCATAAAGATTTTTACAATTTGTAGCTCACTGACAAGTTTAATCAATGATAGCGTGAAGGCTTTCAGCTGGGCCTGTCTGCAAAGATCATGGTAGCTGAAGGAGGTGTCCCTGGGGTGTGTTGGGCTGGATGGCAATGTTGAAGAGGCTGGCTGTGCCTTAAAGCACACTCTGGTATGGTTTAAAAAGTGCATGTGTTGAACACAGCTATGAAAAGGCCTTTTTCTCATGTTTTCTCCCTCCATGTGCACACATTTACAAAAGAAGTCTCCATTACTCTTCAGACGGAGAGTGCTCCGTGCTGCTGGCAGTGCCATCAGGAGCACTGATCAGCCTCACACTTAACAATCCAGCCAGCTGATCAATGTGCTTTAGCAGCTGCCTTTGGCTCTGGAGCTCTTTCAGGGGCAGGGACTCCTTTCCCTTTCAGGAGTTCAGCCTGTTACCCCAACAGATCATCTGTGTTTTCAGCAGAAGGCAGTCGGGGATCTGTAGTGTTTCTGGTATCTCAAAGCAGTATTTTACTTGCTTTCTCCCAGTTTCCCTTAAACAGCATCATCCAGCAGAAAGTGGAAAAGCTGCTGCTGAGAGTGAAGTCAAAGGCAAGTGATGAGTGCAACTGCAGTTGGAAGCATCCCTCACTGGGAGTTTCTCTTTGTTAACACCCAGTGAAGTTATGTGTAAAGATGAGGGGGAGTTCTAATTATGCATTTTCTGAACATAACATAAGATCATTGACAGCTAATCAGAAATTTCCAAACTTGTTCAGCATTCAAAGACCCTTTGTAACCAAATACAAACTTCAAATGTACACCTTTATATCAAACCCTATGTAGATTCTGTTTTCAGTGGTCTTTAATGAAATAAACACCAGCACTTCAGAGGATTTGAAACGCTGACTAGTTCTCTCTTCCTCTAATTCCTTTAGAGTAAGCACAAGAGCTTTTAGAGAAAGTTCAACAAATTTAATTCACTAATTAGACCTATGTACATAAATATGTTCCTAGCATTTGATTTGCCTTAGTTCAAACTAGTAAAGTTCTAATTTAGAAGCAAGGTAAGGAAATACAATTACTTCCACATGTTTTGGTTGAGGCTAAATATTAGGTCATGAATTTCCCAGTACCTTTGCTACTTTTACAATGTTCTTAGTGAAATTTAATGTCCAGGAGCAGAGATGATGACAGACTGACATTTTTTAATACAACCCTTCCAAATAGTTTGATACCAGGCCAAGTAATGAAATTAGGGTATTTTGGAGGATTATGAAGATTTTAATTTCCTTCTCCTTTGATGTTACTTAGAAAGGGGCTAACAATTCCAGCACATCAAAATGTTTTTGAATAATGTTTCTGAAGGCTTTTAAAGTCTTAATTTGAGTGAAATTTGGTTCTACTTTGTAAAGGCTGTAAGACTATTCAAACACATAAGGCTTTTTGTACTAAAAAGCTTTCTTTGCTAAATAGTTATTTTTATCAAGACTTTTAATGCATTAAAATGCATTAGTCACATCTTGTTCAGTTCTCAACACCGAAATATTACCTGCTCAGGGCTGAGGTGATAAAAAGGTGCAGTGCACATATTCAGTAGTACATTATTTGCTGTCATGGTACCAGTTTTCAGGCGGAGTTCAGTCAAGGAAAGCTCTGTTTTAGGAATAAAATCTCCCTGTCTATCCTTTCTTCTTCCTGCTTCTTTATTAAGCCTCTGAATGTGAGAGCCAGCTGGACAATTTCCCTGCCTATTTCTGGGCCTAGGTGTTAATTTAAAATAAGTGTATTGAATTTAAGTTGTCACAATTAGTGTCTGAATTCACAAGAGCCTCCTGGAAACTCAGCTTACCCTGTTCCTTCCGTGATGCCTCAGTGTCTCACCCCATAAGAAACCCTATGCACAGCTGGAGGCCCCATTTTTGCAGTGAAAACGCTGGACATAATTTAGTTTTCTGGTAGTATTAAAGTAATGAGTCAAAGATGAGCATAAATGTTGAAGAAAAGGTACTGTGAGTTCCCCAGCTGAGAAATAAATGGTACTGATGGATGTGCTCTATATTTGCAAACGTTTTATTGTGTTGAAGAATGCCGTTTCTAAGTTGTTTTTGTTTTAGCTTGACTGTTGTTAACTGAGAGATTTCACAATGAAGCCATTTTTCACCCCAAACACTCATGTTTTTAAGAAAATGAGTAGTTACAATTTGTTTAGGTGAACCCTTTCCTGTGGCCTTGTATCAGGCTACTGCAGTATTTTTCTGCAGAGAAGACAGCTCATGTCTGCAGCCCCAGATGGGTCAGTGCAGAATAATAAAGATGTAATTGCATCCATACATGCATTCAACATAATAATTAAAAACCCTAAAGTTTTGGAATTTTTTTATTAATAGCATTTGGAAATATTTTGCTTCAATGTTTAGAGCAACTTCTACAAATACATTCCTTGTTGCACTTGTATAGAAACTTCTTGCAATGGAGTATTTCTAGCATTGATATAAAGAGATAAAAGCTGAGAAGAAAGCTATAAAACTGAATTGAGACACCCCAGAAACAGGTATATAAGATATTTTTTACTTATACAAGTATATTGCAGCAATTCATGTTCTACTTGTTTAATGCATATAAAGAACTTCAAAAGAAAATTGCAAACTTCTCTCTCAGCCCACAAGGCTGTAAGTTCAGAAGGTAAGAAATAAACCTTATTATTACTTAAGTATTATGTTAAGGATTTGTATACTTTATGACACTTCCAGAACTATCAGGATACAGTCCTAGTTATATTCTATATTTTTCATGGTAAGAAGTGATTTATCTTAAAATATATTAAATGAAAAATTGATCAGATTTACCAAATCATTCCCTTTAGGTATGTTTATCATTTTGTGATAGGCATAATATTCACCCGTTAGTCTGCGGTGTGTCAGGGGTGCTAATGGTGCTACTGAGAGTCATCTATGAACTGGATAATTTCTTTATATTATGCTGAAAAATTCTGAGTGTTGCTATCAAGCATCAGTTTGATCTCTGTCTCATTAACAGACCTTACTTAAGATGTCATTCATTCAGAGTTCATGGGAGGAATAATTAAATATCCTTTCTGTAGTGGTAGTTGGAATGGTAAGAAACCACAAGTGAGCTGAGTGGGAAGATCAGTAAGAATTTACAGCGTACCTGGTAGATGGAGGCTTGCACTGTGTGCCTGAAGCTCTGGGTTTGCTCATCTTTGAGACAGAGTGACAACAGCCAGAGGAGAATGAGAGAAGTCATCAGTAGTAATGAAAGGATTATCTCCTCAGGAGAAATGGGGATCTTTCCAGTGCAAATAGACAATTTTACTGCAAAGAAATGCTTGGGTTGAACAGTTTCTCATGCTAAAGAACCCAACTAATTCTAATACTGGCTTGAACTTAACTTAAAAATCAAGAGGTCAACTTCTGTGGCCATGGTTAAGGGAGATTTAGTTAATAGAGCTGGAGTCTGAGCCTCTGTCAGATCTCTGAGTGTGTCTTAACTCTGCTGCCTGGTTTACAGCCAACTACAGTTTTTCAGCTCAGCCTCTGCCAGGCTATGTCCTAATTTCAAAACAATATCTTCACTACATTTCAGTCCCCAAGGGCAGGAGCTACACCAGATTTAATTAAAACTGGGAATGCTAATCAGCAGGTCTTCCTATAACTGAGAGATTTTTCACTGTCCCAGAGTTAAGTGGCTTTTGCCTTCTGCCATTGTGGGAAGCACTGAAATAATTCTCCTGGGTGACAGATCCCAGAATCTGCAGTGCCAACGTTCTTTACCTGAAACTTGGGAATAGCAGCAAGTTCATTTGGGGATAGTTTGCCTTCAGATACATCAGTGAAGAGGTCACATAACTGAATTTTGTAACAAATACCCTTTCTACATTTGCAAATCATAAAACAACATCAAGACTTTTACTTACCATTATATGAAAAGAAAAAGAACCTTGAGTTCTTCTAATGCCCTTCTCTGCACTGGACTGGATGACAATTACACATTACTGCAGATTCCTGTTCAAGGCTCAAAGACCTTGATTAGCCAGACTGCCCTAACCAGGGTAGGCACCTCTCTGGCCCTTATGGTCGGTGCAACTGGATTTTCTTCCCAGGGTGTGCAGTATAGGAGGAGAGGTGGAAGTAGAAGCACACTCAGAAGGAAGTAGGGGATGTCCTGAAGTTCAGCAGTTGCAAGTAATCATTGAAGTCAACAAGGTGAACAATTATTTACTTTGCTGCTTTAAAGAAAGAAGGGGGGGAGTGAGGACGAGGGAAGCAAGTGGAAATAGTAAGCAATAAATGTACATGCCTAAATTTTCACTGCTGTAGTGTTGTGGAAGAGTACAGAAATTTCATGGGTTTTACTTAACTTGCACAGGAAGTTTTGTGTTTGTGTTTAATGTCTGGGAACCCAAGGGCAAAGCAAAGCAATTAACATGTTGAGGACTTAAAAATAAACTTCAGAAGCTTCAAGTAAAATACCTTTAGCTGATTAGTGTTACAATGCATCTTTAATGAGAAATAAATGAGGATTGCATTGTTTCTTAGGATAAGGAGAGGCGTTAGATATCTGCATTGATAATTGAGGGCTTAGAAATATGAGCTGCTTTTCTAGAAGAAAAATAGGAAACTTCTATGTGGCCTAGTGCACAGATAAGAAAAACAGTGAAACAAATAAATTCGTACAAGTCCTTTCAGTAAAAAGCTCATTGCAAGGTGAATTTTAATATAGTCCCATTGCTCTTTGGATTGTTTAGACTCACCCCTTGACAGTAATCTATGCTTCTCTATTTTTGTCCAACTGGTTTTCCTTAAACTCTGATTTTACTAAAAAACAAATTTATATAAAAAGTGCAGGCTGTAAAATGTAGAATTAATTTTGAATGACCCACATATGAAATACTACCTCCACAGCAAACAAAATTCTATGGAAAACAAGGCTCAGAAATAGACCTTACAAAATATTTCTTTACAGTTATCCTGTCATGGCTGTGTACCAAATAAAGGGAATACGAAAAGTCCTTTGATTGGGAAGATTGGCAGCATCTGTGATTTTAAATCAAATGAATTTTAAATATGCATGAATTTATTGTCTTGGTTAAGTTGCTGCTCAGTAAAAAGGAATGCTGTTCTCTGAACAATAATTGGTCGGTCTCAGCTCTCAAATTGGGTCACAGTGAACAGACAGAATGCTCTGGTATTTCTCTCTCTCTTTTACCTTGCTTTCTTGGAAAAGTGATTGAAACTGTAATCGTTACTGCGATGAGGCAGTGTGCTGATAAAAACCAGTGCTTTTCATGAAAGACAGATCCTCTTCTTTAGACCTGTTTTTGATGGTATTGTGTTGTAGAACACCTTAAAGAACAATGTAGAAATCTGCAGTATCAACAAAATATGCTGAAATGCACTGAGTACAGCAATCCCAATTATTGCTGGAGTTTATTTTTGGTAATAAACACTTCACCTTCTGTATGGGACTGTGGTAAAATGAAATAAATTTGAATTATTATTATTACAGCATTTTACAGTCATCATATTCCTAAATATGCCAATAATCATTCTAAATATCCCCAAAACAAAGGACTGGTGGTGGGGTGAAGGTGACAGTACTGTTCTACACAGCTCATGTGCTACATCACTTCTCTCCAGTTATATCTCCAATTCCTCCAACAATTAAATAGGTTGGGAAGAGCTTTGTAGAAGGTCATAGGTGTTACCTTGAGAGCCAGAGCAGGAATGCTGTGAATCAGGCTGGCCTTTTTACTCGAATATGTGCACACTGAAAAAGGTACCATGGGATCTCTGAAGGATCCCCTGCCTGGTGTGAATACAGTGACCACCAGGGCAGCTGGGGAACCTTCCTCTATGGTACACATAAGTGTGTAATATTAACAATATTATACACAGTTGGTATTTATGTTTTTGGTAACAGTGAAAATGTATTGATGTTGAGTTGCTGTGAGTACCCAGCACAGGCAGAGGAGTAAACAGTCTGCAGAAGAATGTCAGGAGAGGATGGTGCCAGCTTCAGCCAAGGAGGGGAGCCAGTAGCACCTGATGGGTTGTTTCCCACTTCTGTTTCATTTCTCACCCATGTCTTCATGTTCTGATTTCATGGGGTGACAGCTCAGGCCCTGACCTCTTGCCTCCTGCTCCAAGCAGTTACCTTAGGAATCTTGGTAAGGGAATCCCATGGATTATCACAGTCCCTCTGGCTTCTGCATCAGTTGCAGGACTGGATGAATCCCCTGCTGGAGTCACCTGTCTCCACCTCCAGTCTCTGGTTGGGCATAGTGGGAAAGCAGCTTTTATACAGCTGAAGGAAAGTAAGGTGGCCCTACCTTCTCCTCATTGGCTGAGACAGAGCAAGATGTGGAATTCATAAAAGGGCACGACTAAGTTCAGATGAGGCTTTGTAAAAAAGTGGCAGAAGATTAATTGTCTTTGTCCTGTGTTCTGTGAGCAGCCTCCTGGCTTGCAGGGCACTGCAAGAACCACATTCTGCTGCAGTAATTTTATCTTTGTCTCACATGTATCCAATACAGTCACTGGTGTCCTATCTGGAGTGCTGCTGACCCATTATTCAGGAAATCCTTGGACAGGCAGGCTGCCTTGTGTAGGGCTGTGGATCTTGGTTTGTTAGAGCAGTATGAGCTACCTTTTTGTAGTGCTGTGTCTTTTTTACGTGGAAAAGGGTGAGAAAGATTTCAATACAGATAATGCCATTACCAGTTAATTTATAAGGCCAAATGGTAGTTTCTAACAATGTTATACCTTTCTAAGCAGTGTTTGAGAAAGATAAGGATATATTTAGAAGATGGATGTTTCAATTTCTGGCTGCCCAAAAGTGACATAACAACATTATAAATTTAAATAGGATAAGGCCTTAATGGGTCTCCTAGAGGAAGAAAAAAGGTGTTTATTAGTAGAAATGTACTAAACTATCTGCATTTTACAAAGTGGTAATGGAGGAAATTACTTCTAGAGAAACAAATGAAAATGTCAATTAAAAAAAAGGAATGGCTCTCTGAGTTGTGGGTTGTGATTTTGCTTTTGGAGTTTTTTTAGAGGTTTTTATTCTGAAGAGAAGTGCTGAGTATGTTTTCTGTATTGCTTGAAATGCTTTTGATTTGTCTGTGTTGCCGTAGTTCTGTGAGTTGGGGGTTTTCTGGGGACCCTCCTCCCCCTTCTGTATCTGCTGCTGCACAGTTGTATTTCACTTAGACTGGAAGCTAATTTAATATTCTGGTCTAATGCTTTTCCTCTATTGTATATTTTGTTTCTGCAATTTAATCATGGAGCATTTTCCAGTGAAGTCAAGAGCACAGTGCCTGCAGCCTAAATCACCTGGCTTTGCACTTCCATACGTGCCAGGGATGTGATGTCAGCAGAGAGCAGGATGAGAGGCATTCCCCGTAACTGCAGAATATTAGTGAAGTGGAAATTCCCTCTTTAAAATTCTCTGATGCCAATCAGCTTTTCTCCCTGGTGACTGGGTATCCTGAGGTGTCAGGTAATGTCAGGGTTTGCTTGGCAGGCACACTGGGAGCTAGTGGCTGTGTGAAGGTTGCCCTTGCTTTAAAGGATATTGCTGTGTTCAGCTGGAGTCTGCACAGAAAGGCTCAGGAGGGGCGTGAGGAGAAGCAGCCCTTCCCAGCATGAAGCACAGTGACACGATGAGTGTGAGCCTGCAGTGGCACGCACACGTGTGCCATGGCACACAGGGGGAGCTGAGCCCTTCTAAGCAGTGAAATGTTCAGGTTTTACTGCTGCTGTTTGATTTGCTTATGTTAGATGTGTCTTCAATTATGCCTCATACAGAATAAACCCAGCTATCTGAGGATAATGTCTGGAAACACCAGACACTAGAAACCAAGCTGCTGAGCTGAGGTAAGAAGGGAATCACTGAGCAGTGACCATGGCACAGGCTGTCTGCAAATAGGGGTGGCAGGGGAGACTTCACTTCTGCCAGTGTAAAATGTGTTTTAGTTTTAACAAGACATCAAGTGTTTAGTTTCTGTCTGTAATCTCCAGGAGCTGAATACTGAAGCGCTATAAAAATATTACCTCTATTAAAACCTGCAAGATGAGATGCTGGACCCAAATGCACTAAAGGCAAGCAGCAGGCAAACAGAGTGTACTCATGTTTTAATGACTTTTGGAAAGGTTCAGAAATAGTGTGTTCTTAAATTTGTTGCTTTCAGTGAAGCTGGCAAACCAGGATTTCTCTCAAAGATTTCATTTTCAGGCATTTGCCTCATGTTCGTAGGTCTCCACCTCAGACTGTACTTAATGATCTAGTATTTGGTTATCTTCACAGGTTGCTCTGGTGTTCTAATGTGTTCCACATTTAATATGAGCTATCAAGGTTTATCTCATCCTTTTAGCAGCCTAAGAGAAACCAAAATGAACTGTGGTCACTTGATGTTTTTTAACCTCTGCCCAGCCTCTTGAGCCCACAGCAACACGAGGACTTCCTTGCTCTCTTGTTCCATCAGCACTTTGAACTGTTAGTGACATCTTGCTTTAAAGGCAGTCAGATGCTGACACTGACAGAGAGTTACAATTACCAACCCTGCTGGAGGTACCAAAATAATGTCCTCAACATCAAAAGATGTTGTTTTAAATTATAATTCGGGTCTCCATGGGTGAATTGTTTCATAATTTAACATATTTTATTTTTCTTGACATAAACAAGATGAGGCACAGTGACAGCAAGGACCTCTGCCATTTCAAATTAGTTAAGGCATCAGTATAAATTCTAAATTAGCTAATTACACTAAGAAAAGTCAGGAAACGCAATTTTTCATTTATGCTGGTAAAAAACCCCATATTCCCAGCTTATTTTTGTAACTTTTTACTACATACAGTAATGTCCAGCCACACACTATGGTTAAATATCCTTCCCATGATTGTATTATATGACTGGTATGTTTGAGACTGTGAAAATGTTCTCTCATTTTCCACATTCTACTGAAAATGACTGTGAAAACAGTCAACTAAGCAAAGCCAGATAGAGAATAAAAGGAGAATCATTTCCTTTCTCTCTGAATTTAACATTACCTCTGCTCAAGCTGCTGCCATGGGGCTGCAGTCCCCAGGTGGCCCTGTCCAGCTGCAGGTACAGCCACTTCACTGCTGCAAGGCAGTGCTGCAGAGGTGATTTTACAGTCTCAGCAGTTCCACAAATCAGGCTTGAAGGAGCCTCCTTGATAAACTGTTGTGACTAAAATGTAATTAAACTGACTCTTCAGCACAGCATTTCATACCTCTCACCATATTTAAATACCTGTAATACCCTCTAGGGAACACTATTGTATGTGAGTACATACATAAAACATGATAGAATGCACTGATGATGCTCACTGTGTTCCTCCCTCTTCAGGTGCCAAAGCTGCACCAGCTCCAGTTCCAGAAAACCCATGGCATGGATTGTAATGTGTTCAACTAAATACTTAAAAACCCAACACGTATGAGTTAATTACATGAAGACTTTATTTTCAACAAATTTAGATACACTTGCTAAAAAAAGAGGTGGATTGCAGCACATGAACTGTATTATGAATTTGTTTTTAAAGACTTACTGCAGTGAAGAAAACATACTTAGGGTTGTGAATATTCTGTAGTGTTACAGTAAGGCACTCTACATTGCATTTCAAAATCAAAGCTCTTCCCTTGTCTAGGAATCAACGAAGTGACTTCTGATTACAGTATTCTGTACAGAATATTCTCCCCATGCAATTATTCCAACTTCCATAGCTAGAGCCAGGATATATGTTAATTGAATGGTAGTGGAATTTCAAAATGAAAATAGTTGTTTCACCTTTAGTTTCTGTCAGTGACATTTGTATCAGCCTCATTTACAGACTTCTTATAAAACTATATAATGGAAACTATAAAACTATATAACATTATATAAAACTTTATAACAGATATAACAGAAACCCAAGCTGTGACTGCAAACCAGAATGTGTCTGCTCTCCTATTGCTCCTGGCTCTGAAGAGCTAAGAAGATAAAGTGTGAGAAATGGGATAAAATATGACACCAAGGTAACAGGATATGATCCAAAAGTTGCTGAAAGTCAGCAGGAGTCTGCTGATTTCAAATTTTTTGAGATTTGTTTCTGTAAAAATGTGCCCCATTCATATTGTCCAGGAGATAACAGAAATTACTAAATTTACTGATTTTGAAATACCTTCTCAAGTTGAAGGGTAATGCAGACACCCTGTAATTTCTCTGTAATAAGAAAGTATTATCTAGGAGCAAAGTGAAAATTCTCAGAACTGTACTTTGCAATGACACATTACCATATTAGCTCTGCTCTTCTCCCATATTCCTCATAGGTCTCATTTTCAAAAAGCAAAACATGTCAACAACTTCCTTGTTATTTAGGACGATAACAAATTGAGAGCTGTTCTGGGACACTGCAGTCAGAAATCTGTAGCTCTGCTTGGGGAAATTTTATGAAACTGTTTATATTTCTCTAATATGGAAAAACATCTTTTGGCACAGCCTACTTCTGCTCAGCAAGCAGATCCAGCAGCTCCTTCTCTATGCCGTGGCTGCCCAGCTCAGTTAAGCTGTAGTATCTGTGCACCACCTTCTCCTCTGTCACAACCACCACTCGAAGCCCGTGTGTATCCTGTCCCAGCTGACATCCTATAGCTGATGACACCACCATTTCCAGGCCTTTGTAGGACCCTCCAGCATTCCTATGGTAATGTCCAGCAAATACAGCTCCAACACCTGTGTAAAAAAAAAAAAAAGACAAGAGTATTTATTTAGTTAGCACCTCACAGATGTCACATTTACCTTCATTCTTTAGTGGCTCTTTGAGCATAAAATTAAAACTAAACCATTAGGTTTTTTAAAATTAAAACTAAACCCAAACTTACATTTTAAACAAATAATTACTAAACAGTAGTAAGTAATTCTAATAGTAATAATTAATCAAACTTTATTGTGCTCCACCAGCTGTGTTTAGGGTTACTGGACTCTGAGTTCTTTATGCCCACTGCAAGGTGTGTTTGCTGTCTCCCCATTCCTTTGCCTACGACGAAGGGACAGTCCAGAGGCAGCTGATTAAAATTAGATACCTGCCTAGAGAATGATGGTACTAAACACAGGTTGGCAGGCAAAGAGAGTGCAGCTGTATTTGTCAATTAGCATGAAGAAAATTTACTAAGGAGAGCCTAAACTGTACACTTGATGCCAGGGACCTAAAAAAAATAAAAAGGGCAAGACAAACAAATAAAAAACATACATGAGAAGGTAAATTATTATAATTTCACAAGACATTGAGGGTAACACATATGGAACAGAGCCAGGTACATCAAAGAAATCTAATAAAGCAGAAGAGGTTGTGAGTTCTAAAAAGAGGGAAAGAGGAGCAGTCAGGAAAGGAAAGGTTCACACCTGCAAGAGTCAGGCTTGGAATGGCATGAATTAACATTTATCTGGTATGGGGGACAAACAAGGCAGGTTGACTCTCTATTTTGAATGACTTAAGGCTGTTCTGTTACCTTTTCTTTAAAAAATAGATTACTTACATTTTGGACTTTACTGGAGTAAAAAATATGGAATTTTACAGAAATTTTGATACAATTTGATGTCAAATGAATTGTGCCATCCTCACCTCAAAACCAGTAATTTCTAGTTTTTGTTTCTGCTGTCTCGCAAACATAAACAAACAAATGGGTAAAAGCTGTATTTTTTACTCTGAATGGCCTCTTTGATTGTCTTTACAAGTTAAATTCATGCTGCCAAATAGATTATTTCCCCTCCCCATATTTTATAAATTTTAATAAAATGTTTTTATTACTACAAAATGATGAAATCTTCTTGAATCTGAGTAAAAAAAAATTTTTTTTGTTTCTCAGTACTTCTCTTTCCTGTCAAAGTTTGCAAACCCCCTCACAAGAGAGCTGAGAATGCAGCGTCCTCCCCTAGAGAGGACATTCTGCCCTAGACAAAGCTTTTCATTCCCAGCTTATTCCCAGCCTCCTTTGCCATTTAGCCTTTCCATGCTCTGCAGTGAACAGCATTCAGAGTTTGGTAAAAAAATTACTCATCAGTTTTTTCGCTAATTTAAGGTAGTGCATTTATTTTCAATGAAAACATGGAGTTATTATGAATCGCTAATGTTACAAACAGGATTTGGGATTATGTTTTGGCATGCTTAGTCTAAGGTACTTGGACCTTAGAGCTTCCTGAAGCTGCAGCTAATGCTACTTTATACTGTTGTTAAACAGAAAAATTACCGGACCAGACAGCTAAAAATACTGGAAATTTTGTCAGCACTACAACCTTAAATGAAGTTTTAAAAAATAAAAAGCTAGCAACAACTGATTTTCCCTTCAGACAGCAGAATTTTTGGAAGATAGCAGAGGCAATTTAAAGCCAGAGAGCTGTAATGAAGAACACGCTATAACTTCACATGGAAACCCTTATCTCTCTAGCCAGAAAAAACGTTCCACATTTTCTCCTGCAGTAGACTTAGACCTCTTTCACAGAGATAAAATGAAAAGGGAAGTAGGTGAACCCATCTTAAGACAGCTGGCTAACATCAATCCTTCGCTCTTGTGGGAGTGAGTGATCTGAAGACTGATATAAAATATATAAACTTGGCTCAAAGTCTAGTTAAAAATTAAGCAGCTTCGAAAGCAAAATATAAATTATTCTGCTGTGTGTCTGGTAAGAGCTACATGGGCTTTCATATTTCAGATCCAAGCCCTTCTCAAACAGCAAACGAGTTGAGGTAGAAAACAGAGAATGAAGCCACCTTGTCACTGTGCAGTGGCACACGGGCCTCGTCAGCTCCAACGTGTCTGCTCCCCTGGTTCAGTGTAGCAGGGCTGATTTCCCTGCTGCTGGAACCACTCCTCTGGCTGCTGCATGAGGTGCACTTGGGAGTAAGGCAGCAGGGCAACTTTGGGAGCTTGCTCTGATTTAGCTGCACAAACCCAGCAAAACTGGTGAAGTGTTATTACATCTTGGGAGAAACCCAGTTAGAGTCCCCCAAAAGGCAATGGTAGAATAAAAATGTCAGTGATGCTGCTACTGTAACAAGGTAACAAGGCCTTTTCAGTACGTTCAGTATTCTGCAGGTAGGCAGAACTAGTTCAGTCTATGAAAAATAAGAACAAGTAAGAATCATAAACCCATAGTGAGGTGCAAACCCATGTGACACACTTTTAGTAACAGAAATAAATACTTTAGAAAGGAATTAAGTTCTCTCTTTTTACTGGAAGCATGTGTCCCTAAAGTAGCATCTTCCCACCATCCAGAGAATTTAACATTTGCGTTTAAAAGAAGAAAAGAAGCCAAGACTTTGTGTCATCATATATGTAAACCAAACCCTGACTAAGTGTAATTAGAACAACAAAGGATACAGAAGTCATAAAGGAACTGTAGTTATGCTAAAAAAAAAATTCCACTTGTCTGATAATTCAAGGAAAGATTTTGAGAAACCCATCCCAGACAGAGACAGACATCAGTAAAAAATTTTGCCAAGACTTCCATTTTCAGATAAGCCTTTAGTGCTAGTATTAACTCTTGTTGTTGTGGGTTACAGTTTGTTACATCTCGAAGAAGGAAACCAACAGGTCACTGCTGTGTACTGACAGGAGGCTCGCTGATGGTGTTCTGCACCAGCACTTTGGTGTTCACTCAGCTGTGCTGCACCCCCTGTGTGGGTGAGCACAAGGAGGAACGCTGAGCCAGCCACTGCAACAGTACTAAGATGACAAGCAGGCAATTTACTTTGCTCTTGCTTTTGATCTTTAACATAAAAAGAATCTTAAAGATATATGCACTCAAATTTAATTTATTAATTTCAGATGTTTTTCTAAAGTAATAATGTCAAGTTGCTAGCAGCAGACACTCCCTTCTTTCCCCCCCCCAACTCTGTGAGGAAAGGACAGTGTCCTGGCAGACCTCATTTCTATAGCCCACTTTAATGCATCCCCAGGTCATTTAATGCATCCAGCTATACACAAAAACATACAGTCCCTTCCCACTACAATGGAAGAAAAAAAAGTCTTTTTTTTTTTATCGCTGGTTTCTTAAACAGCAGCTGGAAAAAGCATTGATACAAAAGCTGTATGAAATACTGAAAAACTACAGTGTAAATAAATGTCCAAAGAACAGCACCTTCACAAGATTCAGCATTTCATTTTTAATGAAATACCCAGTTATTTGAATTTAAATGTGACTGGAGGTTTCACAGTATCCATTTACTAAAAAAAAGCTGGATCCATTACTGCAAGACCCTATTCATACCTAATGGATTATTCATTAACGAAATATGGATTAAAATCAGAATAAAGTAAAAAACTGGGCAGTTACTCTAAAACAAAAACAAAACAATCCACACATCTTGTCTCTGTGATCATCATCATCTGATGTCAGACTGCATAACAACACAACACAGATTACAGAGTATCTGCTAAAGAAAAAGGGTCTGACCTGCCAAATTCATTTTTGATCAGAACAGGGCAGGCTCCACCCAGTGCTGGGTACCAGCTCTTGTTCTGTCTGTGCAAAATCTGTACTTGGATCCTGAAAGCACCTAAACCCACTGAGCTTCATGCCTGCTACCAAACATGAGTTTTATGAATCAGTTAATATGCAAAAAATGTCAGTCTTTGTAAAAAAAGGTTTAGATACAGGAATTGCTTCTGATTTTAGTAAACAAAAGCTGTTCTCCTGCCATGCAATTTACCATCATTTTCTGATCAAGCACAAAATGCCCTTTTCAGTTTTGATGTGAAAAAGCTGAATCTGAAAGACAAAAAGGTTTTCCTTTTCCAAAGATCTGGTCATAACTCTTTCTCCCTTTAGAATAATGCATCCTTACTAAAGAATGAAATACCTATTTTGGTACAAGTTCTTTGAGCCCAGAGCAGCCTACTTAGCAAAAATAATTAATGATGTATTAACCAACCCAAACAAGGATTGTTCAAGAGTCATCTGATGAGATGGAATACTTGCATATGTTGATAAGCCTTAGACTTTTCATCAGTTCAACCGTGAAAGAAGTTAATAAACACTTTGGTTTGATGCTAATTCACACCCTGCATTACCGCTGGTGGGGCTGTAAGGGCACACAGTGGCCGTGGCAAGGCAAGATGGGAGTGCTGGGGAGGGGAATTAGCAGCTCATGCAGCTCAGCATGCTGCCTCTGGTGCTACCTGTTCCATTAGCAGAATCTTTAAAGCACAACTCAATTTTAAGAAAATTTCAAACAAAGGTCGTATTTTAATTTGGATACTTTTTCCAAGTCAAAACCACAGTATGAACACTTGACTCATGCTTTCTATTGCAGACATTTTTCAACAGGAAATTCAAAAGCACCTCTGAAGACTTTGCTCCCTGCCCTCATTTCCAATGTCTGCTTTCTAAAGCCAGCTCACCAAACAGGTAGTGGAGCTCCAGCAAGCTCTTGTTGATTTACATCTTCCTCACTTTAACAGCTTTGGGAAGTCGGACAATTTTCACCAGCATTTCCCATCTTCTCTTTTTCTGCTGGTTCTCTCTCCAAGCTTTGTGACACACACCAGCACATTTTATTAAAGGTGCTTTTCTTACAGAAAGGGTGTAACAGGTACTGTTCCACTGCCTCTCTGGCCTAACAGGCAAAGGTATCTCCACATATGTCTGAGACCTGCTCTGGACCCTGCACAGAAAAGGCTGATACAGAAAGGGACCAGGAGGCTCCAGGGGATCCAAGCAGGCTCAGGAGCAGCTGCCTATGTACAACCATCACATCTCACAGGCTGCAGCAGCTCTGATTTTAAAGAGATTATTCTCTATAACTGTGGCTATCTTACAGTACTTCTGAGCTCCCAAGCAACCCAAAGCAGAGAAATGTTCTGAAAGAAACCAAGTCCTAAATTAAATATTCACCACCTTTTCCAACCCCAGAGATGCTGAAGAAAATGAGAAGAAAACTTTAGCTATTCCAGTGTTGTTAGCACACTGTTGACTTTATTTCTGACAAGAACCAGATGAGAAAATACTTCATTACACAAAAAGAAACTACAACTGAGTATCGTGCAGGAGGCAGTTTGTCTGTCAGCAGGAGAAGGTGAGGAATTTTACAGAATTTTAGAAGTGCAGCATATTCCTTCTACAAATTATCATTTATCACTCAGAAAAACCCTTCTGTGGCACCGGGGAAAGGGCCAGCATAATTTTGATGCAATTGCATTGTAAGAGAACAAAGGCATTTAGCTGTGCCTCGTGGATGATTCCCCTGGGAGCGACAACATCCCTGTCCTACCTTACTGTGTAGGTGCAGTCCTGTAATCCCCACTCTTCTCCCTTACTTGGGACTCTACTGCTGTCTTCTGTAGTGTAGAAAAATGTAAGGACATGGAAGACTGGGCACGTTCTCAACTCCATTTGAGCAGGAAAGAAAGGGGACTCTGGCCTGCCTTCACTGTGTGGCCCAACAAACAGCCACATCTTTTCTATTCAGTGTTTTGACCAGCCTTTCTATTTCAGGAGTAGTTAAATCATGTTAATGTCTCCATTTAAACATGAAATGCTAGAAAAATCATCTTTTTGCTTTATTAAACAAACAGGTATATTCTGTAACCGTGCAACAGTAAGATTTTGTGAAACAGGTAACACCTCTTTTCTTAACTTCTTGAAAAATTTACTGTTTTCTAGTTTAATTCAAGAAGTACAGACTGAGCCCCAGTCTCTAGGGAAACTGAGTTGCAATGACACAGACAGGATGGAAAATAATGCACCCATTTTTACCTTGAAATGTAAAAAAATAACAAAGAAACATGCACCTGGAAAACAATTTTTCTCACACAATCAGATAATATTGGGTTGTAATTCAGACTTGAACTGGTTTAAATTCCGGGGGTGTCTGACTCCAATGTCTGTAATTACACTCACTTCTATGGCTTGATTCCAAAACCCCATGAATTCAGAAGAAGCTGTTTTCCAACTCTATTTCCAAATGCACAAACCCAATTTTTGAGGCAGGTTTGCTGTGTCCAAAATGTGACTGGCCTTGCCTTAGTTGGAAATCAAACTGCTCAACCCAGCATTATGGACAGAATAAAAATATAGGAAAAAAATTACCAATATAAAAATAAACCAAAGAAAAGCAAGCAGATTTTCCAAATTAGGAGGAGAATGCCTGGAATAATCAGCATAGGCAATCAGTGGCATGCTTTATTTAGACTGAGCCTTCAATTAAATAAATGCTTTTCTCAGCAAAAGCAAATGAGACTGTAAAAGAAGGAGAAGGCTAAATTAGTGCAATATGGATGACATAATAAATATGTAATGGGTACAGTACAGACCTTGCCTCTCTTCCCATGCTCTCAGTAGAGAATTTTGGGGAAAAAAGTGGTTCTGACTGAACAATGAAATTTATCACTTGGTTCACATTATCACCTTTTAAGTGCTGATTAATGAACTATTTTTTACAGTAACTGCAGACATGAATCAATGTTCACTGCATTTCATGTACAAATTGATGGCTCTCCACCCAGACTGCAGGTGAAGTTCAAAGCAAGCTAAAGAAGGCATTTCTTCACAGAGCTGTGAAACATGAAATTCCCTCCTGCAGACCATTGTGAAAGCTGGCAGTTTTCACAAATCAACTGAACAAATCTAGAGAGGAATCACTAAATTGCATTATGTTGATAACATTATTATGACACAGTAAGTCCTTAAAGAAAAATTGTTGGAGGTGGGAAGAGGCCTGGAAAGAAATACCATTATGCACTTTTCTATCCTATGCCCTTCACAAGGGTTTGGGGAGTAGGAACAGCAGCAGACTGGGCTATTGGGATGCTCATTCTGGTCCCATTACTCTGCTTTTCTGTTAGCTGTTCAAGTTCAATGATAAAATTAGATTTTAAATATGTTTATCCAAAACTCCCTGATTCACCAGACAAAGCTGTTGCTCAGTCAAGCAAGAGGAAGAAAGAGGACAGACTGGAAAAAGCTGATCCTAGATACATTTGTCCCCAAAAGTGAAAAGAGCTAGAGCTAGAGAGGAGCAGCAGTAGAGCCAAAGTGGAAGCAAACAGGTGGAGAAGCAGTTCTGTAAAGACAAAAATTGCATTGGAGGATCTGAATGTTATCAACTCTTGCACCCTTTCATAGTTTTCAAAGACAGGAGAACCAAATATCCAGGCACAGGGAGATGCTACCAGGAGATGTGTGTGTACAGCCCACACAGGTAAGAGTACATAGGCATTTTGTAAAAGGCAGTGTTTCTGGCAAATACAACCATTTAAGTCATATGGATAAACTGATCTTGAACATTTTCCCTGGAGTATCAGGCACAAACTGGCTTTTCTTCCCTTCACTTGCAAAATACATCTGCTGTCTGAAGTGCTGAACAGTGTGGTCGGTTCAAGAGCAGTACCTGTTCTCACAACAACTCTGCACTCCAAAATGATGTTCTTTCAGCTTCCCTACAAGAGCCACATTAACCATGGGCATTTTTTGCTGCACCTTTTTTCTCCCCTGGGCACGTGGTACCTCATCTTTTCAAGACTCCAGTGCTACACAACGCATGATAATATTTAGAAGTCTTTGAAAACAAAATCTCTTCAGTGGAATGGAATTGATTTTATCTCATTGCAATTTCAGAGTGCTCGCATTGCCTCATCTGCCAAGCAGGTGTTACAGCAGCAAACAAAGATGTGAAAGCATCAGTCACAGCACTGTTAACAGAACTACTCAGTGCTCAGGCAGTTCTCAGACCCTGTTACCCAAAAAAACCCCCAATAATTTCCCACCAGCAGAGCTCCAGTAGAAGGACGCAGTCCCACTGGTAAGTATTGGGCATCAACACCCTCCCTTTCTTAAGCTCTTTGGTCAGCCCTCAGTAACATACAGAATTATTTTGTGTAGCCCTTTTGAAGCTCTGTTATCCTTCCTCCTCAGAAGAGCTGTGTGAATAAAACAGACCTGAGTAATTAGAATTTACATTGCACAGCTCTATAAGCATCTCAATAAAAATATCCCATGCACTCCTCATTCCAAACATCACCCTGCAATCATGCAGGAAACCTCTGCCTTAAATTTGCTTTGTACACTAAAGAATCAGGAGTTAGATTCAGCTGGTGGTCAGTGGGTAAGTGGGAGACAAGATATTATTTTGCACAGTATATTTATGTCGAAGCTTCTTTCCATAGGACAATACTAAATAGAGCTATATAGAAAAGGATTTTAGTGTCACTTGGGTTTCCTGTATAATCAGAGGAGAAACAACAGGCACAGCCAGAGGGTGATTCCAGATCACCTAATTAGAGCACTGGTCTAAATAAGCCTTTAGAGGTGCTGTCTCTGGAAGGTCACTCTGTCTTTGAGGTTCATATTTGTGAATGTCTCTTGTGACCTTTCAGTGGAATTTATTTCCTGGTTTTGTTACTTTTTTCCATTTGAAAGAGATGCTTTCTCAGAGAGCTGACACAAACCCCAAACAGTCCTGGATTGTTGTGTGCTCCAAGGATCAAGAAAAAGTTTTAGCCCAGTGGATAAAACTGATTTCAAAAATTTATCCAAGAAGAAATATTACTTAATGTCCTTACAGACTATACATATGTTGTACTTGCTGCTGAATTTCTGAAAAAAATTTTAAAAATCTATGCGTATGTGTATCTCCATGCAAGATTTACATTACCATACCTGGGGAACTGGTCTTACATAGAATGTATCCAATGTGGTCACTCTACCTGTGCCATAAGTAAATAACTGCAACCTTGAAAGAGGTTGATTTAAATCCCTGAAGTTGACAGTATTTAAATTATCTTAAATACTGACACATAGGCGCTGAGATTACTCACTCAATGTATGGGCTTTGCCAAAATCAAGGTCTCAATGGCAGGAAGATGAAAATATTACTCCCCTGTCAACTCTGATTACACAACAAAGAAAATAATGAAACATAGCATATGTTGTCTGGTAAATTTTAGAAACAACAGCTTTCAACACTCCATGCTTTAATTTTGTGCTCAAATATATCTCAGCTGTGGATGTTCTGAAAGCTTCTTCCTTTAACACTACTTTCCTGTCACATTTCTAAGAGGAGAATGTAGATATCACACTCTTTCAATGAGTAAAGGTGTTAGAACTTACAGCACCTCCAGTCACAAATATAATGAAAAAATACACCATTTAATGAAGTTAGGTTGTTATTTTCGCCCCATGTACATATTAAGTACTTTTAACCACATCTGAAAAATTGCTTTGAAGACACTTGGATGAATTTAAAACTTTTTAATTAAAAGAAGCTGAAGACTGTGGGGCATTTCCTTCTGTATATTTCTATCTCTAGTCTAGTTATTTTCTCTAAGATGCAACATCTCTCAGCTACATAAACCACCTATATTCTTCATCCAATTCTGAAATAAGGTCTTTCTTCAACTCTGTTGGTGAAAAACCAGCTATTAATTTCGGTTTTATTCAACAGAGCTCTTAAACAAGTTCACACATTTGCTTAAATTTCATTTGTGCCATTAAGAAACGTTTATATTGTGTTAAGTAACGTAAGTAATGCTCAGTGTGTCTGTGATGGTTCTCAGGACAAAAAGTCTTTAAAAGATTGTTTATAGCTCACCAAAAATACCCAGACTTTTCAGGTCATAGAAAAAAATAAATTAACATCCTAAGAAAATATTACTGGAATGAGATATGTAAGAAAAAGTAGGTCTTCTATTACATAAACTGCTTAATTTGAAAACTAATTTGCTGCTTATGTTTATCAAAGACACATGACTTGCAGACCAGATTTTTGGCTAGACCATTACTACTTCTTTATTTTTCCTACAATGCTATGAGGAAACCTATTTATATCAGCACTGTAAAATCCTTAAAAGCTGAATATGCATTTCATGCAGCAGAGTCGAGTGACTCCAGCAGATCTTACAGATGAGAACGTCAGGTCAGCTCTTTCACAGCTCTTGCACACAGGTTTTTCTGTACTTAACTTCTGCACATAGAAGAGACAGAGCTTTGACAACTTAGGCTAAACTTGCAGAAGTTACACCAATATACCTTCAGAAAGCTATCTCTACCTAAATGCTAAACTCTGTTCTCAACTGATCTGCTTTTCACTGTGACCGAAATCACATTTTCATGGGCAATAGTTGTTATAATACATTTAAAAATAAAAAGGTCTAGCTGGATTTCTTAGACATGCAGCTTACACGTATGGTTTAACTTTGCACAGCAGTAATACATATTTAAAAGTGCCAGATTTTCAATTATAAATATTTATCATAAGGACATGATTTTATCTTTAATTAGCCCAACTGTTAAGGACACTTCTAATGTGAGAAATGTAATTCAGTACTTCATACCAGATGTAGCCTTTACAGCTAGTCTTTTATCTCTGCTTGTAATGAGCAGATACTTCCACCAAAACCATTATGTAACACAGGAGTGATTACAAGAGAATAACTACAAAAGATCTGGGCTTTGGGATTAAAATAAGAATGTTCTGAAGTTGCATACCTCACTTTGAAGCACCTGTGCAATATGACCATACTTTAAGTATCTGATTATTTCCTACACATATCCATATGAACTTTGTTCTTGGAAAGACCTGAATTACTAGATTGTCCTTCCTTTCCTGTCCCCCTCTACCCTGCTGAATTATGGCTCCAGGTTTGACACTTCTAGAAAAGTATAAACATGAGAACTGGGATAATTACAGGTTTGATCCTGGGTTATAAACAACTGAAATATGATGCCCAGCTAATAATGCCAAACACAGCAGCCCCTAAAGCATGCACGGTACTGACATAATGACACAACAAACCTGCAGCATGGTTACAAACACTGAAACAGCAAGAAGCAGAAGGAAGGAAGGAAGGACTGCTGACAGGCTGGAGGAAGAAGAACAGTGGCAGCCTGGTGGTCTCCTAAAAAGGCACACTGACTTTCTTTTTCCAGAATAATCAGTTATACCAAATTTATAAATTAAAAAAAAACCAAAGTAGATTGGGATTTCATTAGCAATATTCTGTGTTTCAATCCTCCAAGAATGTATGAAGTGATCTGAGGGAAAACCAATTTCATGTCTAATGATGTGCTAAAATTCATTTTCCTTTGGCAAAGCAGAGGTTCAGAAAGCAAGTGGTGTCCTTGCATCTCTGTGCTTCTACCCTACCATGCCAGCAGCCTCTCTGCAATCCGCTGAGACCTCTGTGGTCTCACAAAGGCTGCTCTTCAACAGAATAATAAAATGGAAACAGAACGCACCCGTTACTAAGGAAACTCTGAGCCAACTTTTGATTCAGCTCATTTTTCTCAGCAGTCTGAGTTACTGAGCTGCCTGTTCTCTGTATTCATTTCATTAGCAAAATGTTTGATTATTGGCTTGTGAATGTTACCTATTGATTCAGTGTATAGTAATGAGCATGCCAAAGATCAGTGTTTAAACAGACTCATTAAGGAACCAAACAACTTATTATAGATGGGAATGAGGGACACAAGGAGAAACGATGGAGGGAACAGAAAGGTGGCACAGAAAGGAGCTTGGGAATTTCTTCCCTAGAGTTGTATTGCTCACTTCCCATTCTGTTCCCTTCATTCCCCCATCTTTTGGAGCCTTCCCAACTTTTGGTTAAGCCTCTGGACACCCTTCTAAGAAACATGAAAATGTAACCACAATGTTACGATGATAATATTTTGCATCATTTCTTTTACCTCTTGATTAATATTCCCAGTATTGAGTGTCGTCAAATGTTAGTAAACCAAATGGATGACAGAAAATCCTAGAACAGAACTGCTTTGGTTCCCACATTAATGCCAATTTCCTGGGATATGCCCACGAACTAGGATGTGCTGCAGTACACAGGCAGTCACAGCTGCCCAGCTCTCCAAGAGCAACTCTTCCCACTATATTAACACTGACACAAAAATGAAAAAAGGGATGAGGTATTCTCAGCGTGTCTCCTTATGGGGAAAGAAACCCCACTTGTAAATCTTGAATCTGGAAATATATCAGTGCCCTGGAGAGCCCTCAGATAGCTGTGAATTTTGGCCCCACTGATTGGAAACAGTAGGAGATTGAGAGCTTGGAAATTAAGCTGAGTTGGATGAGGCCAGGCTTAACAATTATATGGTAAATTAGGAACAAGATCATAAAAAATTTGCATTGTTCAGTAATCCAAATAATGTGCTCTCTTATAGATACAGAGAAAATGACATTCTGATGCAGCGATGGCAGGGTGGCAGGAAATTTTGAGGGACTGGCACACTCCAGGAACATGAAGGCAATTACCAGAGAACAATGGGAACAGCATGGAGGAGTAGCTGTGTACTGTGTCTGTCTCCATGGCGCTCAAGTGGCATCACACAAAGCTGAGGGATTTGGTACAATTATTCACTTAGCACATGCTCCACCTGCCCTTCATCCCAGACATGGCCCCTATTAGAAACGGATGTGCCAAGACTTGATTTTAGCAGAGCAAGACTTGTTTTAACACTGAATAAATCTGGGGTGCATTACACTCTTGGTTTAAAATTGGCTCAGTGTGGGAGAAAGCAACCTCCAAGGTAATTGTGAATTCTGTTTCCATGTTTTATGTAAAACATAAATTCTGTATTTTTCTCCTGTGGCAATACCTGATTTTCCACTCTGTAGGCAGGATAAACTCAGGTTGTCTTGTATCTGTCAGTACTTGCAAAATGGAACCCTTGCTATTTATGTTAAAGAACTTCTTATGTTTACCTTGCTACTTTTCGCTCAAAGTTTTAGATTTTGTTGGGTACTTTTTACAGGTGACTAGATTTGGTTGGTAACTCTGATCTACAGGAAACAATGAGGCTTATAAACTGTATTCAAGATTCCTTGAAAACAGTACCATTTAAGTTAAATGTGTTTTGCCTGGCAGCAGAGCCATTAACAATTTGAAACAAAAATTCAAGAGTAGGAAAGTTTGAGAAAATACCTGCTTTATGAAACTTTTCCATTATCTCCTGACGAACCGATTTATCCAAGTTGAAATAATCATGGTCTTCATCAGGTTTGCTCAGAAACAGAGGGATGTGCTGAAATACAATTATATGCTTTGCTTTATGGTTTGCAGCAACAGCCAGCTGCTCATCGAGCCAGGCATCCTGGGCTTGCCTTAACTCAGGGCACTCAGAAGAATCAAAGTATAGCTGAGAATTCAGCACAAGAAAGAAAACACCTCCAACCCAAAAGCTGAAGTAGTCATCTCCCCAGTTCTTGCAATAATCATCTATTGTTTCTCTTGTTGGAGTATTGCCAATATCATGATTCCCACTGACGAACACCAGTGGTATGTCCTGGTCAGTGTTTTTCAGAACATCCTTTAAATCTTTCTCTTGGTTTTTTTTCCATCGGCTTCCTAAAGAAAAAAAACACAAAAGATTGGAGTGTTTATACTTTCTTTTCCCACCTTCATTGTTAGCTTTTGTTTATGGTGCACAGTAAGGAGATATTCTGTATTAGATGTGATCATGAAAACATCTTCACTTTATCCCTGTACATCCACCCAGCCCTGTCCCTCCCTTACCAAGGCCTCAGCCATTTTCAGTAGCTGGCCTGAAGGCAGGCTCTGCACAGGACCCAGCAGAGAGCACAGCAGTGGCTGATGCCATGGTCACTGCTTTGCACCAAGAGCTGCAGCTGATTCTTTTCATCTATAGACTGATCATGTGGTGAAAAAATGCAGCGGCCTTGGATGGTGAAACGGCACAAGGGTAAAGCCAGGTCAACTTCTGGCTTGTGTTTCATGGCTGTGTCACAAAGTTGAGGGTCGTTGGCTTTGAGGGGGGTTTTTTCATTACAAGAACTATTTTAACGGCAAAAATTTAATCTCTGTCTTGTGGTGACTTATTTATACCACGAGTCTCTTTTAATAACAAGCATGCCATTAATTTCAAAAAAAGGTAATTGTGTACTTTGCTTGTCTTCTCTGCATCTCTGCATTTATATTAATATGCATATCCATACAGGTACTCTACAGATGTCAGGAATTTGTACCTGCCTACAAGATTTATCTTATTGACCAACTGATTTACAATCACTGAAAAAAATTAGAAAGGAAGTTTTGAATTTCTTCTAATGATGACAGGTTTTCCTACATTTTCTAAGGACTAATCTTTAACTAGAGGCCACTTATACGATTATTATTAATGAACTAAATGAATACGTATAAATTGTTTTTGTCCTGCAATACATACACAGATCTAGCATGAGCCCATTTCACAAATAATAACTCCATTTTTTAAGTAAGAAGCTGTAACAGGATTTTTACAAGAACTGTGAACTCAGGTTTCTAACATATACTTGCACACAAGTCTGTGCCAATCAATCGTGTCCTTTTAAATTGTGTTCTACTTTCCTAACTACACGCATGGCTTATACACAGAAATGCATAAAGGGGTTCCTGCACTGCAGCTATGAGATAAAAAGGGTTTTTACTATCACTTCAAAATACTTATGATCAATATGTTGACAAACACTGACCCTAACAAGTATTTTGTTTTACATACCCCACAGATACAGGCTTTAGTAACACCTTATTGCTATTACTAGAATTCTACTGCTTTAGAAAAATACTGAGAAAAAAACGTATTAGGTCTAAATTACAGCTAAATGTAAGGATATTGATATGAGGCGCATAAAGTCAGAATCCACAACTCTCTTGGGTTTAACTGCTGCAAAGGGTAGAAAAGTTATTGTATGAAAATCTTTGAGTAACTTGACAAATACTGGGCATACAATACCCAGGGGAGTTTACAAAGCAGTGGAGAGCAGATCACTTTTTGGGGTATATTAATGGTCAATTTAGGCTGTTCTTCTTGTTAAATCCAGAAAAAAACCAGGGCAAAAACCATCTATATTACTCGGAGAAGCTGAATTTTAAAAATTAAAATGAAAAGTTCAAATAAACCTGGTACACTGTTGTCCATGGGTAAGGAACCTGGCTGAGAGCGCTGCTCTTCCTGCCACTCCTAATTTTCCTATGGGAAGGGCTGGAAATTTTGAGCTCTAAATATGAAAGTGTATAGGGGAGGAGGGCGGGGAAATGCGAGGGGGGAAGGCTCTGTTCAGATCTATGTAAACACATTACACCATGTTAAACTCCATGCTATCACTTTGGGAAATTTAGCTAACAGTTGCAGAGTATAAAGACATTTATGCAAAAGTTACAGAAATAATTTGCAGAATTATGTATACCTCTTCCCAGCGGTGAAATTCAAGCTCTAGAGACTAACACTTAGATTAGATTTGTTGACAGCAGGGCACTGATTCCCTCATTTAATGAAATATTATTTCTATAGCAACAGAGAAACATATTCAGTGTTTATTGCAGAAAACAGATTGCTCAAAATGGAAAACAAGGTCTCTGCCCAAGAGCCTAGGAAATCATACTAAGGAGAGACTGGCTTAGAACAACTGCATCTTGGCTTGACCTTTTCTTGCTAGAAGGTCAAAACAACTTCAGAAGAAGAGAATCCCATGGAGATAAAGGTGGAAAAAAGCAGAGGAATGTCTCAGGACCCTTTGGTGTAGTGCTGGAGAGGAAGGGCTCGGAGGTACCACTGACCCTGAGCTGCACACAATGTGTGCCACAAGGAGCCCTCCTGAGGCACCTCCCCTGACTTTGTATCTGAGGTAAGTAACAGGTAAAGAAGATACAGACAGTGGTAAAGAAGGAAGCCACTTGAAAATTAGAGTGGTCATTGCCACAGCATAAAAAATACCCTTTTAATCTCTCTCAGGCAGAGAGCTATAATATTTAATTATTCCAATTGTTATGAAGAACATTTCTATTTGATGACATGTATTTCTTTGGCACAGAGGGAGCTTTGTTGTAGGTGAATAGGGAAATAATATAGTGCCAAAAGGCAGTGCAAAAAAACCTACTTGTGAAGTGCCAGGGTAGATGCAACTGAAATAAATTTCTGTGATGTTTATCCTGGCATCACGTGCAGTGACATTTTTAAATCCCGGGCCACAATTTTCTGTCTTTATGTTAGGTTGTGTAAATAAAGTCTTGCCCTGAGATAAATGACTTCACAAATTAATAGCCCATAAAGGGCAGCTTGGCTTTTATGAAAAACATGAAAGTGAGCACTGTTGCTGGTGCAGTTGTGTGCAGTTTTCCACAGCTTCCCAATCTATCACTTTTGAGAGCTGAGCGATGTGAACACGAGCATGAAGGTGCAATGTCACCATGCCCACTGCATGGCAGCTTTCTGTTGTGTATCACTGCTTGTCTCAACACCTCCAGTGTTCTGTCCTGCACTGCTTAAAGGAACCAACACAACCAGCCTTCTTCACACACTGAAAGAGAAGATTTCAAGACAGTACTTCTACAGCATTTTTGCTGAAGCTGGCTTCAAACAGCAGAATTCACAGATTATTCCACCAAAGAAATAATCCTTTAGCTACTAATCCTTGGTTACAGTTTCCTTTGGTAGTCCACAGAAGGGTGCCCCTCTCTAAGAACAGGCTGCATTTAGTCTTTGTAAGGCACCAGCTATGAAAAACAACTTAAAGCACGGTTTCCCCCCAAACTGTATCTCTGCAATGCTGATGGCAATTTTTGTGTAACACAGTCCTTCCTGTACAGTAACCTCCACCAACTCTGTAACTTTTCCTCCAGAAGTATTCCAAGTGAAGAATTATCAATAAATTAACAGTAGAACCAGTTTTTTCTACTGATATGAATCAGGAAGGGGAAAGGGGGAGGTTTTGATGCCATTATGAGGAGGTGCCCCCAGGCATTCCTGGGCTGGTGTTAGGAGAAGTCTAAGTATGGCCCACGAGGCAGGAGAAGCCTTTAGCCTGGACGTCTTCAGCCAATTTAGTCATACGCAAAAATGTGGCACAATCATTTCCTGGATTTCTCATTACTTGGTCTCAGTATTTTAATTTATCTTAAGTGTCCGAAACTTAGAGGAGCTGCAAACACATCGTTTCTTAACGGAAAGCATAAATTTTCAGTTTGAAGTAGAAAAAAAGGAAAAATTAAGTTTTATGCCAGCAACACTCTTGAAAGGACCTGGTATGACAACTGCAATCTGAATAACATTTAACCCAAGAGACTGACTATCAAAGAACAAGTAAGAGCTAGATTGCAGACAAAAATACTATACAAAATATCAAATAGAAGTAGTACCTACATTTGACAAAAGCGAAATAGAAAATGTCAAAACACCACCAACGAAAACTAGATTTTGAAAAACACCAGCTCATTCGTTGTGTAATTTATGATGATATCAGGAGAAATACTCTGACATCAAAAGACAACTAATTATTGTTGAAAGCAATCACATGACTGTTAAAAACCAACAACAGACAGATTTGCCTATTTTCCTGGGCCTTACAGTGCATCACAATTGCTTAAATCAAAGAGTCTAATTATTGTGAGTACTTCCTGTTCTTGAGACATGTCCTGTTTTGTGTGTTTTCATGACTGTCTGCCATTGCCCTATTCCTTGTGTATGCCATTCAGGGGACCTCCCCTAGCACTATTCCCTAAATTTCTAGGGAGAAATTCCCTAAATTTTTAGGGGGGTCCAAGGCTATACTCAAACATGCTATTTTTTGAGCTGCACTGAAGGAAATGTAACTGCTACCCCCATCTCTGTGGGAAAGGAGCCTCCTTGGGTCAAACCAGGACTGCCTTTCATCTCTGCTCTTGTCTTGGATGCCCGGCTGTTGGCTCCAGATTGACAGGACTACAAGCAAGATCCTACACTGTCCCTGTCTGCTGACCCCTCCTCAGGGGCAGCCCCACTGGTGCCCCTGTCACTTGGAAGACACCACAGCTCCAAACCCAGTGGTATCATCAACACCACATTGTGCCTTCCAGGCTCCTTCTGCAATTGCATCTGATTGCTATGCACTAACACAAAACAGAAATCTGAGCTCTAATCTTGCCACATTTTAAAACACCATCCCACTGATGCAGACGGAGATTCCCCACCCCAGAGCTCTGACACTGTTCCTCACTGTGCTGCCATCTCATCAATATCATAACTCCTCCTGACTGCTAGAGACAAACTCTTCCCTCTACTCATCTGTTTACGATTGATCATCCCGTAACAGCAGTGATTCTCTTGCGGGCCATGAGCAGAATGGAACACCATGGTCTCCACATTCCTTTTGTCCTAGGATGCTAAAACATGGTAATAGACAGGGCACTGCATAGAGAGGAAAGACCTCTGGCCACCCAGTTCAGTCTTACTGGTGCTCTTCATTGTTTCCTGTTTTAAACTTCAAAGCTTTCCCTCTGGTGTCTGCTGTAATGAACTAATGCAACACACTGCGTCACTCCAAATTATTACATGCAAGAATAAGCTGATTCATTTTAATAAACCCATTATGGTCATGTTCTGCAATAGGTTTTTTGCTTTAGTCTGTGCTGTAGTAGCTAAAATGTCTCCTCTCTCTTCTTTAGACATATGTATTTCTAATCTTCAAAGAGCCTGAAGACAATTTTATGATGAACAAAAAATTATGCAGTTAAAAATAATGTAAATATGACTATATTCACTCCTGAACAAACTGACTGACTACTCAGTCTAACTTACAAAGAACCTCATTTCATTAGTTCCAGTGAAAAGCAGAATCTGGAATACTCATTTGTCTACAGCTGTAAGCGACTTTTTCAGTACATTCGAAACAAGTAATAATCTGTTCTGAGACTCAAGAACTGATCACACGAAAATTTCCCTGCGTGAAAACACAAATTAAATTTATTATCTAACTTTGGGCATTAAAACAAGATGAAATTTTAACTCTAGTTTAAGCTAATAATGAACAATTATTACACTAAAGCAATGACAAAACCCCAAACTGAACAAGGAAGCCTATTAGGGGATCAACTGTTCCTGGTTTCAGTGCATGACATTAAATATAATGACTGCAAATGCTGACATTTTTCTGAGTGCCAGCTACACAGGTGCCCACTTAACAGCCTAATTCATGGCATTTACTGCTCCAAGTTCTGCTGTGAAAATAAGTATTATCCTTCACTTAAGCTCAACTCTGCTCTTATCCTTAGTCATCTCCCAGCAACACAGAGCTGTCACAGCAAGCACAGGCCATCACTGCCTTTGGGTCTGTGCTTCTGAATGAAATCATCACAAACAGGGAAAAAACCCTCAATGCTACAGTACAAAACCAAGCTTGATTAAAAAAACTTCATACAAAGATCTAGTACTTGTACTAGATTTTTAGTACTGATTCTAGTACTTTTATCATAAAATAAAAGATCTGAGAAAATTGTGTAACTAATTACACTTCCAAGATTTTAGTATCTGAAGATATTCATCTGCCAATCAGATTTCTAAGTTCAACTGTAGACTAGACTAGAGAACATGGTGTAAAATACAAATAAATATATACTTGCTGAAGATGAAACATCTGCTTCTGACAGCCCAGTGGTTTCTCTGCAATGTGAGCCCGTCGGGCGTGCGTGGAGATCTCTGATGCTTCTCTACTCTGGGCCGATTAGAGCAAATTTAATTTCACAGTAAGCTGTTGGAGGCTTTGAATGCTCCATTAGGTTTTACTAGAATCAGATAATTACTACAAAATGTTTATTTATGCAACCACAGTGACGTTTCTTTAAACAGTTATTATTCGATGTTTAGCATATAATGGGCTACTTACCCAAATCCTTAGACATTATTAATTAACATTGGCATAAGAGTTTGGAGAAGAAAATAGCCAAGAATCATTTTGGTTTGGATTCCATCCTACCAAGTATATCAGAGTTAGGTTACAATAGCAGAAGAAATGGATGCAATGAGTTTATTTAGATTAAGCTACTTTATTGTCAGGAAATTAGGTCACACCTGAATACTCCCCTATTGATCAGGCAGTGACATATTAATAGAAATGTTAACTTGCATTCAAACAAATAAAACTTTTACCTATACCCTGATTCAGTATAAACATTTTAAAGCCTCTGCTTCTGCCTTGCACCTAAAAAGTTGATCTGTGTCTTTTCTACTTCATGCTCTATTACAAATCTCCACTGACAAAGATTCAGGAATTGGGATTTAGCTGACAATTTTGCTGAAACTGCAATGACACTGGAATACAGCTGCCTCCTCCCCAGCTGTGCCACGCCGCTGGGAGTTAAAAAAATACACACACTTGCTTTTGTTAGTCACCCAAGCAGCCAGTTCAAATGGCAAAAAAAGCGAATATAGTAAAGGTGAAATCCTTACAGCCATTTTTAAACCTGGAACCATATTTTAAGACACTATTTTTTAACCTGCTTATATGCCTGTTGTATGGACAAATCAAACAGCAGCATTCATGCTCTTGAGTTCTAGATGTGAAAGGGAATTTTTTGAGAACTAACATATTTTTAGTTAAATTTAAAACTTTACAGAGTATCTCCTTATATACATGCCTCAGTTAAGGACTAGGAGAGCAGCCTAATTTTACCTGGCCAACTTTTTTTTTTAAATTAATGATCCTCTGTTTTAGCAAAATTGGTTATTTAATGGCAGTTTAAAAGCAATTTTAAAAGCAGTTCACAGATTTTTTCCTTTATGGAATGCCTTACCAGATCACTGTATATAGCATTAAGAACTGGAATTGGACCTGACATTTCTCTGTAATTTATTCAGTTCACAAATGTATAAATGGCAGCTTGTGCATTTGCATGCAGATTTCAGCATTACATTCCTATCCCATCCTGTGTAGAAAACCCACCAGCAGCGGATCTCCAGCTCCCAGCACCTCGGTCCCTGCAGTGTGACCACGCCAGTCCCGCGTGACGCAATAAAGCACGAGTGCAGCACTCGCCTCGCCAGGGACAGCGCTCAGCTGGCTGCACAGCAGCTGCAAATGACACCTCTGTACAGCAGCGGGCTGGGGAACGTTTCCTGACAAGGAAGAACACACACGGGCAAATGACTGTGGACTTTATCAAGTGCTATAAAACTGGACGTTTCCTCAATGTTCCTTTTTAGTGGATTCTGGACCATAAGACAGGTAGGACTTCTTGGGAGGTACCTACTTCAGCTCTTACACAAACCAAGTGTTCACTGACCTTTCCTGACCAGCCCAAGATGGTTTTTCAATAAGAGAATTCAGAACATTCATAGAGCTTAAACAATAATGCTTTGACTAGGAACATTTGCTATGGTGCGTGCTTTCCCCAATTCAGAAAATTAAGCAAATTAAAGACCTTTTTTTTCAGAGTTACCTTGTAAGGGGTTTGCAATTATACACTGCAGCCTATGCCTTAAGATTTAGTGTCTACAAAAATTACACTTTTGGAGGGAGTCATGTTAAGGCATTCCATATTTAACAGAAATATTAACAAGTATTTTGGACCACGGCAGTTGCACATCAAATTTGGGTATGGGTAAGAAGTTCAAGATAATCCAGTTAGCGATTCTCCCAGGAGAGAGGACAGCTTCAAATGCTACAGTGATTATAAAGAGAAATGAAGCCATACCGCTGTCTGGCCACCAGAACCATCAGCTCTGATGTTCCTCAGCTCTGCAGCTTGTATATTCTGAACATAAATAACTTCACTCTCCTCTGCGGACGTGTCCCAGCTCGCAAGAGGGACTAATTGTATAAGAGGCAGTATGCCCATCTCATCTCGTATTCTGATCATCAAATTGTCAAGCAGGAGTCAAATGGAGAAGTACTGATTCGAAAACCTGTCACTTAATTGCTGTCTAAATACGAACCTGATCAGATTCCCAACATTTGGCACCCCGTTTTAAAAATCTTGCTGCACATCACTGACTGTTTTATTATGTGAAGAAACACTGCATGGGAGACAGGATAGGGTACATAATTTTGAGGAGACGTGCAGCCAGCAGTTTTGCTTTTCACATAAAGAACATACTGCTGCCCAAAATTGTAATTAGCTGAACTGAGCTGATGTGCCTTACTGAGGCTTTATGGAGGAGGTAAGAGCGTGCGTAACGTGCGAATTTGTGGGGGAAAATGCAAACCAGTGATGCACACACACAAAGAGATACACACAGAGCCACACAGAGCACAGCATGCAGCCAGGGGGAGCTGGCTGGCACCAGAGAACGTCCCAGAAGAGCTGGCGCTCCTGGAAGCAGCAGCAGGACAGCCACACATGCTGGCTGTAGGCAGGGCCCCTCAGCGCTTGAAGCAGAGAAAGCAGGGAGAGAGAAAGAGGAAGGACACTGGGGCAGGGAGAGCACTTGCACCTCCTGCAGTCTCACAGTGATTCTGTCAGTGACAATTCTTTCCCAAATTAATGACTGTGCATTTTACAGGATGCCAGATGTCAAAGGTAAGTCTACCTTTCACCACCCCAAGCTGCTGCAGCTCTGGGGCCTTGCCTGGCTGCTTTTTTCCCCATTACACAAAGTAATCTTCTGGCAGCTCTCAAGGCTGCAGTGCCTCAATGACCACGAACATACCAGCAACGAGCTGTGTATAGTTTGGGCACTTCTGTTTTCAGCTGTTCTATTGTCAGGGCCTTTTCTGTCACCTCCTGTTAAACTATTCAGAGTAACGACACATGCCTGGGCTCACAGCCTGAAACACACATTAGATGGCACAGTAAACACATGAAAATATGTAACAGACACAATCCTGGAAGATCTTACAATCCAAGTATGGCCCAATAAAGAGAGTGAGAGACACAGCAAGCACACCAAGGACCAGTAAGGAAACATTATTTAATATGACTGCAGCCCTGTAAAGCTGATTGAAACAATCAGATGGTTTAGCTAGTTCCCTTTAGAAAAGATACATTTATAAAAGCACAAATGCTGAAACATGTTATAAATAATTATTTGAAAACCCTTGATCAAACAATTTAATAATATAAAACAAAGGTAGAAAAAAAATAGAAAAATTTCACTACTTGGGCTTAACTGACAGAAAAGGCTGATGTGAGATTATAGAGCACTGCATGACCTGGGTAGGGAATGTGTATATTAGAGATTATTATACCTTCACATTAACTAAAAGAATTAGTACAAGTGTTCACAGTGTATTTCAAGTACCATAATAGTCAATTCCAGTGATTTTGATTTCTTGTAATTAACATATACACACAAATGAATTTAAAACTGCAAGCATAAACATTACTTGCTCACTGATCCATTAGCACACTGCTAACAGATCAAGCTTAATCAAGTTCTATCAGGTTTTTGTGATTATACACATTATTAGACAAGTCTCGTTTAATTTAGTCTCTAAACAGTTACATTTTTTTACAGTCAGAGCTAAGTTTGCAAGAGACTTGCTGTCTTACTTGTTCTTTTACCATGTAGCCAGAACTATTAATGAAAAATAATTAAACACCTGGTCTGAATGCATCACATAAATAACTTTCCTGGCTAGAACTATCAAATTACTGACAGCAGTAGTGTCATTAAAAAAATGCAGTTAAACAAGTTCCTCTGAAGGAATTCGGCCACTTAAAAATAGCTGCTGGATTCTCAGCTTCACAGTCAGTGTTTCTTAGTGGCTTCAGCAGGGTGACCTTGGATGCCAACAGCGGAATTCTCTGCTGCTGTAACAAAAGGTGTTGAAATGCTGACGCTGTTTCCTGGACACCAATCTACACTCCAGGTATGGGATGGAGAAGGAAGCACAATGTTCATGTTAAACTGGAACAGGAAGGACAGGCAAGAAAGGCGGGGGAGTTTGCCCCATGTTTGGAGGGCACTATTGTATGGAACAGACACCAACCTCATTGAACCTGAGTTAGGATCAGGGAAGAGCTCAGCCACTAAGTTGGGATTTTGCTACAGACCACCCAAAAAGGGCAAAAGAATGGATTAACTCTCCTATGAGCAACTTGAAAAGGTCTCCAGATCGCCCTGGCTCTTACAGGATACTGACCTCCCTGACACCTGCTGACAGCAATCCAGGAGATCTGGAACCCAGGAAGCAGTCTGCAACAACCTCTTGACACAGACAGGCCAACCAGGGCCTGCTCTCCTGGTCCTGCTACACACAAACACAGGAGTGCTGGGGGACGTGTTAATCACTGCAGCCTTGGCTGTAGCAGCCTCCAAGATGGGAGTTCAAGATCCCAAGGGGAGCAGGAAAGGCAGAGAGCATATCTGGAGCCTCAGGACAGCAGACTGGCTTATTCAGGGATAAGCTACACAATCCTGTGTGAGGCTGTTCTGAAAGGCAAGAGTTTGAGAAGGTTGACAGATCTTCAAAGACAAGCTCCTCCTAACACAAGCATGGTCCTTCTGGATACTCAGGGAAGGCAGGGGGAGAGAGGAAAATGTAGGCTATAAGGAGAATGATCTGGCTAAATGAGGAACTCATGCCTGAGAACCAGTGAAAAAAGGACGTAAAAGGGAGTTGTAACCAAAGACATACTTGAAGAATATTGAAAAAGTACTTGGGTATGCAGGGCTGCTCTCAGGAAAAGCACTCTGAGGGCTGAAACTAGCAGAGGGCAGCAAAAGCTTCTACTGCTACATTAGCAGTAACATAAGAAAGAAAATACAGCCCACTGCTGCATGAGGCAGTGAGAAATGACAGGTACTCAGAACTCCTTTGCCTCCCCACACTGAAATGTTGTCCCAGAGCTAAAGGAGCAGAGGAAACAGCAGTGACAGAGAGAGGGTCTCCTGGAAAGTTTCAAGCCAAGCCATCCCATGGGACTGACAGGATGAATCCAGGAGTACTGAGGGCGCTGGCCGATGTCACTGTGAGGCACTGCTCTGGAATCATCAAAGGGCTGTGCAGATGGGATGCTGCAGTCTGGATGAGTGGAGAACAAGATGGGTGAGGAACTGGCTGTTGGACTGGAACTGGACTGTTGGGCTCGGAGTGTATTAGTAATGGAACAATATGGGAAGTTTTCATAAAACAAAGCAGAAGGATCCAACTTGATACGAGAAAAATAACACTTTTAAAAATAGATTTCCAGAGTTTTAGAAAAATGCAGTGAAATAAACACATTATCTGATCAACAGTATTTTACAGATTACCATTTTTGTCATAATAAATTATATTATTCTTAATGCACATAAATGCCTTCGGAAGGAAGTCCTTCATTGTCATGGTGTATCCAAGTGTAAGCCTCTAGTTCATAGAAATTATATTCAGTGACATAGTTGCACTATAAGGTATTGCTTAAAATTCCTGATGTGATTGTACAACAGTATTAGTGTTACCAAGAATAGATACCGTATTCTTGATTATGTAATCAAGAAAAACTTCTGGAAATAATATTCAGAGTACAAACTACTTTTAATCAGCAGCTAAATACCAAGATATGATTACTTCATTGCTCTAATGACATCTGTAATGGATTCCAAGTGCTGTGCCTGATTGCTTCCCAGCTGATCAGGATTCTGTTCATCACTTCTAGCTGCTGGAATTCTGATATTTCTTGGAGTTCCTCTGCAAAAGGCTTCAACACTGGTGAAGCTAAATGGCTACAGTGCATGCTTTAAAACAGCCCATCAAAAACTTTACCCTTAGTACGCCATGATAAAATGTTTTAAGAGAAGAGAGGAAGATCTGTGTTGCCCACTCACTTTTTACTGACAGGCATTGATTAAAAAGCTGTATAATCTCTCTGTCCTTCTAGGCAACTAGTCCAAGACTGTTAAGCCACAGGTATCTGCACCACAGAGCAATTCACTGTTACCTGTGTCATCCATGTAAACAGAAAAAAAGGGCTGTAAAATTGTACTTTTATGTACAACTTAATGGTTGAATTATACTTGTATGTTTATCAACACACGGCAGAGCAAGCCATTTGTATAAACACAAAGGCAATAATGAAGTAAGTAATTGTTCCAGCTGAATATTCTACAATTCCTTTTAACAGTGCATTTCCTTAACCACTTTATATAACTACAAGACAACACAGGCTTGAAAACTATTAACATAATTTCAATCAACAAGAAATTTTTAGACAAGTTAAAATATGGTGGCTCAAGCGAGGTAATCATAGAATCATTTAGCCTGGAAAAGACCCTTAAGTTTACTGAGTAATGAACTGCTCTTTCTTTCCATTTCTTGGAAATTGCACAAGGCAGCTTCAAATATTTATAAAAGGCACAGCACATCCATCAAGCAATGTAGGTGATCTCACCAGTATAATCCACTCAGCTTCTTTCACATGTCTGTTACCAAAATGCATAATGCTAATGTTTTGCAAAGCTCTGACAGGTTTGTATTTAAAACATTACCAAGTCTGAGACATACACTGGCAAAAGGGACAATAATGACTACAGAGAACCACTGCTAGGAAAAAAACCCCAATCAAATACAAGAAGTTCCACACACAAGACTTTTGTTGTATCCAGCCATTCAGTGCCCAATGGAAGATTGCTGGCTCTTTAGTTCACACTTTAACTCTACCAACAGAGAACCCTTCGAATAATGCTGCTTCAAGTCAAAAGAGACATATGTACTCCGAACTTTGCACTGTTTTATGTGTATTTGAGAAATATCCAGGTAAAATGAAACTAACTTAGCCTACTGGATTATTTAAATTTTTTGAGTGGAAGATCCTTTTCAATAGGATGTATAACACCCATTATTTGTCCTGAATTTTCTTTCTCTTACAAGGGATACTGAACCCAAAATATTTGGAACACCTACACAAATTAAAAGTCCTAATCAAAATATTTATTAAAACTCTGCTATAGGAAGGACAGATGATTCCAAAATTAACGGAAGCACATAAGCCAATAAAACTGCATCATGGCATACTTTATGATCAAGCTACTGAGGTGTTACACAGTAGATTCAATCAAGCTTAAATCTGTTGGTTTTTACACGTTCCCACTCTTTCAGTAAAACTGTGTTCTGATCAAAAGAAAGCCTACAAATACTGTCAATCAATTTGACAGCTAAAGTCTAAATTAACACTGTGGGACACTGAAGGAATTAGGGAAAGGTCTTCAGTGTGCTCAAGCCCCTGCTGTGTGAGCAAGGGCTGGGAAGCAGCTCCTCAGGCGCAGGTGGAGCGTGAAGCAGGGTGGAGCACAGGGCGCAGGATGTTTGCAGGCTCCCTGGCTGCACTGTGGTGCTGGCAGGGACAGAGCCAGGGCTGTCTGCAGCTCTGCTGCTTACCAGGGCTAACAAATGTGAGACACTGCTTAGATCTGCTTTCCAGACCACCTGTCAGCAGTTAACACCACTTACTTCACTTCCAAGAAAAGTGCTTATCTTTCTTGTAACACCTTTCTGGATGGTTTGTTGTTCTTCCTCAGTTCTTGTACACAGAAACACACTGAGCTCAGAGTCCTACAGCCACAGGACAGAACTGCTAAAGCTTGAACTCGCTGACCTTTAGCATTTTAGAAACTTAAATATTTGAATTTATTAAGTACTAGAAAGCCAGAGAATTTTCTGAGCTTTACTCACTTTAGATACTCAAAAAGCCATAACTATTTTTTGCTATTTTCTTGGCATTATTTTTCCCCAATGGCTAGAGCTCCTCTTTGTTACCTCAAAGCAATTTGTTTAGGAGAAAGACTTTTATTACAAAGAAAATTTCCTACTGAAAAGAAAGCAATTAACTAACAAAAGTACAGCCTTAAGATGAATGCTACAGGAAGTCAGATGAAGAAATCAGAATATCTCAAGAATCATCTACAAATAATACTTTTTTTCCCCCAAAACAGGAACTAATACTAATGATACTTAGGAAAGACTATTTTGAAGTCAAGTAAATCAGCCTTATTGCCAATCTGAAATATAAAAAAAATGGAGTTACTACCTCAATTTGGCACTTTTAATTGCCTTACCTGGCATTCCATGGACAAGGTCTCCACACAGCACAAAGAACTTGGGTTTAGGGTTTAGTTTGTTAACGGCCTGCACTGCTTGCTCTGCTAATTTAATTTCCTCTCCCCATTCATCATCTCCATTATTAGTGTCTCCATGTGTCCAAGATTTAATCAGTCCAAACTGAGGATCTGCTCCTTGGATGAAGTAGAAGGGCCCCTTCCATTGGTACTCAGCATCTAAGAAGAAAAAAGAGGAAAAAAACCACAGTAGAGACACTTAAAAGAGAATGAAAGCTTCCACGCATCATTAAATTGATTGTCCTTCACCTCAGTAAGCTGACACTGCTTTATGCAAGTACAGAATTCTGAACTCATTCATACAGGACAAATATAAAGGCAGAAGTACAAAATTTGCCTCTAATGTGTAGCTGTAATAAATGAAAGTATATTAATCTAATTATACCACATAGTAATTACAGACTGATTAGAGGAAACGTATGTGAAGAATTCAGCAAATAGTACTGGAAATTACAAGACCACAACACAGCACAAGTGTGTAACATTAGATTTCAGTTGATTCTTTTAAGACTCCAATTATTGCTTCTTTAATTAACAAGTTAAAACAGACACAAGTTCCACATTTTATGGTTCCAGTAGACTTTTTCTTATAATATTAAGGAGTTACATGCTTTTTGTTCTCATAGTTTTAAAGAAAATTTGGATGTAGCACATTCTTTGGAGCTATAACTGAAGCCACTCAGCAGGACCAAGGTCAGAAAACACTAAACCCAGCAACATCAGAATTAGCAGCAACAATGAAAATCCAAATTTCTTGCTGCCACAATTATTCCCAAGACCTATAGCAAAAAGATGAGAACTCAGAAACAAATTTCCACTGACAGAGTCAGTGTAGGCAGAGAGTGTGACAGAAACTGTGCTGCTACCATTTTTCCTATACGTCTTTCTCCAATATTGTAATACCAAGTACAACAAACAAAGGGTGATATATATAAGACTACATAAGACATTTGGAAGAAAAAAATCTCAACACTGGGCAAATAAAGTGACAATTGGCTAAAAATTTAAAACAAAAATGGGTAGCCTGTTTCCTAGACTTATGTCTCAAGCTGGAGTTGAAGTACAAACATGAGTATGCTGTGGTTGCTCCAGCTGTCTATATGCATTCATTTGCAACCTGAATATTTCAGTTTTGACAACTGTATTTGGCTTAATACAGATATACTGTTATTGGAGGTTTTTTAAACAGCATTTAAACTGTTAAAAACTCACTGACTACATCCATCTATAGTTGAATTGAAAAAGAAAAGATACAGCAAATTATTTAAAATTAAAATACAATCCACAAATATACTCTCATATCATCTCAGTCTAATCTGAAATTCATTTTGAGGCAAAACTGCTCTTCCAGTAACAGCAGAGAGGTAGCATGTCCAACACATGGATGTACTTTTGATTTCCTTCCACAAGCTCCAGAAATGGAGCTTCACACTTTGCAAGAAGGGGAGTGTGTTTCTTTCAAGGAAGGTTAGAAAACAGAGCTCAGAATTCATCTCTTGCACCATGGATATGGATAGACTGGAGTGAGGGATAAGGAATGTAGGCAACTCCCAGAAGCTGCTTGTAATTGTCATCTGTTGCTATGGCATCAGATCATTTTGCCAAATGAAAGCTTCTGCACTTTAGTTAAACTAACATTTCATTTCTAAACAAAATTATTTATATACCAGCACTGACTTATTCTAAATAATAATCACGTATTTCATAGCCAGAAACTTCTAGCCACTCATTGGCTTTTAATTCTGAAAAAAGATTTACTCTTCCAGTTACACAGCTGTTCAGAGAAGTGAAATGATCCATTTGTCCATGAGTTTGCAGTAGGAGCCTTATGGAACCAGGTGAATGCCACAAAGCAATTTAGGTTTTTATTTTATGACTTGCATGAAAAAAGTAACTGCCATAAAAGCAGCTTAAATGATACAGCAAAGGCACTGTTTGTGCAGAGAAATCAACTCACAGTTTTTATAAGTGGAAAGCTATGGGAACAATATCAGTTAAGGAAGTTTGCCTCAGATACCCCTTATGACCTCTAAAAAAACGAAACTGGAAAAAGGGAATTTCTGAAACAGGAACTTGGTTTGGAGGAGTGGCACAATTTATTCATTAAATGGGGAAAGAAGATCAAATCTTTGAGCAATATGTCAGGACTTCTAACACCTGTCCCTTTTCCAGCAACTTGATAGACAGTACTGGTAAATCAACACTGAGCAAAATATACTTGTTTTGTATTGTTTAATCTGAAGCCAGTATTTTTACCATAGTAGCCTAAGTAAAATACAGTTACATTTATTTATTTTTATAGAAACTACTTAAAAAGAAGACCTAGCATTTGTTTTTAAAAACTGTGTTTCAAGTATGGACAGACTGTCACCCTTTCAGAGCCCCAGGAACGGTGTGTGGTGGCCACAGGCAGCTGGAGCACCTGGAGCAGTCCTGGCTGGGTGGCACAGGCAGCAGGGCTGGACCAGGTCCCAGGGAACAGGGAGCTTTATATAATACCTGAACATACCCAGGTCTGGCAAGCAGACAATGTACTGCCAGGGAGCAGGCAGAGCTGATGCAGAACAGGTGGGAAAGCCAGACTAGGGGTTATTCTAATATATGTTTCATGGATATTTTATTTTCCTGACTTATATTCATACCAATACTGTAACTCTCTAGGTTTTAAGTACCTGAATGTTTCTAAGACTGTGCACAGATGCTCTGGTTTGAGTGGGTGAGTGATGGTCATGTGAGGCAGAGAGAGAGAGACTGATAAGATGAATTTCAAAAGAGAAGTTCAGTACACAGACAGAATCAAGAAATGGCAGAAGAAAGGAGAAACAGAAGATGCAGGGGTGGAGGTGGTGAAGAGTGGGGAGAAAAGGAAGGAGATAGGAGGTGAAAAAAGAAAGGAACTGAAAATGATGCAAAGGTATATGCTATATTCTCCTTTAGGAAAGAAAAAGATAAAATGAAGAAAGTGAAGCAGGGACATCAGAAGAGAGCCAGGAATCAGGGCTACATAAATAACATTTACTTAAAATGTTAGTTTAATTAACTGGTTTTAGTCAAATAATTCAGTCAATAGCTATTTCAGTGGTATTCAATAATTCATCAAAGAGTCACAAAAATAACAGTAAGGTTGAATAAATATTTTCTACCTTTGTCTTGTTATTTGATCACTCCAACCAGAAACACTAAAAACAAATAACCCTAGCACTTAAACCAAATTCCATTAGCTTATTACTTATCAATTGGTACTCACTGATTTTGTTTCCCATGAAACAAAAGTGTATGGGAACAAAATAATGTAAGGATACTGTTTAAAGTTAAAACCTAATTTTTTCTTTAAAATCAAAAATGTGCTTTAATTACTAGAAAGTACTATAAATAAAGAGTATCACGATGAGAGTTGTGTTAATACAACACCACTGGTGCGAACTGGCACCTGGCACTAATCTTAAGCCTGTTCTGAATTCAGCCCATCCAGGAAGTACTCTGAAGTGCCCTCACTGGTCTGTCTTCAGAGTTGTTTTTCAAGTTTTTTCTCATCTGTGCAAGCCATAACACCAGTCCAGCTAAAGTTCCAAGTGTTGCTACTAGTGCAATTTCACTAATTCTGCTGAAAACCCCAGGACTACGCCTGCACAAGGGTAGCAACAAGAAACAGATGGGAAAAGCATCTTCCACTACCACAGATGGATCCAGAAGTCTTCTGCCTTAAAATTAAATGGTTTATCAACAGACCCTGTTCAGATCATTATTCTATACCCTCCTTTTCTCCCTCACCAGCTGCTTGCTGGCAACCACAAAACAGGTACTGTGGCCGTGCAAATGAACCTTGTCCGCCCCTTAAGTCAGGCACCACAAACTCGTGTTTGAACCGTTTCTTTGGACTTTGCACTGGATCTCAGGAACAGTGCTCAGCAAAATCATTCTGCTCCCATGCTGCACGCCTGCCGAAGTCTGGCAGAGAGGAACTAACAAACACTACTGGGCACAAGTACTGGGAGGTACTGGGAACAGCTGCTTTTGCAGCAATCCTCTAGTCATGATCCAGGTCCCAGATGCTGCTTCATAAGGTTTCAAATATATAACATGTACAATGGCTATCATCCCTTCAAATGTAGCAAATGACTTCTGTGGGAATAACAATAAAAGCATCCTTCTCACTAGGAGTTTCAATTTTCAAGCCTTTGGATGAGCTATATAGTTGTATTAGATGAAGTGCATGCTAGGTAAAGCAATGGAAGATTAGGATTCAATTAATAATTTTTTCTGCCTTCTCCCATCAAAAAATTGAATGAAGCTGAGAATGCCTGAAAACTGGCTCTTCATCCCTATAGACATTGAAGCTGTTTGCAACTTTCTGAATTTACCATAACAATAAGAAAACACAAATGCAGAACAAAGTTGACAGACTTCTCCAGTAACTGATGTACATACGGTTTCCATTTCTGAAGGACAAACTATGTCTGTGGAGCTGCTCTTACACACCAAGCAACAGAAAACTCCTATTTCAAATCAGTTTTGGTTCCAGACCTCCTTAAAAGCATGGCTGATCGCCACAGAAGAAGTCCAACCTGCAAACATGTTATTATGCCTCAGTTTCAATAGCTTCCTACTCTTCTTCTGCTCCCATGCATGCCAAAGTTCAGACAGAGGATCAGTGCAATGTATTTTTAGTAGCATTGGCTGAAAAATGGTGCCAGCTTCTAATTTTATCTAAGGATTAATTCTGCGAAGGACCAAAGTAGTCAGCAGCAATTCACCAGAGAAAACCTCAGCCATGTATTGTTACCACAGGCAAAAAGACACTTCAAGGACTTAGGTGGGATTTCAGCTGAATCTCCCAACTTCTAAAGGACAATAGCTAATGTCTTGCTGTGCCCTTATTTCTTCCCCTTTTGCTTTTCCTAGTTTCTCCTCTCTTTTCTTTCCCCATCTCCAAGGACCACAAACACACATCTATTGAGATTGCTCACAAAAACCACTGGCCTCTGACAGGCACGTGGTACTGGGGGGATTTCCAGTATTTCCCTGGTGGGATTCTTTGTAAGTACATTGATTGGGTTCAACAGTATATTGGTGTTCTTCTTCCTCTACACTCTGAAGCATTTAATGGAAACAAATTAGTTATGGAAAGTTACTCCTCTTTAGGAGGGAGTATCTTTAGTTACTCCTCTTTAGGAGAATCTACTCCATAGTCCCTCTTTAGGCACTACTGTGCCAGAGGAGTTTGAACGTGGACACATCTTCAATGCCTGCTCAGTCCACCACGGGCAGTAACAAACACAAAAATGCCCTCATTGTCACGCTGGGTTTGACAGGAGAATCCACATCACTTCTCTGAAAATCAGAGCACAGCAGAAATAGGAACATGGTTCCCTGCCTGTGTTGTCTCTGCCCACAAAGCGTGCCTGTGACTCTTTTTCTGGGTAAAAGTGAAGAGGAAGTATGACCTTGGTTTTCCAAAGCTCTATGCAGGATGGAAAATGGAATCTCTTAAGAGAAGTCAGTACATATACATCATAGACAACACAAACAGCAACAATTCATTTTTATTACTCTCAGTCCTGAAATAGCTTGACAACCAATAAAGGAATTGCACTACATTCTTAAAAATTCCTTGTTATACTTTAAAATATTATCAATAGATACAGCTTAGAAAACTCATCATTTTTGTATGTCTAAATACACAAGATTTCAGTCTAAAGAAATGTGCATTTCTTTCAGCTGTTTTTTCCAAGTGTACCCAAGAGTCCACCAAAGATACGACTACTGAAGGTTCTGCTAAATGACCAAGGCAACCTGTAATGAAAGGTGCAACTTTATGCCCCAGGGGAAAAAACCCCTTCCAAACAGGTATCAAAATACATTTTCAGAGAGAAAATAAAACCTTCTAAAGAGTAATTATTCTAGAAATTATGTACTACATAAATACTGTCAGTAGAAACACTAAATGACAGAATATGGTTTCTCAAATAAACGAGACAGTGCTACTGTTTTCAAAAGACATACTTTTAAACTTCTTAGATAACTATCAAGGTAAGAAATGCCCCCTCAGACACAGTTTATTTGTACTGAGGGCTACAGAAGCTAAACTCTAGTCATGCCTTATGCCCACCCCCAAATTTAACTTGTAAACTCATTACAAAAACTTTACAGCCCAGAACTGTAGGTGTGAAGGGGGGTGGCTTGCATAATGACAAGGTGAAGTCACAGAAAGTTTCTCAAAACCCACGTAAAAATTTCCCTAATTCATATGAGAGTTGGAGACAGTATTGGGAATGGAATATGCAAGCTGGAAAGCAGTTCTGATCAGTGCTCAAAAATATTACTGTTGAAGAGCTCTAGAACAGTAATCATAATGTGCCAAGATCCAACACTCCTCTGAAAGCAAGAAATCAACTGCGGTTGTATTTAATTTCAAAGGAAGGCGAATTATATATAATTATGATGCTTTTAAAAAGTGCAAAACTCCTTGAAGGCAGCACGGAAACTATTCAAAGACACTATCCCAGAGGCTCAGACCATATGCACAGCATTTACTAAGAACTTCAGAAAGACCAAAAAGAATACAGACTGTCTAAACTACTTAAGTAACAGCCATAAGGAGGCTAGTAAGAGCAGGATAGCATCCTTTGAGAAGATAAAGTATCCAAATAAAAAGAACAGGAAAGATTTTATACACTGGAAGGTTAGATATTGAAGTCCAAGAAGTCAACCTAAAAAAAGTGAAGAACTGGAAACACCATATATCTGACAACTAATAGAGCACTTTGTAGGGGAATTAGGCACAGGTAGCCTGCCAGACACTCACTAGGGTTAAAGATGTTCCAGACACGCAAGATGCGCCCAAAAATAAAGGCTGAAAAGAAGAAAAACAAGGTACATTTTTGTATCTACATGTATTGTGAGGCAACTTGTGAAGATCTAATGTGAGAATGCCTCCTGACAGACAGCACATCAGATCTGTCTCAAATCAAAATACCAGTAGATGATTCAACAAGTAGACATAGCACTAACAAACCACTCAGATTAGGTGACATCCATAGAACTCCTCAAAAGTGAAAACCAGTGAACCTCTGGGGAGATACCACATCCTTAAAACTGCCCTCGCACCAAAGGAACAGGGAGGTGGCCACTATTACACCAACATTTAAAGGGGTTTCCTGAGCTGACTGCAAAAGTAGCATCTGTACAGACAAGTGACGGAAACGCTAACAAAGACAGTAGCTACTGTGCTTACTGATTCTGCAGAAAGAGTAATCAACAGCTTTTACAGGGAAATCCACTTGATCCCATCTCCAAGAGGCATCTAACAGTTACTCGCCAAAGACTCTTAAGGAAGCTGTCTGGAAATATGAAACGAAGTCCTTGCATGCATAGAAAACTAGTAAGAAAAACAGATATGGACAAGATACACAGATCCCACCTGATCTGCACTGGGACCTATATACAGTTCAACAAACTCAAAACAATATGTCACAGCAACTGAACAGTGAGGAAGTGGAATTTGCAAAAATTAAGCCATTTGGCAGCATGAGAATCAGGCCGGGTTGTGAAGAACTGAGGAGAGACTTCCTATGCAGTGACTGTTCAAAAAAGGATGAACTTCACGCAAAGAAGTGCTAGAGAAGAGATAATAGAAATAGAAAATGAAAACATAAGAATTAACTGAATAAACTTTGAGAGTCTGTAAAAGACTGGTGAGGGAAGCATGCCAGAGAAACAGAAAATCACACATGGAACTGAGACTGTGAGGATGCAATACTGGTAATTCACCTGGTCCAGATAAAGGTTTTGAAACCATCAACTACAACTAGCAAAAGACAGGTTCAAACAGACACTTCTCAACCAGTTAAACTGACAGGACTATCACTTGTTTACTTACTTGGAAAAAAGTGTTCTACCACTTCCACAGAAATTCTTTGCACACATGCTACTGACATACTCACAACCAAAATATATATATATACATATATATATATATATATATATATATATATATATATATATATATATACACCAAAACAAAATAACCCCCGACTTCTGGAGAGAACTGGTGAAGACAGCACTCACCCAAACATATGGTCCTATTTCTTCACTAAAATACTAATAGAAGGAGTAGACAGCTGAAGCAAAATTTCACATGGGTAGAAAAGGAAGATAATTGATTTTAAAAAGTAAAGCCAAAGCACATAAAGGTCTCTTGCCAATAAGGTAGGGTATTTATACACTGTTTACTACTGTGCCTCATTGATTATATGGATAATTTCAATCCCTCACCTCGAGCTTCTCATTCACATGTCCCATATCAAGAGCAGATGAGAGCAGGTTACAGGTAAAACCTCCTCATTAAGTAAAAGTAGACTGAACAAATTACCATTAGGGGAGAGGGTGTGGAAGAGGGACTTTGCAGAAAGGGTAGTAAGAAAAAAAGGAAATTTAGCTCTCAATAGTGGCTCTCAAATTTTAAAAGGAAGCAGCGTGCGAAGCCATGGCAGTGGCAGTAAATGCTTTATGTGGATACACATTTAACAGGAGTGAAACCTAAAGACTTAGGAAAGCAACAAAACGCAGAGAACTGATCTTCATCTTACACTGTGTGAAAATTTGCCTCCGTTTTAACAGCCCTTTGTTCTTTTTCCAATCATTTAGTTATTAAAACGTTGTGCTGAACTTTATCCTCTTAAGAAAGGGCCAAGTAAATTATTTACAAAAAATATTGCACCGGAAGATGGTAGCTGGACTATGATAGCCTAACAAGTCCTGAACAAGATTAAAAACGACCAACTGGTAAGAAAAAATTCTTAATTAATATCTAAAGAATTCCGAATGAGGACACTCCAGGAGAAAGAAGCACACCTGGAAAACAGACTCTCAAATGCCATGTTTTCTTCCACGTTAAAGGAAATTTTCAAGAAGTACTTAGATAAAGCTTTTATTTAGAAAATTTTACACTGCTGTTGAACACTCATTTTGTCAAAATTTCACTATACAGTTGATGTAACTGGATGGCTTGTCTGCCATCTGTCCCCTCAGCAAATGCTAGGCATTCTGTTCCAAACCAACCAGACCATCTGTAATTAATACGTTGCCAGAATGACTGTATACATATACTTTACATGCTCTGAGTTGGTGATTTTTCTTTATTTGGCAACAAGCAAAGCCAAATATTTCCAGTGCAACCCAAGAAAAGACCACAGAATAGTTGGGACTGAATAGCCTTGCTGACCTCACCAAACCAATACAATTTGAAATTCATAAATACAGAGAAATAAAAGACCTCCCACGCGTGGCCATAGGAAATGATTTCTTAACACAGAGCTAGCTGTGCCGCTGAAAAACCTCGGCACACCGTAGAACCTCCATCCTCGGCAGAATTTTACAAACAGGTGCGTACACTGAGATGTTCAATGCATTCAATGCGCTCCTCTGTGTCCAGCCACTGGAAACAACCAGCAGTCACAGGCGGCTGCCACCTTCGGCTCGGCCTCATTCCCTTACCCACCTGGCAGGTGTGGAAGCACGTCTGCCTTGGCTGGCTGCAGCCCAGGGCTCGCCGTGCTGCTTCTGCACAGCGGGGAAGGGCCAGGGGAGCACCCGCGCTGCTGACCCCCACCCTGAGCGAGGCTGAACACCCCAGGGAAAGCAGCATCTTACCTACTTGTGAACCACCCTACGGCTGCCTTTCGTTTGAGCACTATGAAGTGACCCAGCGGTAACCTGTTAGGTCACCCCTATAGGTACAAACATAGTAAACAGTGCTCGCGCCAACAGTTTCACAGGCTACGGAGACCAGGTTCAGCAGCACGGACAAGCATTTTAAAACGAATCCGATGTTGGACGCTGCTGTCATCTTCATGGGAGCCCGAGCGTGGGGACAAATTCGGGCGGCTCCGGGCACGCCCCGGCACAGCGGGGGCAGCGAGGCGGACACAGCCCCGCATCCGTCCGCGCTGCGGCCGCCCACTGCCCCCCG